>CM059214.1:3446071-3551071 GCA_030347435.1 Clarias fuscus
TACCTGGGATCAGCTCTACACCTACACACGATCATTGGTATAGAAGTACATAGATTAATGTAATAAATGCCTTAGAGGCAAATTATTGTCCTTACTACTCTCATAGAAAGACCCCTTTCATCTACGTTAATATGTGATAGCATATATTAGACTAATAGACATCCTGGACGAAGTCTGTAGCACGTTCCTGACAATCTCTCCTGTACACGGTCTTCGTTTCAGCACAAGCTGATCTGGGAGAACGCGAGGCTTGAGCCAGATGGATGTCTGGTTAGGAACTGTCCACAAATCTACAATTTAGCTATCCCTCCTCTGTTAGGCTTGCAATTTGTAAGCTCTTCCCATGGTTCGCTGTGAATATCTTACAAGTGTGCTCCCGTTTAATTAGCCTGTAACATCTGCTCTGTTATTGGAAAAAAAAGAAGAAGAAGAAGAAGAAGAAGCTAAACTTAATGACGCACTGGCTAGAGAACAATCTCACGACTGCAGGAGGTGAAACACCTCATTACCAACCATTCAGTACACAACAATGCTTCTGATACAAACAAGTTGCTTAAAACTCATCATCCCCGTATGCCGTGTGCTAATTAATTATCAAGTGATAGGTTACTGAACATGCCAGGCTACACACTTCCTCATAAGCAACGCGCCGCGGCTCCGCCGTGAACCTCTGCGCGTGTGCACAAAGGTTCGTTTTCTTCAAACGCTCCTCGCGTGTATCATTAAGGTGAGTATTTACCATTAAGGAAACTTGTTCTTAATTCTCCAGAGTGATGTGGAACTCCTTTCTCAAACAAGTGTGACTACATCCCCTCTTCTGCTGGATGCTGTTTGTAGAGCAAATCTCCTGTGTGATTCCTATGCTAAAAGGAGTGCAGTGAATTCCTCCTCTAATTAGCTGCTGTTGCAACAATATGTCTGCCTTTCTTCATTTGGGAAATACTCAGATCTGAGCTGGAACAACACAAGGCGATTCCTAGCATGTAGACCTGTTTGTTATTGCCTTCACACTGACGTGCTTGATGTCGATTCCTAACGTCAATCAAGCGCACATGCTGAGAAGTGGGAAGGCAGCCGGAAATGTTCTTGATCTCAGCGAAATATAAAAGATACGTGTGCGGCGTCTGATTTGCCAGTGGAAGCTAATTGAAGGAACCATAATTTAGCAGAACAGCACACGAATTTAAAGTGTGGACTCTTCATGGGGTTTGTTCCTCTGGGGTATCCAGAAAACAGAGGGCATGCCTTCCTTATTTTGTTCCTTTGAGGGAACCAGAAAACACAGCACATCTCCTACTCGGTTTTCTCCTTGGGGGCAAACAGAAAACACAGGGCATCCATTCTTTCATCCGTTCCTCTTGGGAGAACCAGAAAAAAAAAAAAAAAAACGAGGTCATCGTTTCTTCTGTTTGTTCCTCCGATGGAACCAGGAAAGACAGGGCATCGCTTCATACATTTTTCCCCCTTGGTGAACCAGAGAACAAAAAGGCATCCCTTCTTCTGTTTGTTTCCTCAGAGGAAACCAGAAAAGACAAGACATCCCTTCTTTTATTTCTTCCCCCTGGGGGAAAACAGAAGACACAGGGCATGCATTCTTTTGTTTGTTCTTCTGGGCGAACCAGAAAAGACAGGGCATATATTCTTCCATTTGTTCCACTGATGGAACCAGAAAACAGAGCGCATCCCTTCCTCCAAAGAACCAGAGGCCATCCCTGGCACAATCTTTTTTTTTTTTTTTTTTATTATTATTATTTTCAAGAACCCATTTAGGGAATTTAGAAACTCAAGAAGCTTCTGGTGAAACCCTTTCTATGAGAGTGTATACTCTTAGGACACATAGCCCCTGAAAGAAAAACAAAAGTTTCATTAAGCGCTATGAGGCTTCTTCAAAGATCCTGAGATCATTCTGTTCTGTTCCTCCAAATGAACTGAGAGTTTTCTCATTGATTAAGGGGCCCAAATAAGAAAAGAATAATCATTTTTTAAAAAAAGCTTCTATCGAGCACTTTAATGGTTCTTCATTCTGAGTCTATGGCAGAACCTGATAATGAAGGTCTTTCCATAAAGAAACCTTAACCTTACGTATTCAAAGAATCCCAGAAGAACCCTTGCAATGGTTCTTAATTGGCAGTTTCCATCACAGAACCACAGAAACCTTCTCTTTTTCCATGTCTATGTAGAAAAATGCCACTGAATGAAAAGAACTTCCATTCAAAGACCCAGGCAACCCCGATTTCTACACCTCTCCCGCAGGTGTGTTGTTTTACACCGGGATCATCTTGCTTTCTTTAAATTCAGTTCAATTCAGTTTTCCTTGCTTAGCGCATTTAACAATCGGCATTGTCGCAAAGCAGCTTTACACAATCCAAAGAATTATTTAAGTTTATATGGAATGTGAATGTGTATGAATCAAAATGGTCAGATTGTCCCTGATGAGCCCGACAGTGGCAAGGAAAAACTCCCTGAGATGGCAATAGGAAGAAACCTTGAGAGGAACCGGACTCAACAGGGAACCCATCCTCATCTGGGTGAAACAGAAATCAGGATTTGCGTTCATACTGTGTGTTAGGCATTTAAATCCCATGATAGATTTCCCTTCCTGACGTCCTTAATCTAATACCACATCACATACAGTACAGTAGATGACTAATCGCCTTCTCTCGTCACCCTCTCTTTCTTTCATCAATAACTGGATCTCAGGCTGTGACCTCGACCGACCTCATAAACACCTTATGAACCTGCCTAACATAGCCGACATGTGATTTCCAACCTCACACCTAGCACATCCACAGGCAGCCCCGGAGACAGAGGTCTGTGTGGTGTTCTGGCACCGTCTTGCAAGCTGGTGTCTGGGATTGGGTATGTGTGTGTGTGTGTGTGTGTGTGTGTGTGTGTGTGTGTGTGCGCGTGTAAGAACGTGAATGTGTGTCTTTGCCGTTAGCCAGTCTTATCGATTTAAAAAGTGTCGGCAGGCTACAGAAGCAGATGGGACTGGAATGGAGTGCTGATGCCAGTCGCAGGCAATCAGCATCAAACCTGTAGCACACTCAAGGTGACGCATCCACTTTACACATGACTACATTCTGGATATGGTAACGTGCCACGACAGCTCCACCTGAACGTATGCTAGCTGACGTGTTTAGGTGTCTGGAGAGTGCTCAACATACGGTGCTGCTTTACATGACCTGCACCGTTGAGTATTTCAGGCTTTGTTTGGTTTGCTTTTTTTATATCACTCATTAAAGCTGTAATGGAATAGAATTGAAGTGAATCATTCTGAACATGATTTGATGGTTGAAGCTCTTTATTTATATATATATATATATATATATATATATATATATATATATATATATATATATATATATATATATATATATATAAAGGAAACAGCATCTGCCTTGTCTGTGTTCAGTTATTTCAACACATTGTATTTGCTATAGTGACTTTATTTATTTATTTTTTTCTCTACATTTTAACACATTGTTGCACATGTAATATCAGTTTTGAGAACCATGTATCGTCTCAGACCATAAAATTATGCATCTTTAATGCATATAAAGCATACCATCTTCTTTAATATGTCCTTCTCAGTTCCCATCGGGGACATTATAATGCTAACATTATTAGTTCAGAACTTTGTGGGGAGTAAAAAGCAAACAAACACTTATTTTCAATTCTTTTACGTCAGGAAAAAATCTGATCTAACTAGTGAGTTCTACTAGGTCCGTTTGGCTGAATTCCATTATCACTACCACAATGGTGACAATGTTTTCCCAACCTCATCCCTGGCTGCATGGCTTTCTTCAAGCATCTCCAGTTTCCCCCCCCAAAAAAAAAAGAAAAAAAAAAAAAAGAAAAATATATCCTAATAGGTGAACTGGCTACTCCAGGTATGAACGTCTCGTATTGTCAGTAAATCTCTGGATTGTGCACCAATGCACCAAACTCCCTAGATCCCAAGCAGTTTGAGCACCAATCCAATCCATGCAGGACCCATCCTTCAACCCATGCACCGTAAGCATAGGCCAAAAACATCCCGGTGCCAGACACCAAAGCACACCCCGAGAGGTCTTGTCAAGTCCTGCTATGAGGGTCCAGAGCTGCCAAACAAATGGAAACCTACACAATACTCGGCTTAATGGTAGAGCTGATCGGTGTATTATTACACACATTACATTATTAGCACCTTTGACTTAAAGTCCAGTCTGTCAGGCAGTTGTTAGAAATTTTCACATATACTGTATAGAAAGAGTCTAAACCAAGTTTAAAGCACTAAATAAAAGAAATTCCAAAGTAGTAATAATAATAATAATAATAATAAAGCAATGCAACTTCTACCTTATACATGTTCTTATGCTCCATGGATACACAGAGACAGCATGCATAAGTCCTATTTAAAGGTGCCGTAAATTGCAGAAACGGAGTGCCTCGCCTAGTACATACAGAACAAGTCATGCCTTTGATGCAAACTGATTGCCCGAGTGGTTGCTTCCCCGAGAAGCCCTTGTAAATGTCAGCAATGTTTCTTTTCCAGTATTTTAAACATACTGGGTTTTGATTTTTATTTATTTATTTATTTATTGTTTTTTTTTTTTTTGTGGTAGATGAAGAAAAAGAAGTCCAGCCCGTTTATGCAATGTTTCCCAGAGTAAAAACAAAAACAAAACAAAAACAAACAAACAAAAAGAAAAAAAAATATATATATATATATTATAAAAAAATATTATAAATATTTTTTTTCCCTTTACCTTGAACGTGTCGATTATTTTCACACTATATAACATTGAACAGGATATATTTGACACACCTTGTATTCCAGAGTTATTTATTTAATTATAATTCACATACACATTCACACACGACGGAGGACGTTTCAAGACGTTGAAACAGCACTCGTGGATTTACGTAGGTAAGTAAAGGAAAAAACGACAGTCCTTCATTCCTTTAACACATGAAGGTCAGTCCATCTGGAGAATTCAATGCTTTGGACTTTGAATGTGCGTATGTTCAAGCTCAAAGTCACAAAATCCATCAAACGCTTTGAAAAAAAAAAAAAATGGAAAGACGGACCACCAAGACTTACGGTACCTCCGAGGCAGAGGATACGTTCATTAAGAGCTCGAGCTGCACACACACACACACACACACACACACACACACACACACACACACACACACACACACACACACACACACACACACACACATCTCAACATCAACTGTTTAAAGGAGATGATTTCATATGGTGGATGCCTTCAGCATTTTACTCTGTATCCTTGAGGTTATTTCTATAGTAGATAAATGATGGAGATTTTTTTCAATTCACAGAAATGCTCTATAAGTCAACATAATAAAATAGATGCACCTATAGGATAAATTCTATAGACGCACTGGTGAGATTGTCTAACAATAATCTGGTCTGAATAGGGCTTTTATGAATCTGGCATACAAATCATGAACCTGAATTTAAATGGATTACATCAAGCAGCTGGTGCTAATTATTACACACATAATCTCTGGTCTGGTCATCACAGTAGCTACATTTTATTTTATTTTTTTTATTTTTTTGTCCCTTTTATCTTTTAGGTCTCCATATCAGATCATTTATATCACAAGATGAAATACAGGGATACCCTGTCACTCCAGACACAATCCTCCAATTTCCTAACCAGACTTTGGACCGGCACCGCCTGCAGTGGCTGGATTGTAAGTGTCGGAAAGTTAAGAGTCTTGCCCACGGACCCAACAGTGGTGACCCAGGAGCAGGGGGGCTTGAACCCAAGACCATGTTTCCAGGAAGAACTACCCCATACAGATGTTGCTGTTTTTCCACTGGCAATATTTCTTCAATTCGATTCGATTGAAATCATTCCGGTTAGAGTTTCCAACATGGACCTTTTACATGGACGTTTAAATGATTAACAGAGTTCAATCCAATTTTTTTTTTCTTTTTTCTTTTTGACATGCTCAAAGTGGTTCTGCTTGCTGTGAAGTATTTAATCTGAAATGTAACAAAAGAAGAAGAAGAAGAAGAAGAAAAACAAGTACAGTATTCTTCTCCAACTTTGAGGTTTGTTCAGGTTTCCCACCTTTTCCGGTGTTATGATTGGTTACAAAAATGTAGTCTCATCTCAGGGCTCCTTCCTCAGCCAGAGACTCAGTGGATGAAAGTAAACACAGATGAGAGAGTTGTTTGTTCTCATGGATTTTATTGAGCAGTCATGGAAGCAAAGTTTCCTTCTCGGAAACTCATGTCCTCTTATGTTACCCCGCGTGGGGAAAGAATACATTTACCAGCGGATCAGGTGTTCACATGTCTAATATTAATCCACTGAACAGATTATAATATGTTTACACCCCCCTTTTTATTCTGATTGTTATTCAGTCTGATCGGGCTGGATCGGGTCAAATAGCTTGTATAATGCAATTTCATTCCTATTATTAATGGAATTTTATTTAAATACAAAAGAGTTTAGAAAAGAGTAAAAGAGTTTTGTAGAAATAGTTAAAATGTAAAAAGCTAAAAATAATCTGCTGATCTTTAATGTAATCAGTGATATTATTATTATTATTATTATTATTATTATTATTATTATTATTTGAGGTTGAAGTCCACGTCCATGTCTGTGTGTCTCTCTGTACAGCAGAACTCTCTGTCTCACTTATTAATACACAGAAATCACATTCTGTAAGGTCGAGTATCTGACGCCTTGTTTGCACTAAGTTGTACTTCTTTGGTGGTCAGACAAACAAATACTCTCCCTGTTCGGTAATCGGAGAGAGAATCACAGATGAGAAATGGACAAAGTCGATCGGATAAAGATGAAGTTTCGTCTTAAAACGACTCCGGCGCGTTAAAATTCACTTATACCGCTTCAGCGCTGTTATTTCAGCCATATAGTGAGAATATGAACTAATCCCAGTCAAAATATTCCCTTTATCTTTTCTAATCAATATCTATCGGTGCAGGTGTTTGTTTACATTGAGACAGTAGCGCATTAGTAGCTCATTTCACAGTAGATTATTAAATCCCACACAGAACTGTTCATAACATCACTTTTACTCCACATTTAGATTCCACTGATGGTGCAGGTTAAACTTCAGCCAGAGATCTGAGTGCTGCAGGAGATTCATTATAACCTGTCCAGCGGTCGATTTGAGACACGCCCACAGTTTGACGCATGTGCAGTACGCTGCCAAAACTTCCAGTTTATAATCTGTCACCAAACCGCGCATGACTTTACTTTTTGATTTCGTTCATGCCGCAGGCCACCTAAGGACTGGCAAAGCATCATTACATTCTTTTCAGCCAGTTTTGTGTGACGCTGTGACAAGTTCTGGCTAGACAGACATACAGACATACAGACATACAGATAGACAGGCAGAATTTTTTCTGAGCCTGGTTACGTCTTCTCCGTTGTATGAAACATGAAGATATTAATGAAAGAGCGAGTTCTCTGACCAGTGTACAGACAAAACGTTTCTTTTTTATTTATATAAACACAGTAAGTGAATCTGACTGATCTGACGGAGATGTAGACTCCACAGTATTTGCACTCTAATTATTCAATTATTAGTCTCAGTAAGTGCTGTAGATTATTCAGTAAGACTGTGGAATATCCCAGGTAAGCCCCAGGGTGTTATATTGTTTTTTTTTTTTTTCTTCTTCTTCTTCTTCTACAGGCTTGAATAAGCTCCCTGATCTTAGCTTGAGTGCCTTAGTTAACTTTCTCAATGAATTTTATTTAAATCCCTCGGCGAGAGGCAGCAGTGGGCTCCAGGGCCGCCGGGTATACGCTCTGGTTTCACACGACGACAATGGATGCTCTCCCCGGAGAACAATTAGCAGCGTTTAAGCACAGCTCAGAGTGCGGCAGGGGGTCAGAGCTGAGCCAGGTCTCCAGCAGAGAGAGGATAGAGTCTCACACACACGCCCTGAATCCAGCAGCTCAGTGCAGTGCAGATGGAGTGAACTGTCTGGAGACGACTGACACAAGCTCAATACGAAACTCTAATAAAAGCTAGGATAATGATCTAGAAACCGATGCAGCCATATATACATTTATCTATATCTCTGTGTGGTGTGTGTGTGTGTGTGTGTGTGTGTATGTTTGTATGGTGGGCGTGCGGTATGAATTATTTCAAGGGACGGATGGTAAAAACTCCTACACGCCGCACTCCAGCAGGAGGATGCCCTTCCTCTAGAGATGTACAGGAGCAGCTGGTGCTCAAGGGGAATTAACAGGGACATGTGTGTGTGTGTGTGTGTGTGTGTGTGTGTGTTTATGTTCTTGAGAGATGAAGACTTTCGCGCTGATCCCACTCTTGTCTCCATGGGCCACATCTCAACGCAGATTGATGCGCACGCATACTTATTCACTCTGACACTTTTTTAAAGAGTGTGTGTCCAGGGAGACTCGCGCACCGAGTGCGAACGGAAATAATCCAACTTCGAGAACTTTAATTAGAATTCCTTCTGGCACCTGGTGGTGTGACGGGGAAAATATAAATAAAGTGCGCAGACACAAAACTACTGTACGCAAATGCTTAGGGTTAAGAGATGGAAGAATGTTAGAAATGACTTTAGTTGATTGGAACTGAATGTAATCTAAGGGGAAAATGGAGAAACTTTTTTTTTATTTTTCACAGTAATTAGGCACACAACGTGCAAGTTTATTAAGGTTTAATAAACAAGCAGGCTTTACAGAAGGAGTGTTTTATTGATAGGTTTACTGGCTTTGTCTGTCTCACTGGTTAAGGTTGGGCTGCTGATCAGCAGGTCCCAGGTTCAAACCCCAGCACCACCACCATGTTACCACCATTGGGCCCTTGAGCAAGGCCCTTAACCCTAAATTGTTCAGATGAATAAAGAGAGTTGCTCTGGATAAGGACGCAGGCCAAATGCCATTAAATGTAAATGCATTCACTAAGATGCATGCACTCCGGAGGTGCAAGGCGACAGTAATGTACTAACCACTAACCCAACATGCTGCCTTTCTAAACTCCACATTGATTTATTTTTTTCTTGAACAGAAATCTGAGGATACAGTGAGCAGAGAATCGCTGAAAGCCAGGCGATTGGAGTAAGAAGGTTGTTCTGGTTAATTACATTGCACCATAAAACTCTGTCAGATGTTGTGGCAATGTTAAACTGGCAATGTTATGAATGCTGGTGATGCTAAGTCATCTAGATTCAATTATAAAATTCGTGCGACCTCTGAACATGAAACTCAAACATGCAAAAAGAAAATCTCATTTTCAACCTTGTTATTTAACAGCTTATTTTTTATTCTACAGCACTCAAGAGACATGAGATACACACGCAGTGTGTGTGAAGCTGTTGTGTTTCTTTCCCCGTTCTCCTCTTATGATTTCCGAACTCTGTTATGAAGTTGACGGAGCGGAGCTGGAACGCACACGGCGATGTTGGCATTCTGTCGTGTTGAGGTTGGATTTGCAACATTGTCTCGAGGTCATTTATTTTAACACTTCTACTTCCTACTTCCTTTTGCTAACCATGGCATTAGCGCTGGGTCATAAATACATTATTTCCTGTCTCTTACTCACAGCGGGTGTCTTCTATGTGATGCTTAATCTAAAAGTCAGCGAGCGGATAATTAGAATCAGGACGGCGACGGCGGCGCTATCGGAGTGGGCAAAATTAAAAGGTAAAAAATCTCATAATTACACGTCGCAGGGAGGTGTGTGTGTGTGTGTGTGTGTGTGTCTGTGTGGACGTACGGCCGCTGCTCGCCGTAATCTTTCTCATCGCCTAATCAACTCAAATGCTACAATCAAAATGAACCCAACTGTTATAATTATGAAGTCTTTTACAGGAATATGGTTCATGCTTTTTTTTTTTTTTTTTTTTTTCTAACTAATGGCACATTTTATTTCTTAGATTATGATAAAATGAGCAGCAGATGAAAGAGAGAGAGAGATAAAGAGAGAGAGACAGACAGACCATGATGGAGAGACACAGGTGTGGAAGATAAGAGCGAATTACAATTTTTCAAAATCTCTCTTCCCCTCCTCCACTTTTTCACTCTTTCTTGTTCCTCTTTTCAAAGTCCACAAACTCTTCTATAACTAATTCCATAAAGTGGCGTAAAACTGATAGCACGCGCTGAAAGAGTGGCGAAATCAGTCCTCGCTTGTGTTGATGGCAATTTACTGCTTTTTAGGGTTTTTTTCTCTCTCTCTCTCTCTTTCCTGGGAACAATAATTTCCCTCCTTATGGGTTGCAATGAGTGCTTTAATTTGATGGGGGGGAAAAAAAAGGAAATATAATTTAGTTGTTTTTCGGTGCAATGGTTTGGGAAATTGCAAAGCGATGGAGAAAAAAAAAGCTCCCCAGCTGAATTTTAATCATGGCTGCATTTTAATCATCTCAGTAACAAATTCGAGATTGCGATAACTAACGGTCGCGAGGAAGGAAGGAAGGAAGGAGGGTAGGATGTGCGAGGAATAAGGATATATAGTGCGGAACGCTCTTTACATCAGATCCAAGCAGAGCACGAGACATGGGAGAGATATCAGTGCCTAAAGCAAGCGTATCAGTGCTCATGTTCAAGAGTGCTTTCTCTCTTCTTTCATTTTGGCTTTGAAGTTTTACAGAAAAAAAAGTGGACCATGAGACAGGGATGGGTGATATAATGATATAATAATAACATCATTATAGATTTTGTCACGCTATGATTTGGTGAGAAGTTCTCCTCTGGAATATTTTAGCAAGCAACTGAAGCGTATTCGCAAGCAGATTTTTTATTAAGATTTGATTCAAATTTTTTTAAATTGCAAAATGTTTTATATATATATATATATATATATATATATATATATATATATATATATATATATATATATATATATATATATGTACATATATATATGTGTATATATGTGTGTGTGTAATATATGTATATAATAGAATTTTTTGTTACCATTAATATTTTTAGAAAATTAAAAATATAAAAAAAAATAAAGATCTTATTCCATGAAAAAAAAATACTAATAGCTATTTTAAAATAAATAATGGCGTTGTTTTTAAATAAAGAATTATACATCTTTTTATATTTAATCAGATAAAGAAAATTAATTATCGTAAAATACTGTATATATTTAAGATTTTTAAAGGTTTGTATTTATTCTTTTTACTTGTTTAAGTATTAATTTTTATAATTTATTATTGCAAAATTTTTTATAATAATAAAAAAAAATATTATTTTTTTATTATTTTTTTTCAAGAAATTATTATTTTTTTATTATTCATTATTTAATTGTTTTTACTTTTGTCAGTGTATTTTTTTTTTTTTTAGATTTTAAAATGACAGGTAAGCAACTTTTTTGGAAAAAAAAAGTAATTAAAAATATTTAAAATGCGCTCCTTTTGAAATCGATTGTGCTTAATTGTATATTGATTTAACTTGCATTTATTTTATTTTAAAGGAATTATTATTTTTAACTTATTAAAAAAAAAAAATTCATTTTCACATTTTGTTTGCATAATTAATTACATTTAAATAATCTATATATATTCCCATATCATTTAAAAAAATGGCTACATACTAGTAAGCTAATAAACACTTTTCCGCATACTATATCATGACATGATCATTTGGTCACGGTGTGTCCAACCCCTTCAATGACAGACACTTTGCAGTGGTCCTCCTTTACTGTGCAATTTCTTCAACTGTTCAGAAAATAAAAGACAAATCAATATCTTTTACAGATTCTCCTCCCTCTATCTGTCCAGCTTTCTTCTGGTCCTGCTGGCCCTCAGGAAACGAAGTCTCAGCCGAGCGGTTTAAGGGGTGGAACATTGGAGAGAAAGTGTGTGGGACGGGCAGAATGAGTGGCGTCCCAGGAGAAGACAAGCATCTGTCTTTTACACTGCGAGGAAAGACGGTCAATACCTGATCAATAGCTTATTGACCCGCCGTGTTTTATGCTTACCCTTGTGAAGAAATGTGGATGTGTTAACTCAGCCAGGAGGCACAGGAACACGATTTTATCGTGGCTCAGTAAACACTGTTCTTAAAGTGTAAAACTAACTTTATTTACATGTCAGTGAACTTCATCACGATCGCCAGTTTTGACTCACAGATTTCTAGCACAAGTTTAACTCTGGGGACAAGTCAAAGAGCTGTGTTTTTTTTTGTTGTTTTTTTTTTTTTTTTTACATTGAGAAAGATCAAAGTAGAGAAATGCTAATCCAGAATCATAAAACAGTGGCTCAAGGATTTGGTGGACTTCTGTGCTGCCAAACTATCATCTAGTTACATTCAAATTCCATGCGTTGGGAGCCAAAAGTCTGAGGCCACATTGAAAATGTGTGATTTTTTGAAATGTCAAATGGAAAATAAGTAGAAAGTTGTAATATCTTGAAATGTTTAAAATAAAGAAAGTAGTTGCTCACAAGCTTCAGCCATAACATTACAGCACAAAACATTATGCCTAGTATTCCGTAGGTTTCCTGTCTGCCATCTGCGCAGCTCTGGCCCTTAGGAGCATGACTCCATAAAACCTCCTGGGGCGTGCGGTTGTGTTTCACACCAGAACATGTGCAGTGCCTCCTTCGGGTGCTGTGGGTCGCGGGGTGGTGCCGCTGTGGATTGGACTGTGGATCCGCTATATCCCATACATGTTGGATCTGATTGGAATCTGGAGAGTCTGGAGGGCGGGTCAGTGGCCGTGGGCTCTTTGCCTGCTGGAGGTCTGGTGCCTTTCTATTGTGGCAGTATTTTTCTTTCTGTGATTTGTGCTGCATTGGCTTTTCTGTGGAATATTGACACCAGGTATGTATTTAATATGTACTGGTATGTATTTGATAATCAATGTTAATATGTTAATGTAATAGCTGATCAGTGCACAGGAATCTGCACTGAAGGTCTGTACACTGGAAAAGTAGAGCTTTTACATAACATTATGTGTAATTTATTAAAGTTTGTACATTTGTACATAAAATAATTCTATTTAAATAGTTTAATATAAACACACACACACACACACACACACACACACACACACACACATATATATATATATATATATATATATATATATATATATATTTTTTTTTTTTTTTTAACCATTATTCATTTTTTGTTTGGCTTGCATAGTTTACTTGAATGGAAATTCTGCCCTTCATTTAAATAAGTAGATACCTGAAGCTTTTTTTTTTTTTTTTTTTTTCCTCAGCGCATTTAACTGAAAGCAAATTTGTAATATTCACACACTGATGTTAATTGCTTTGCACAAAAGGTCAAGTTTGACTCGGATTTCATCTCTTTCATTAAAGCACGTGTTCAGATGACTCTCTAATGGATTGGATCTGGTATGAATCATCAGGTTTAACAAACTAGCGCAGTTTGTTCCAGATTGAATGTGCTGTCATTATAGTGAAAGGTTGAAAGATAAACTATTAAGAAAATCTGAAAATCTATTTTAAATCTTTTCAATGTTTTAATTAAATAAAAAAGTTGCATGCTATTAGAGTTAGTTAAAAAAAAAAAAAAACTGAAAAGTCAAGCACACTGATCAGCAGCTCATGTTTTAAAAGAAAAAAATTCAGCGCGAGCTTTAGCATAAACCTAACCAACTATATAGTATGTTCAAGATTTATTTATTTATTTTATTTTTTTTTAAATTCTGGGCTCTCTTATCATTTTTGACAGGGGTTACAAAGTTATTTCAGATAGTAGTAGTTGTATATATATCTGAATGTATAAATAACCACGTAGGTAGTGTGCAAGGCAGCATGGTGGTGTAATGGGTAGCACTGTGGCTTTCATGCTTTCAGGGTCGAGGTTTAGAGCCCTGCCTTTGGGTTTGTGTGTGGAGTTTGCATGTTCTCCCTGTGCTTGGTGGTTTCCTCCTCATATTCTGGTTTTCTTCTACAGTTCAAAGACATACAGAGTAGACTAATTGGCATTTCCAAACTGCCCATAGTGTGCGAGTGCGTGTGCCCTGTAATGTATTGGTACCCTACCTAGTGCCCTAGTCCCCTGCGCTAGACCCCTTCAGACCTTGTGCGAGCCTGTAAGCGGTATTGAGAATGAGTGTGTGAGAGTGAATGACCTCGCACCTGGTATTCTTCTGTATCCTTTACAGTCTTGACCAGGATGAAGTGTCTACAGTACATGTTCCTACCTACCTACTACCTTTCTCATGCATTACTACATGCTGTATTTCTAGTGTCACTCCAGTTTTCATCTTATCACTGCTTCATATAGCGTAATATACTGCTTAATCATAAATGGCATGAGAGTTAAAGGATCTACAGTATGATCACTATACTGTATCTCTCTCTCTCTCTCTCTCTCTCTATATATATATATATATATATATATATATATATATATATGTGTGTGTTTCACTATAGTAGTCTTTTCATATCTCCATCATATCATCACCCTGATCCCTGTTTTCACTCTTATACTGTCACATTTCCCACCGGTGCTTTATATAATCTCTTCTCATTCCTGGGTTGCCATGGCCCTTCATTAGTCTCACCTGGTGCTTTGTCTGTTTAAAACCTTTGTGCTTCCTATTATGCTTTAAAAAAAAGTTTTATACGGAAGGAATACTAATCAGGAATAAGAAAAATAATTATAATTACTGTTGATTTCATTTACATTATAGTGTGATTATTAGGAGAGACTGGAGGTGAGTAGTAGAGAGAGAGAGTAAGGCAGAGAGCTGGATGGTGGAAGTATGATGGTTTTGTAGAGATTGTAGCTTTGTCCTTTTTTTTTGGTCATGACATTGTTTCTGATTCATAACTAAAAATGTTCCCATTAAGAACGCACCAAAAGGAAAAATTCTGGGACCGATAACGACGTTTAAAACAATGAATGTCCGATAATGATGGATTTTTGTGTGACTTGTTTGTGCCAGAAAAACAGAGAATTATTCAATATAAAACACAAAAAGAGTCGTTCAGTGAAAAATTACTGTTTACACTTTATAGCCAACTACACATCACAAGAAAAAATGTCAGTACTTATGTAACTCAACAAAAACAACTCTTTTTTTTTTTTTTTTTTTTTTGGTGAAATCTGAATTTAATGTAATTAAATGTCAACAAACTTTTCAGGAAAAAATAAATAAATATATCAAATTTGCGAAAATAACAACACTATATATATTTTTTTAAACTATGAAATAAAATAAATGTGGCATTAGGTAATTAAGTAACAACAACAAAAAGAAAATAATCTTTTTTTAATTTTTTTTAATTTTAAGACACGAAGGTCAGCTGTTCTGGAACAGTACTGTGTTTAAAGTGAAGTTAATTGTCTAGTATTTGTAAACCCCATCAAGCTCCATGATCAAACTGTCTCTCATGAAGACCTTCCCAGGACAGCGAGAGCGAAACTGAGCTCTGCTGCAGAGGAGAAGTTCATTTAGAGTCACCAGCCTCAGAAATCACCAATTAACCTCAACCAGCACCTCAGATTAGAGCCGTTATGAAGCTTTACAGAGCAGAAGTAGCAGATATACAGTACATCTCAATATCAACTGTTCAGAGGAGATTATTGTGTAATTGGATAAACGCCTTCCGTGTTGTTTTACATTGTAGAAAGGAATACAAAATCAGGAAAGACCATGGAAATAGAGGGTGTGCTAGTGTACCTCCTCTAGAAATGTTTGGCCCCATCACACTCCGACGAGGACCACTCATTTGCTATTATGCACATGATCATGCGCACAATGAGATTTTTTACTAGGAGATTATTACTATGTCCTATCAGATCGCACCACCATTACTGTACGTCCGCTGAGCTGGTATAAATACTTTGACACACACACACACAAAGTGGTGGAGTGAGGAACTTGGTGACTTGGTGAGGAATTCTCAGAACTTGACATAGACACCCTGATTACCTGCTGCATGTCGTCATAAACATGGTAAACACCGGAAGAACGTAATATGAACTTAATGCGGTTTTCTACAATGTGGACCTACCATGGTAAAAGCTCAAACCTGAAGACGGTGTTGTGGGAACTCAAGGCAGAAACATCCCAACGACAGCTCAGAACACCATCCAGCCTTTCACATCTGCGCCTTGATTGTGGTCCTTACAAGGTGTCATAAAGTCTTTTACTACACTATGTCCTCATTAAGTTCTTCCTGGCTCTTGCATTGACCATGGCCTCACCAGGCTTTTTTTTTGGACATGTCCAAAATTGTGATGCAGCTCCAACGGAGACTGTACCACATTCCTTACAGGTTTCTACTGCTAAGTTGTACTGTACATGCTCTTACTGGGTTTACCCAACAGGAACGTGGCTCAATGTGATGGTGGGTAACACTGAAATATCTAACAAACGTCATATAATTGATCTTCCCCGAACATGCGCGCCACCTGTTGAATCTTTCATGAAACTGCAGCTGCACATCGACGAGACACAACAAATAAGCACTGGTCTCTTGAACATCAAGAAATGTCTGATTATTTCCTGATGGGCTGATGCCAGTCAAGAAGGTGAATATTGGATGATAAACAGGTGCATCAAAAGTTTATATCAGCCATTAGACATGTTTACGTAGCGCATCGACTGTACAGGTAGCTGTGTAAATGAATGTAGAAAGGGTACGCTATTTAAGAAAGTGCGTTAGGATTGGACACTTGCCCGAATTAGCTCGCCTTTAAACGACCAAATCGGACAGTTTAACGAAGACCGTGGCAGACTCCCACGGTGCAAAACATTCCACATAGGCTGAAGGTGATGCCGTAGCTCTAAACGCATACGCTAAGCGCAAATGCTGGTAAACGTACGGAAGCAAGTATCATTTGTGTTGTTCTGCTCTTTCAGTGTTCCCGAACAGAATGCTGCATTTATAACTTAGCATCCCACCAACCTCCTCCTCTTTTAATATTTTTTGTTCGAAATTGCTGCATAACACACAAATGGCTTCTATGAAAAGAGCAGACGCTAATTGCCACTGAGAATGAGTAGAAACTGGCTAGCTCTGAAGCGTCTTTGTCTTTCTGTGAGCGAAAGCACTTAGAGAACAGATGAGTACTCAGCACGGAGCCACGCTATTCACAGCTAAAAGCCTCATAACCATCATTCCGAGAGTGAAAACACACACGCGCACACACACACACACACACACACACACACACACACACACTGGCTTTCACCAGCTTGCTGTGTTTACAAGCCGTAATAGCGAGAGAGTGTGTGAACACACCGCAACGAAGCTTTACAGCCTAATAAAGTGTGTTGCTGGGGAGAGAAAGCTGCACTTTTACACTCCTGCTCATTAAACTCCAAACCCGGAGAAGCCGGCATCGCACTAAGATCACAACCAAGGTAGAGTGAGTCAGGGTCATTAGTGCTGTCGATTTCAAGAACGCCGAAGACTTTCTGGAGAAGAGTCACTGGCTAAACAGAAACGCACGCTGCGCACAGGAGTCAGGACAGCTCATCTGAAGTTAATTACCTTCACACTACAATCTCAGGGGAAAAAAAAAAAAAAAAAGATTAAATCTAGCATAATCGTATTTATTTATTTATTTATTTATTCCCTTCTGGTGTTCTGTGCAAAAAGTTCCAACTGTTGAGTGCTGAATCCAAAAGTATTAATAATATTTTATTATGATTTAATGTTGCACAGGAGCCCATTTTACTATGACATGTGTAGAGGCCACACCTCTTTTACTAGGACAGGTACGGAGGCAAGCACCTCCCTTGCTATGACATGCACAGAGGCCACACCTCCTTCATGTGGACATGCACAGAGGCCACACCTCCTTCATGTGGACATGCGCAGAGGCCACACCTCCTTTATGAGTTCATGCACAGAGGCCACACCTCCTTCATGTGGACATGCGCAGAGGCCACACCTTCACTAGAACATGGATAGAGGCCAATCCTTCTTTACTACAACATACACAGAAGCCACGCCTCCTTTGTTATGACGTTTACAGAGGCCACACCTCTTTAACTAGAATACACACAAAGGCTACACAGCCTTCACAGAGGCCACACCTCCTATACTAGGACATGTCCAGAGCCCACACCTACTATACTAGGACATGCACAGAGGCCACACCTCCTTCACGATGGCATGCATGGAGACCACACCTCCTTCACTAGAACACACAGAGACCACACTTCCTTGACCAGATCATGCACAGAAGCCACACCTCCTTTACTGGGACACTCACAGAGGCCACACCCCCTGTACTGGGACATAGACAGAGGCCACACCTCCTTTATTATGACATGCACATAAGCCACACCTCCTTTACCAGGACACAAACAGAGGCCACACCTCCTTCACTAGGAAACACACAGAAGCCATACTTCCTTATGAGATTATATAGGATATGCACAGAGGCCACACCTCCTTCACTACAACACACACAGAGGCCACACATCCTTAACTAGGACACACACACACACACAAAGGCCACACCTGGGACATGCACAGAGGCCACACCTATTTTACTACGACACACACACAGAGGCCACACCTCCTTCACTGGGACACACAGAAGCCACACCTCCTTCACTATGACACACACAGAGACCACACCTCCTTCACTGGGACATGCACAGAGGCCACACCTCCTTCACTGGGACATGCACAGAGGCCACACCTCCTTTATTATTACATGCATATAAGCCATACCTCCTTCACTGGTACACACACAGAGGCCACACCTCCTTCACTGGCACACAGAGGCGACACCTCCTTCACTGGGACACACACAGAGGCCACACCTCCTTCACTGGGACACACACAGAGCCCACACCTCCTTCACTGGCACCCAGAGGCGACACCTCCTTCACTGGGACACACACAGAGGCCACACCTCCTTCACTGGTACACACACAGAGGCCACACCTCCTTCATTGGTACACACACACACACACACAGAGGCCACACCTCCTTTATTATTACATGCATATAAGCCATACCTCCTTCACTAGGACACACACAGAGGCCACACCTCCTTCACTGGGACATGCACAGAGGCCACACCTCCTTCACTGGGACATGCACAGAGGCCACACCTCCTTTATTATGACATGCATATAAGCCATACCTCCTTCACTGGTACACACACACAGAGGCCACATCTCCTTCACTGGGACACACAGAGGCCACACCTCCTTCACTGGGACACACACAGAGGCCACACCTCCTTCACTGGGACATGCACAGAGGCCACACCTCCTTCACTGGGACATGCACAGAGGCCACACCTCCTTTATTATTACATGCATATAAGCCATACCTCCTTCACTAGGACACACACAGAGGCCACACCTCCTTCACTGGGACATGCACAGAGGCCACACCTCCTTCACTGGGACATGCACAGAGGCCACACCTCCTTTATTATGACATGCATATAAGCCATACCTCCTTCACTGGTACACACACACAGAGGCCACATCTCCTTCACTGGGACACACAGAGGCCACACCTCCTTCACTGGGACACACACAGAGGCCACACCTCCTTCACTGGTACACACACAGAGGCCACACCTCCTTCACTGGGACACACACAGAGGCCACACCTCCTTCACTGGTACACACACAGAGGCCACACCTCCTTCACTGGGACACACACAGAGGCCACACCTCCTTCACTGGGACACACACAGAGGCCACACCTCCTTCACTGGGACACACACAGAGGCCACACCTCCTTCACTGGTACACACACATAGGCCACACCTCCTTCACTGGGACACACACAGAGGCCACACCTCCTTCACTACAGCACACACAGTTCAGTTTTGCTTTTAAAAGTAAGTAAAGTATTTTTTTTTTTTTTTTCTGGACTTTCTTTTGCAGGAATGTGTCTGTGACTGAAATAAAGTGCGCTATACAAGTCGAGGTGTGAATATGATCGCGTCTCATGATTGCATGATGAAGTAGATTCTGTCTAATCAGTATAACGATAGTTTAATCAAAAAGATGTTAGTGTGCTAGCTAATTGATTTCATTATCACCTTTTTTCCCCCTAAAATATTATGTGTTTCTGACATCGAGGAAATAAAACCTTTTTATTTAACACATTTATTTCTGAGTGCTGTAACCGTTCCAACATCAGCCATCCCGTATGTTCCTTAGATTACTAACATTTAATGTGGGCGCTGGTGGCTCAGGCGGGTGAGGCTCCTGGGTGCCGAATGAAGCGTCAGGGGTTTGAGGGTCTGTTGCCCCTGTCGGACAATTAACACTATACACATACAAAAATCACTCCGCCGTCGCCGGGTCCGAAGCCCGGATGGGAGAGAAAACATTTGGACGTCGGGCTAGCAACCTGGCCCGTGAAAACCTAGCAACCTAGCCCATTGCTATAGAAACGATGGAACTGTCACCTGGTGTGTTCACCGGCACGAGAGGAAAAAATAAAAGTAACTATAAACAGATGGCCATGTGACGCATCATCCTTTCTCTCTCTCTCTCTCTCTCTCTCTCTGTCTCTATTAAAGGGGTAGCAGGGATAGCAGGAGACACCTCCATAGTGGAGCCCTTCCCATGTGTGTGCATGTGTATGTGTGACTGTGTGTGTGTGTGTGTGTGTGTGTGTGTGTGTGTGTGTGTGTGTGTGTGTGTGTGTGTGTGACAGAGGTGCTTCGGGCTGTCAGGCACAAGGAAGCCAAAAGGACAGAAGCGGAAAAAGGGAAGGAAGGATTCAGAGAAATGCGTGTCTCTGCCTCTCTTTCTCCAGGCAGCGTAGGTGTAATGGAGTGTGAGAGACGGGAGAGTCGGCTCTGTCACCGTTAATGGGCTGCTCTCCTCTGCATTACAGCACACACACACACACACACACACACACACACACACACACACGGTGTAAATATTCAGTGGTCCCTTGTGATATATATATATATATATATATATATATATATATATATATATATATATATATATATAAAAAATAACTGACCATTTCTACAGAGTCCATTTCTGCCCATCAGTGTGTGTGTGTGTGTGTGTGTGTGTGTGTGTGTGCGCCTCAGTAAGGCCAGCTGATAGAACGAGAACACAGATGGCTAGACTAACCCTCATCATGTAGGGCATGGAAAGCATTTTGTGCACATCAGAGCCGTGATGTGAGAGAACAGGAAGCTGTTTATCTGAAGACCTTCATATGGCCTTCATAGCACATTCATAAATCCTGCATAAAGCTGTTATAAAGAACAACTGAGGAAGCTCTATGTCCAAACCTTCGATTTGACATTGATGGTTTAATTTAACTTTGTTTTTGACATAAAGGAAGGGGAACAGAAAAACAAACTCCAGTTATGTTTACACACTTTTAAGAAGCTCTGGAAGTGGAGACTCCTTCCGCTGTAGAAGATTTCTTTTAAATGAGAAGGAGTCTCCACTCCTTAAAAGTTCATAAATTTTGACCTGCAGAAACTTCTCAGTAACTTCTTCACAATGTCTCTGCAGCCTTTTCATGACTTCTCAGTTGAGCAATCAATGTATAATAATAATAATCATCATCATCATAATAATATTATATAATATGACAGACAATTGACAGACATGCAGTTGCTGTTACCTGCAGATTGCCAGCTTTTAATTTAAAAATTGAAAGATCAGTTTCTCCAGAGGAGAGAGTGGGAGAGTTTTTTTTTTTTTTTTTTTTCATTTTTCACTCTTAAATCACGCAGTTGGTCATTAATTAATGAAATAATACCATCAGGAAACAGCAGGGGCTAAAGTCCCCCCCTACCCACACACACACACAAACAGACACACACAAACAGAAGTATGAGATTAGTGTAGAACATTCTAGAAAAATGTGCCGTCTCATCTTAGTCTCAGACGGCGACATGCTGCTTCTGTTCCACGCAGGAAACAAACTCTACAACACGTCATGTGGTCCGACATCTGATTTATTTACAACTAATACACACACACACACACACACACACACACACACACACACACACACACACACACCACATGCTGTCAGCCAAGCAGACGGTAGACTCAGTAGGACGTCCCAAAACACACTCTTCACAAGCTGAAAAATTACTCCACACATGCGGACACACACACACACACACACACACACACACACACACACACACACACACACACACACAGTACACCTGTCACCCATAACGACAAAGTCTGATAACGGAAGTTCATACACACACACACACACACACACACACACACACACACACACACATGATGCCATCTTTATCCCCTGTGTGTGTTTGCGTTGTGTTGCAATATTTCAATCACACAACTCCTGCTAACACACACAGTGCCTCGTGTTGTCATTGTGTAAATGAGAGTCTGATGCAATCTCCTCCTTCAGGTGTTGGTTCAGTGTAAGTAAGTTAACGTGTGTGTGTGTGTGTGTGTGTGTGTGTTCACATCACATTTTTATATTAGTGTAGTTGTTTCTCATGAACATGTTATTGTTTCTATAGTAACAGTTAACTCACGAACTTAGGAGATGTTTATTTCAGTTTTTTAGCGGGAGTCTGTAATACACACGTGGACAAAAGTGTTGGTACCCTTCGGTCAATGAAAGAAAAACTCACAATGGTCACAGAAATAACTTTAATCTGACAAAAGTAATAATAAATAAGAATTCTATGAATGTTAACCAATGAAAGTCAGACATTGCTTTTCAACCATGCTTCAACGGAATTATTAAAAAAAAAAATGAACTCATGGAACAGGCCTGGACAAAAATGATGGTACCCCTAACTTAATAGTTTGTTGCACAACCTTTTGAGGCAATCACTGCAATCAAACGATTCCTGTAACTGTCAATGAGACTTCTGCACCTCTCTGCAGGTATTTTGGCCCACTCCTCATGAGCAAGCTGCTCCAGTTGTTTCCGGTTTGAAGGGTGCCTTTTCCAGACAGCATGTTTCAGCTCCTTCCAAAGATGCTCAATAGGATTGAGGTCAGGGCTCATAGAAGGCCACTTTAGAATAGTCCAATGTTTTCCTCTTAGCCATTCTTGGGTGTTTTTAGCTGTGTGTTTTGGGTCATTGTCCTGTTGCAAGACCCATGACCTGCGACTGAGACCCAGCTTTCTGACACTGGCCAGCACATTTCTCTCTAGAATCCCTTGATAGTCTTGAAATTTCATTGTACCCTGCACAGATTCAAGACACCCTGTGCCAGATGCAGCAAAGCAGCCCCAGAACATAACAGAGCCTCCTCCATGTTTCACAGTAGGGACAGTGTTCTTTTCTTCATATGCTTCATTTTTCCGTCTGTGAACATAGAGCTGATGTGCCTTGGCAAAAAGTTCCATTTTTGTCTCATCTGTCCATAGGACATTCTCCCAGAAGCTTTGTGGCTTGTCAACATGTAGTTTGGCATATTCCAGTCTGGCTTTTTTATGATTTGTTTTCAACAATGGTGTCCTCCTTGGTCGTCTCCCATGTAGTCCATTTTGGCTCAAACAATGACGGATGGTGCGATCCGACACTGATGTTCCTTGAGCATGAGGTTCACCTTGGATCTCTTTAGAAGTCTTTCTGGGCTCTTTTGTTACCATTCGGATTATCCGTCTCTTTAATTTGTCATCAATTTTCCTCCTGCGGCCACGTCCAGGGAGGTTGGCTACAGTTCCATGGATCTTAAATTTCTGAATAATATGTGCAACTGTAGTCACAGGAACATCTAGCTGCTTGGAAATGGTCTTATAGCCTTTACCTTTAACATGCTTGTCTATAATTTTCTTTCGAATCTCCTGAGACAACTCTTTAATCGCTTCCTCTGGTCCATGTTGAGTGTGGTACATACCATGTCACCAAACCACACAGTGACTACCTGGAGCCCTATATATAGGCCCACTGACTGATTACAAGATTGTAGACACCTGTGATGCTAATTAGTGGACACACCTTGAATTAACATGTCCCTTTGGTCACATTATTTTCAGTATTTTCTAGGGGTACCATAATTTTTGTCCAGGCCTGTTCCATGAGTTTATTTTTTAAAATAATTCTCTTGAATCATGGTTGAAAAGCAATGTCTGACTTTCATTGGTTAACATTCATAGAATTTTTTAAAAAATTATTACTTTTGTCAGATTAAAGTTATTTCTGTGACCATTGTGAGTTTTTCTTTCATTGACCGAAGGGTACCAACAATTTTGTCCACGTGTGTATATATAAAGTATGAGTGAAACATGAAGTATGAAATGAAATGAGAGTTTCAGCATCGGTGTTAATGTCAAAGTTCCAGCTTTACTCGAATTTTCAGAAATTGTAGAAAAGCTTGACTAGATTCAAGATATTTTCATATTTTTCAGTGATGCGTTTTCTACAACAAAACTGGATTTATACAGTCAAAGGTCAGATTTTGCTAGATTTCACATCTGTTTCGCATTATTTAAAATAATAATAATAATAATAATAAATATAGTTGCAAGCAACGATGACGGGCCCAAGCACCCTGTGCCATTCCTACCCCGGGCGCACCGCACAACCTGTGTCATTCGAGTGTGTTAAGACCTCGAAAAAGCCATCGTCACTCGGTTGCACCTCACAACCTGCACACATCACACACTATACAGGGCTAATTTCAGTTTGGGACCTAAATATTTCTTGAGTGCATTAGTGTGTGTGTGTGTTAGTGTGTGAGATGTGTTTGTGTGTGTGTGTGTGTGTTAACATTTGTGATGTGTATGTGTGTACAATAGGCCGCAGATGCTGGAAGAAAAGCCTCACACTATGATGTTCCTGAATGTGATGTCACTGAACGGATGTCACAGAAAGTGTCACTGAATATAATGTCACTCAATATAATGCCACACAGAAAGTTATTAATCATTTTTCGGCGTACGTTTAAGACATTAGCACAGCTGACCCATTTGAGATATCGAAAATCCCTCCGCAATTTTGCATCCTCAATGTGTTTAGATCTCTTTGGCCCAGTTTGGTAGCGATTGTATAATTTCCCTAGGAGGAGTATATCAAAATCCATTGGGTGCGTTTTTGCGAACGACCCAAAATAACCGGCCTCCTGTTGAGTTTAGCCCAGGACATGCAGCGCGAAAGTTGTTCGAAAGTGTGTACCGGGTTTTGTGTGCCTACATGAAAGTCTGTATGAGCTAGGCAGCAAAACCTTGTGTGGGGGCCCCTGGGGGCCACGAGACTCTCAAGCATCCTGATGGCAGTGGATTCCAACCTGTCTGCCAAGTTTCATGAGTTTTTGAGCATGTTAAGACCCCCGAACATTCCAAAAGGGTGGGAAAAAAAATCCTTAGGAAAACAAGAGAGCCCTTCACACACTATGACGACATAGGGCTGATGTCATAGTGCTTGGGCCCTAATAAATCGTGTTTAATCAGAGGCTCTGTAAGTTTCGATGATAATTCCTACAAGCTTTCACTCAATTTTATTGAGATACTGTGCTAATGAGAATCTCAGGCAGAAACATAAGAATAAAGTACAAAAGAAAAAAGGCTAGAAAGTAGCTAATAACTGAAAACCTCTTTCATAGATGCTCCATGACATTAAATAACTGTTAGTGCATAAAATGGCTTGGAAATGTAGACAAATCAAGAAATACTATAGTTATTAGGGGATATAAGTATGGTATGAGTAAAATAAGTCACCGCAGGGTTTGTCATTATAGGAAACTTTAGTCAAATCAAAATTTGAGAAATAACTAATGGAAATGGAAACACAAAATTGAGTTGAAATAGGGTTAGCATGCTTGAATCCAAATTTTGAAGTGACACAATTTGATGTTGATTTGTATAGATAACAAAAACTCGAGGTCTTTTCATCTATTTTTATTTTTTTTTTAATAATAGAGTAAAAACTACACACTTTTCATGTTTCGGATGTGATATTGCTAACGCTATTTTCAAAAAGCTTCATTGTTGGCTTTTACAGTATGTGCTAGCACACTGTAAAAAAAAAAAAAATCTTAGCATCTTAGCAAGTGAAATGTTCTTGAACGTATTCAAACCTGGTACGTACCTGTAGTACAGGTTAGAGAACCTCACCACGAGATGTAATAATATTTATAAGAGCCCTTACGCAGGCCTTCTGAGGACATCAATGGAACAGGAGGCTGTGAGAGTGCTTATGAGACATGCACGAGAAGTCCTTCCTGTTTGGAGACAGAGTGGGATTATTAATTAGAATTCAAAAGAAAACTAAAAACACAAAATAAACAGAGCTCCGCTGTCTCCTTTAGACCGGGCAGGGCTCTGGAAAATAAAACTTTGCATCCTCTTGGGGCGTTTGCCCTTACCAAGGGTTTATGTGTGCCTTGTGTGCTTAGCACATTTAATTTAAACTGAGAGGGCACGCTGAATCTGATGGGGTTTTCTAAGGAAGACACCTAATGCCTTTACCGGTGCTATCTAAATGATTGCATGTAGTGCACAGGTATCAGGGCCCTTAAATAGACATGCCGGCAGGTGCTGCGAGTCCGCGTTATTGCCTTTGTGATACCAGCGCTAAGCAACTACGCGTCTGGTTGACCGTGCATCTGCCTGTTCAGAACTACGCAGGGTAGCAGCCTACGTATCTGCCTGTTCTGAACAGTACAGAGTATTTTTGCCTGGTTCTACCCCTCGAAAGACACTCGTGTCGTTACACAAACCTATCTATAATTCCTTAAGTTAAGTTTCCAACAAACTAAATATAAGATTATTAACTTTATTTCAAGTTAAATTTGACTAAAATTGCAAGTAAATTTTGACAATTTGTCAAGAATTCATTTAATCAGAAACGCAAAATGATTTGCCAATATATCAAGTATTTAACTAGAAATGAATGTGAAAATCTTGTTTGGTTTGTTGTAATCTTATTTTAAGAAATTATAGATAGGTTTGGCTAGAGATAAGAATATTTCACTTGTTAAGATGTTTTTTTTTTTTTTTTTTGCAATGCAGCTGTTTTGGGTAAAAGGTGTAAATTATGACTTACTTTTCCTAGCACAGCCTTTTTACTACTTTTAGTGAAAAACATATTTTAGACATGTTTCCTGAAGAATTCATTCTGAAGAATTGCATTTTGAATAACTGATAAACTAAAGCAATTTCTATGCTCGTCTGATCTCAGGCTTTGAGATTTTCCAGTTGATGTTTTGATAATGTTATTTGTCAGAGAAATTAACGCCTGAGGTTAGCAGTCAGTCAGGAAAGATTTTCAAAGCATGAAGCAGCCAAGCCAGATATCTGTAAAGTCAGATAACCCCTGATCTTAGGACCGCTGAGATTTTCCACACTTTGTGTAGCCACTTGAAATTTCCATAAATGGTCAATTTGAGTTCTTTTCTTTCGCATGATGGGACTGTCATTTCCAGGACAGTGCCTCAGCTTGATAGCGCATTGCTGCTAAATGTAACTGAAATGAACTGATTTATTACATGGACATGTCATGACTAAGTAAGATGTATTTCAGAGCATGATACTGCACAGCCCTATATCCGTTGGACGACATATTTTGACACAATGTCCTAGTTTGGAAAGTGGGAAAATATTTGCACAATGTTTTTATAGTCATGCTTGTATATGCTACTACACCGGTTTTATCATGAATCTTATCATACTGTACTGTTTGTACAGTACTCCAATCAGCCAAAACATTAAAACCCAAAACATTGAGCCCAGTGTTGTGTATTTTAAATTCCTCATGTGCCCCTAAGACAGCTCTGGTCCCTCGTTGCATGACTCCACAAGACCTCTGTGGTGTTTGGCACTGGGTCATTAGTCGTGGATGCTTGGTCGGATTGGGATCTGAGGAATTTGGAGGCCGGATCAGCAGCATTAAACTCTTCGCTTGCTACTACCCATACTGTATGAGGCACACTGTGTTGCGCTTGGTGTTCTGGGGTTTTCCAATATGGACAGCTGTAAAGCTTTTACCAGGACAGGCCCATAACACAGATTCAGGGCCCACAGATTAGGAACAAAGTGTTCTTTTATGTAAGGAGACAAAAAGGCAGGGGGAATCGCACAGTTCGATGGGGGAAGGGCGAGGATTTGGTGAACAGGTGCAGAGAGTGCAGTTCCAGGAGCTGTGAGGGTAGTAAGCGGTCAGTAAAGGCAGGTCGATAGGCCGGGTTGGTTGAGGCTGAAGTGAGAAGCCACATAGATGGACAAGCTTGGGTGACGGACCCTTCTCAGTGGTTTTCCCCATGTCGAGGAGTTTCCAGGGCATCTTAAAGAGCAAGGTGAGTCACGCACCCAGAGCATGCTACTCAGGGTTTGACTGATAACATTCCGGATTGTGGATAATAATCTGGTACCAGCCATGGGGAGACCAACAGAGCTGACCAAGGTGCTGAACGTACAGTACATTGTGTCATTATCTTTATGGTCAAGCAAGGAGCAGATCTGATCTGCTCTGGATCTAGGTCTGCCATTCAGCAATTTGTGCTACATTGACTTTTCTGTAGGACCAGACCAGACAGCCTTGGGTGGCTAAGTTTACTGGTATAAAATTGATAATTACTGTTATTCAGTTCACCATTTTTTTATGCTTCTGGCTTTGCTACCATTCAGACGTTCCTGCTTACTGCTCTGCGCTTTGCTCCCTATATCTGTACTTTTCTTTGATTTCTCTAAAATTTTTTACTTCAGCAGATCAGCACATCACTCAAACAAATCATTTTTGGCAGAAACACTAAAATTAAAAACTTTTTGGGATTGGACGAAAAGGGGACTTTTTCTCCCGCTACCAGAAGCTTACATTCCAGAGATGGGAAAACACAGCTGCCTACATTCAAACAGATGAGAGAGAAAATGCCTCTTGTGGAATCTACTTGCTGCATGACCTGCCATACACTTCTACAAAGGATTGCAGTTCTTGAAACAAAGTTACTTGCTGGAATTCCAAAACAGGCAGAATACTCAGCAGATCGTCATCATGGACCTCAGCATACAGCCGGTGAGTCTCGTGAATCTAGCAAGTCTCAACAGTTTACACCAAGTGTAGAGGAACTTGCCGAAACGGATCGACAGATTAATCGATGGCACAAACAGGAAGCAAGACCCAAAGGCACTCGAGACATCAGACTCTCTCGAGTATCTCTTATTGCTGCGATATCATCCTCTTCCGCAGATATGGCTATGACAAGACTTGCAAACACTGGTATTTTGCCACCCCCTATACATCTTGTCTCACACAAGACTCACAAGTCAAATTATTATCCACGTGGGGAAGAATGACATTCAGAAAGAGCAGTCGGAAGTCCTTAAGAAGGGTTTCATCGACAACTTCAATCTTTCCTGGGGCCATCGACAACTGTTCAAACTGGACGGTCTCCACCCAAACAAACTTGGTGCAAGGGTATTAAAGGAAAATCTCTATTTCTCCCTCCAACATGATTTAGCAGAGAGTGCCAGTCCTTTCAACCTGAATGGCACATGCAGACCTGGACAAAGTATGAGTGACCAGAGACAGCTTTCAAGTCATCATGTGGTTACCGAATCCAATAAGGACACTGATAACACAATAGCCCTTAATGATTTAAGTTCTATTAACAAGTCAAGTTATGCAGAGGTCAGGAAAACTCAAACACAACCTCAAAAAAACAGGTACCATGTCTGTCTTTCAAGCAATTGATAGCAAAATCTTCAGCCAAAAACTACCACTGCTCATGGACATCCCGGCTCAGTCCTGCCCACAGAGCTCATCACAGACAGACTGTGACAAACTACAACAGCTTCAAGATAACTTTCTGGAAAACAGCCAGGGAATTCAGGACAATATACTACAGCCAATGGAAACGCCGGAGCCAGAGACCATCACACAAGACACATTATCCCTCTCTCCAGCATCTTCACTTCTAAGCTTCTCACAGAAAATGGAGGAACTGTTGTATACTGGGACCAAACTCTCCCACTCTTTTGCTGCAAGCCCCCAGATGCCAACTAAAACACAGCGGGCTTCACCACCACCAAGGATGATAGCAGTAACATTCACAAATGTTTACAGAACAAAACCCAGTGTGCCTGTAGCTTTCTCCATCTCTGTTTTATCACGTGATAGAATAGAAAGCCCAAGGCCTTCTTAAGCCGCATGGCTGACCCATCTAATTTCTGACCTATTATGCATCAAACTAAGGTAGGGACAAAAAGTAATGCTATCAAGTTCGCATTTTTAAATATTTGTTCACTAAAAAATAAAGCATTTTTAATCAATGATTTGATCACCACGAACAAATTGGATTTTATGTTTGCAAATGAAACTTGGTCAGAAGATTGCTGCGGTGCAACAGTCCTAAATGAAACAGCTCCTCCTAACTTTACTTTCATGAGTGTCTGCAGAACTGTTAGGAGAGGTGGAGGTGTAGCTGCTCTATTTACAGATGTCTATCAATGCACGCAGGTGTCATTTGGTCAGTACTTGTCTTTTGAATATCTAGGTAAGATGCTCCACGCATTCTGTTTATCATTATCATTATCATTACAGACCTCCAAAATACTCTCCAGACTTTATTGAAGAAATTCAATAAAGTCTGGAGAGTAATTCACAGAATCTCTTCAATCTCTGTTATCAACGATTTCCTCAGAGTTTGACCGTTTTGTTATAGCAGGGGACTTTAATACTCACATTAATAATGCAGACATCAATACTACAAAAGAAATGATGTGTTTTAAACACTTTTGACCTGATTCAGCATGTGCACAGGCCCACACATAATCGTGGACACACTCTAGACTTACTCATCGGTAAGGGTCTAAACGTCTCATCCATTGTTTTTAAGGACGTTGCACTGTCTGATCACTTCTGTATTCAGGAAAACTCAAACACAACCTCAAAAAACAGGTACCATGTCTTTCTTTCAAGCAATTGATAGCAAAATCTTGGAAGAAACAGTACAGCACCTCAAATCGTCAACCTGCGACCTTGACACACTTCCCACATCTTTTTTTTTTGTTTGTTTGTTTTTTTTTAAGTGTGTTTGACTGTTTAGAAACAGATCTTTTTAGAAGTGGTGAACACCTCACTTCTTTCTGGGACTTTTCTGAACTCTATGAAAACTGCAGTTGTTAAGCCACTTCTGAAAAAGAGTAATCTTGATAATTCCATATTAAATATCTACAGACCAATATCAAATATTCCTTTTATAAGCAAGATTATAGATTAAGATTATGACTGTCCAGGTAAACTAAAATGGATACCTGGACAGTTTTCAATCTGGTTTCCGAGCAAGCTGGGTTGAACAAAAAGTACAAAAATAACCCAGAAAAATTACCCAACTGAGGCAAACCAGCGTTTGGGTAGTAAAAACAACCCAGGATTTTTTACTGTGAAGGGTTCACACAAAACAAGGGGAGTCCACTTTTAGCTATTATGCTGCCTGCAGTTGAAACCAGCTTCCAGATGAGATCAGATGTGCTAAAACATTAGTCACATTTAAATTTACACTTAAAACCCATCTGTTTAACTGTGCATTTATTGAATGAGTTATGTCCAAACTGACGGCACTATTTAATGCTTATCTTATATTTTTAACTGTTTTCATTGCTATTATTTTATATTATTATTATTTCATTTCATATTATTTCATTTTATTATTATTTATCTCTCTTTTATGTAATGCACTTTGAATTACCATTATGTATGAAATTATTATTTGTGCTATACAAATAAACTTGCCTTGCCTTGCCTGGTAGTGGTTAATGTTGTGGCTGATCAATAAAAGTATAGTTCTAATGTTTTTTTGCAGTCACTTCCAGAGTTTGGGTTAGAACCTCTTCTTTGCTACTGTATGTGTGCTGGAGTTTTCTCCATATTTGGGGGGTTTCCTCCAGGTTCTCCAGATTCCTCTGACAGTCCAAAGATATGCCTTATGCAGTAGGTTGATTGCTGTTTCCAAATTGCCCTGAGATGAGTTGGCACCCCCCTGGAATAAGGAGGCCACCTGCAACCCTATCCACAGTAAGTTCTACAAACATGCAGGCATTCGATGGATTTTATGTTCACTTTAGTTTTCCCTTACCGAATCAAAATTTATGTTAAACTTTAATAGAACGAAAATCTCAAACATTATAAACAGCAGTCAGGATTCAATTTCAGCTTCTATAATCATCCTGATGCCCTTCTTCAGGTTGAAGCTCTCACTGCATGGAGACCACTCCCTGCTGCTGAGGATGGCCAGATGCAATAACTGAACATGGTTCAATTTTATCTTCATGAATAAGGCTTTTGGACTTTCACTGCAGTTGTTTGACTTAGATCGTTTTAGGGCTGAAAATACCATCAACAGGTTGATAACTAAGTCTTTATCAGTGAATAGCTGGTAACATTAACGAAATAGAATTTATGTTAACATCGAAGCATTTTCTGATATATAATTAAACTTTTGACCTGATAGGACAAAGTTACAGAGGCGATTTATTAATTTATGTTCGTATTATCTGTTTCTCTCAAGGGTTCTTCCTTGCTTCAGTGAGTCGCTTCAGTGAGCTTTTCTTCGCCAACATCGCCTCCGGCTTGCTCATTAGGGACAAACTGATGAAGGTACTGTAGAAGTGTATACGTTTTCAAAATGAATGATTCCTCTAAATTTTCCCATGGACAATGTCCATTGTTTAAAAAGTTATACAAATAAATTTGAAATATAAATGAAAAAAAAAAAAACAACAACAACAACAACAAAAACAAAAACAAAAAAACAGAGAAAAAGCTTTTTGTTTGTTCTTTCTGATCATTTTCCAGAGACTTTCAGAATAATTTTAATGGGAAATCCAATACCCAATAGATTTTGAATTTGGTGGTGCAAATGTTTTTTCTTAAAGTCACAGAATTCGGTGCAGTTGTATACTACAATGCAGGAGTGATGAGCTAATTGCAAAGTCTCATTTCAATTAGATATGAGGTTATGAGAGGACTATGACAATAGCATTGATGGTGCATTGACTATGTAGCTATGTAGCTCTATTAAAGTAGAGATGGTAGTCAAGCAGCATTCTGGGTAATGTAGGTAATCATTAGTTAAAGTGAAAATTAAACAAAACCAATCCTTTTGCAATTAAAGGCTTTCACTCATCTTTTTATACATTTTATTAATTTTATCTTTTGTAAACATGTGCTGAAAAATCTTTATTCTCTAAAGGACCTCTGCTTGATGATTACTTCATATCTTCCCATACTGCGCTCTAGCCTATGTGATATCCCTTTCACACAATTCTACATCTACATCTACATCTAGGCATTTGGCAGACGCCCTTATCCAGAGCGACTTACATTTTTTTCATCTCATTACATCTGAGCAATTGAGGGTTAAGGGCCTTGCTCAAGGGCCCAACAGTGGCAACTTGGTGGTTGTGAGGTTTGAACCTGGGATCTTCTGAACCGTAGTCCAATGCCTTATGGCAATTAGACTAAGCATGCTACAGTAGTTGTTCAAATTAGCATGCTTGTTTAGCAGTCATCTCCATGAGACGTCCAAACAGCTACATACACCAGAAAGAAATTCTGGTGAAATGATTCAGCCTTTGTATTTGAGACTGTGGACCATGACCAACATTAACCTCATTAAAAATCAATCACCGAAAACTTGATTTGTTCCCATCACCAGGTGAGGCTGTCTCTCCCCGCTATATTCAACATAATCAATAGCACAGACAGAACCCTGACGCTGTACGCTGTCCCCCTCTGGGCTAATTAGTAGTTTCTGATAGAAGGCACTGCAAGGTCGGACGACTTATTGGCCCAGAGTCCCACAGGAAGGAAAGGACAGTGGGCTGAGGAGAAAGGTGACACAAAAGGTGAACTTATTTTATAGACTTGCAGCTTGGAAGAGATCAAGAATGTGTGCTTGCAATATCACCCTGGAATTAGCTTCATTATTTTTCATAATTTTTTGCATTCCTAACCATTTTTGTTTTAAAACTCTCCCATTCATCACAGTTCTTCCTCCACCGGCCAATCTGTCTGCCCGTGGAGAGGACGAAACACCTGATGTCAGGGTGTGTTTTGGGATCTCAGAAGAGCTCAGCTCAACAGATGGAGCTCTCTGTAAATGGCCTCAGTGAGACAACCATTACAGATCGCTTCACTTTTCCATACCCATGTGACCTCAGCTCGAGTTAGGTATGAGCAGTTAGGATTATGGCTAGAGGCAGGATGACAGATAAGGGTTATCTAAACCACAAGCAGATCTAAACAGGCTTGATGATGATTAACTTCTAGATTTGTAGAGTTTTAGCTTTACACCAATCATGTGTGTGATGCAATGGCAATACATTTGTATCTTTACACCTGGCCATCCATCTGAGTTGCTTGTTTGTGTGATATCTCAATAACCCAAGGTTGAATATTTGTAGGACTTGTATGGACTTATCATTGTAACCAGGTTGCACAGTATTGTAGTTATTAAGACTGTGGCCTTGCACCTCTAGGGTTGAGGGTTTGAGTCCTGCCTTGGGTCTCTATGCATGAAGTTAACATGTTTTCTCCATGCTCGCTGGGATTCCTCTGGGTACTCCAAGTTTCCATGGGCACAATCCATCTTTAAATGGATTGGCACGCTATCTAGGGTGTACTCCACCTAGCCTTGGGATTGGCTCCAGGCTTCCTGAAAACCTGCACAGGATAAACTAGAGAATGAGTGAGTGAGTGAATTTGTGAGTTTTATTGTAACCAGCAGATGAAGATTTTAGATTTAGGTAAGAATTGAAAACAAGGTAAAGGTCTTAGCAAGGCAAAATATTTGTCATATATTTTTTTTATTTAGATAGATTTTTAGGTAAAAAAAAAAAAATCTACCTAATTTTTACCTTTAATTTTAGGTAACATTTCCATTCACTGGCTCTATGTGATTATCAGATGTCCACATACTTTGTCTATACAGTTTACATCAGGAATACTAATTAATAGCAAGAAGGTCTAGACTTGGTGACATTGGAGACAGCTGCATCAATGGTGCTGTTTGCAGTTGAAGTTTACCCCCATATCCTGTAATCACTAGTAAATTCTTACACAGAGAGTTCCTTGACCTTAGTTTATCCAGAACTCTTTTTTGTAATCATAAACTTTGATGCTTATGATTTGTCATCTTTCTTACAGTCTCCTATACTATAATAAAAAAAATAAATAAATAAAAACACCTGTTGAAAAAAAAATCCTGCTTGGTCTGTCAAGATACTGGTTGACCAGTATCAAGTGTTAAGTGGTGAAACTGATAGACCGTCTTGGCTTCCTTTTTCCCATCTGTCCAGTACCTATTTGTAGAAGTCATCACTCTCATCCAGGAAGGTTAAGAGTGTGACAGCAGGTTTTCTTTTCAACCTAGTTAGAGTTACAACTAATAGTTGCTTAAGCCCCAACATCAATTCATTCATTAATTAAAAGACTGGACTTCTTATGAATGGAATGAAAACTTGACCTACAAATCTTACTGTTTGAAAGGTTTTCCACGAGTGGTGAGAATGGATGGTAACAGTAATGGGGCAGGTGTTCTAATAGTTGTTAATTACACTAACTGTTGCTCGCAGTCTGGGTGAAAGTCGGACTTGTGTAACTGTTGTACTTTATAAAACCAAATATTACACTTGGGGTCATGCTGATGTGCTGGATATCAGCATGGCTGTAATCTCTTCAGTACTCAGGTTGAGCCCTTGTGCCTACGACTACATCACAGCCATTATATTCAGCACAACAGCATTGCCTAAGTATATCATAATATTACATTATATCCTCTTGCATTACAGAGTTGTATACATGGTATTAGAACTGGATATATTACAAGCAATTATAGAGGAGGCTGTCTAGACATGTAAGACACTTAGATAAATAGATTCTGAGTACTTATTCATAATGGTAAATGTTTATAATGTATAAAGGCTGATGAGTAGTAGAACTTAAATCAAGCATGTTAATATTTGCTTTTGTTACGCTTTCTGTTAGCAACTGGAATTAGCTCATGTTGTACTCCAGCTATTTGTATTATAGCTTGTCCTCACTCTCGTCCTCGCTTCTCTCCAGATTCTGGTCTAGCCCATTTTCTTTTGGCCTACTTTCTGAAAAAGGCTAATGCTTCACCTCCTCTTGTGTTTTTTTTTTTTTTTTTTTTAACAGTTGGCACTGGGAAGGTTCTGCCTCCCTACATTTGTTTTACAGACGGGGTTATAAATAGGTTTTCTGAGACCTTCTCTCGTCCCTGCCCCACAACTAGCAGACATTCCTCCGTTTTTCCACTCAACTCCATCTGGGCTTACGGAAAGATCTTCACCATGTTGGTTATTAACCTAGAAGAGCAAAGCTGGAAATGGACCAGGGACAAGTTTAAAATGAGAAACTGATGATGTATTGATTCTTGATACAGCCTATATCTCTGTTGCAAAACTTCTGTTTTTCAATTTGACTCTGCTGCCTGAAACAGTGTTTTTTTTTCCTAGCATGTATGTACATTTATTTATTTTTTTTTTATTTTCACTGAAAGCATCAAGCCCCCCTAGTGGGCACTTGTAGAAGTGCAATGACTCCATCAGTATAACCATATATACATTTTTACACTTTTCTTTTAAATTATTCTAAACAATTTAATATATATGCATGAGATATTTATACATGCATTTCTATTAAAAAAAAAAAAGAAAAACATTTTAAGCACTTCATTCTCATTTGGGCTTTAGTTGTAAAGGTCTGTATGGGCGATGTGGCAATAACTCCCAGCCCGATTCCTGTATTGTGCAAGTGGTACAGTTCCAACAGAAAGATGTGACTCTTACTCTCGCAAGTTGGCCATAAGTTATCCATCGATCTTCAAGGATCAGACGTTCCACTCGCTGAATGTTCACGGGAACGACTGCAGTGAGCCACCTCGGCTCATTCACAGACATACAGTAGAGCCCTCTTTAAAATGTTTGCACCGTTCAAATGTTTTACTGAGGCTAACCCTAACCCTTTTACTATCCCTGACCTTAATCCTAAGAGTCGCATCACTGTACTGTGAAAAAAAAAAAAAAAAAATTCAAGAAAAGTCCCGGTTTGACTTGAACTCCCTTTGCAAGTTAGCTCGCTAAAGTTAGACTGGCAGTTGCATATCATGCAAAAGCATATTTACAAGTAAAAAAAAAAAAAGGACATCAAATAAGCTATAACACACTGTATGAGTTCGTTGCAGCATCCTTTTTTTCTTTCTTTCTTTTTTTTTTCTTTTTAGGAGTGTGGGGTGCCATCATTCGGGATGCATCTGAAGTGCTCCGTTTTGGAGTGGTTTGGCGTTCCTTTTGAAGAGGCACCATGGGAAGCCCTCTCATAATGATGAAGCCCCTTTAAAGTTTTGATTTCAAGCTGCTTGGTTATTGAAATTCGACCATTTTCAAGACCCTGGCGCATGATTGAGGTACAGGAGGAAGGCAGTTTGGGGTTTCCTGTATTGGATTAAAGCTGTCCAACCTGCCTTTATAATCAGATTAGGCTTGTAGATACAAGCTGAAATGTTGGGGAAAAAACATATAGTATTATAACTGTACATTAAGATTATGTAAAGCACATAGGCTGAGCCTCATTGTGCACATAGCAAAGGTTTACACCCCCATAATGTCTGACTGGTAAGAAATGAAAAGCTATCGCAAAAAGACGCTTATGATAATGTGAAAGAATATGATGAAAAAAAAAAAAAAGGTCTTTACAGCTTTGTACTGCTAGTGTTTAGAAATTCTTTCACAAACCAAGGTTTTTAGCTTCTATTAGTAATACAAGCTTAAGCTTTCACACTTTGAAAAGAAGGAATTTCTAACGCAATCTTCAAATAAAGAGAATCCACAGCCATATGGGTCACGCCATCGCTTGTGTTTGAGGTGCTGGTTTTTATCTTTTGATTTATTAACACACACTTATGCACACACACACACACACACACACACACACCCACCATGAGCTTAGCTTCATGTCTTTATTTATTTAGCATCTTCTTTTTCTATAATGCAGTTTCAGAGGCGTCACGTCAGGCATTCCACGTTCCTTATCGTAGCTTTGAATCCGAGTCAAAGCTGTCTGATTTATTATCAAATCCAAAATGCAGGAAAATGGTTAAGATCTTGGTGACAGCTCTCGCTCTCTCCCTAGAGATGAAGGCAAGCGAGTAAGGGAGGGAGAGAAGAAAGAAAATGAGAAAATGCTGGAATCAAGATAGAAATGCACCTGTTTACTTGTTACATTCTGTGAGAGAAATGGAAAAAAAATGTATTAAAAAAAAAAGAAAAAAGACAGAGACGTGTTTGTACCGCAGACCAATTCACTTCCAGTCATGTTTCATAAAGAAGGCAAACCGGGAAACTGAAATTTAGATTAAATAAAATGTCAGACTGATGATTTTCTGTGCAAGAAATCCTCCATTCACTTGGATTTCAGTTCATGTAGATGTTATTTGGAGAACCTTTCGAGGAAGGCTTAAAATTCCTCTCTGTAAATATCTTAACAAAAAAGTTTTAAATGGTAAACTTTTCCTACAGTTCTTAATTATCTTAATTGACCCTTTAAACAAACCTCTTTTTCAGTTGCAAAAAATTAGTTTTTTTTCCTCTTTTTCTTTTTTTTTTCACGTTTACTCATTTTTATAAATTATTTTCTTGATGCACACAAGGTTATTTAGAACAAAACTTTTTCTTTAAAAGCTAGTCAATATGCCTTCATTTAAATGTACCTTTTTCTTTTTTTTTTTTAATTACAAGATACAACATATATAATAATAACCAATCACATCACGTATTTCTGTGAAGTGATCAATAAAATAAAACCCCAAATAAAAGATGCCATGAATTAACTGAATGCATTTAATGGAATTTAAGAGAATGCTGAAGCCAAGAAAAGGATGTTTACAGTCAGCACTGTTGTTGCAGTTTCCCCAACAGTCATGGACTTCTCTTAATATTTGTCAACTGTTGTAGTGAAACTGAAACTGGTACAGGCGGAAGCGGATCTAGGGTTAGGGTTGCAGGGTAACCCTGTTTTTAATGTTGTTGTTTTTTTTTTTTTTTTTTCCAATATAAAGGTTTTGTGAGCACCAAAACTCAACACTTTTATCCTTGCTACAAAATTTTCCACCAGTGACTGAAAATAAAATCATAATCAAACCATGGGTTTGATATCACCAGCCTCAGAAATCACCAAATAACAAACAACACCTCAGATTAGAGCTGTTATGAAGCTTTACCGAGCAGAAGTAGCAGATATACATCTCACTAAATATCAGATTGGGAGATTATTGTGTATCTATTTAAAAACATTATTGACATAAGATTGCACACTTTAATTGCATTACCTCAAACACATCCACTTGATTTAGACATTGTGACAAACTGTGGGATTAAATTGAATTCATTTAATTACATTTAATAATGGACATTACAATTTAAAAATTGGAACAAATAACAGCGACCTCATTTCCCCTCTCGTCCGTTCCAGCCACTCAACATTAAGCATCACTAGTGCACTAATCACCGGCCTGATCATCTGAAAATGAGAGCCTAAAATGAAATGGAAATTCTGGCTATTTGGAGGAAAAATATGAAGAAATGGGGGACTCAGGAGTTTTGCACAGCAGTGTAAGTATACAGTGCATCGTATTGTAATGGACAGACGGACAGATGGACAGGAAGAAAAGGAGGAAGGAAGTCATTTGTTTTTCTAAAACTGCCAATATATATATATATATATATATATATATATATATATATATATATATTTTTTTTTTTTTTTTATTTATTTAATTTTTTTTTTTTTTTCTGTCTCATTTTGCAGTCAACCTGATCACATATTAACTGGGACAATGTGTGTTTAAAACTACAAATCACTGATCAATATATTGGTAATACATAAACTCTGTCAGATATTTACAGTAAGATTAAGTCAGACCATCTTAAACAGCTGTATTTAAATGGTTTATTGGAAAATAAAGAGTTCCTGGGCCCCTTAAGGGATCTTTTTTTTTTTTTTTTTGTGTGTGTGTAGCGTCTACATGTCTACATGTCTGTAGTGGGTATTAGCTTGATTAATAGCAGAGTATTAGTTTGATTATAATTATACATATTAAATGACATTTTTTTTAAAGAAACTGTTTAGCAATAAAAATAACTGTACCCCTTTTTACTCAGTATATTGAAATGTATTCAATATACTGAGACAAAATAACCATAGAAACCTTTCTAAAAAAAAAAACTGGTGACAGAACGGGACAGAAAAGCTGGAATTGGGTCCAATAATTAGAAACAACTTTAAGAATTGTACATATGTTTGTTTTTATTTGTTTTCTAAGAAAATCTGTAATAACTAAAAAAAATAAATGAATACATTTTGACTATGCTCACGACAAGCTTGACGTGAAATGTTTTACAATGAATAATATAGAGCCGGCAAATAAAACATAATCAGGACATGTTCATATCGAGTAAAATAGCTAATATCGTGTACACTTCATATTTATAGAGTCCATATATTCATTTATAAAGTAAATGTTTGAAGCTATACAGGAGACTGGGCTGGTAGCCAACTGATCAGAATTCAGAACTCAAAGCCATTCCGCAGGCCCCTAATGAATTACCAGTGATGTCATAACTGTAGCCGGACACTAACAAAGTTTAAGAATTGTTGTTCTAAAATAACAATATAAAACTTTAAACTATAACGATATGTTTGTATAAATTGATTACATATTTTACTTTTTTTTTTTTTTTTTTCTTTTCTCATGAAATTTGCCTAAATCCAAACATGGCATCATTTCCTGCAATAAAGGAACTTCATTTGAAAAGCAGCAGGATATGTTATGAATAAAGCTGTGCAGCATTTATTATGAAATGATACACTGGAGCAATCAATCACACACACACACACACACACACACACACACACACACACACAGACACAAACAAACACACACACACACACGACGATACATGTCATAATCCAGTAACAAATGATAGAAATAATCATTCCAAATTACGGCTAGTTTTGATGCATGAAAGGGCCATACACAGACTCGATTTCCTCTGTGCGCACTCACACACATGCACACACACACACAAACACACACACACACACATACACACAGGCACACGCACTTCCTTTCCATTTTTCATTTCATGTTGCCTCACTTTTTTACAGATTGTTCTGTCAAGCAGCAGCTGTCGTGTTTTGATACATGGATCGCCAAACACATTATGCGCACACACACACACACGCACACGCACACACACACGCACGCACACAGACACAGCTGGATTGTAATACTGAAAACTGACCCTCAATCGAGTAAACATACACGGAACGTGAGTTGTGTTCATACAGATCGTCCTTCATCACCACGAGTAACAAAAATCACTAAATAACCCTTTTCCCCAGCCGAGAGAGTAAATAATTAGAACATTTATTAAATATTTAAGAGGTTTTGTCAGGGTCAAGCTGTGATGTTTCTTCAGGACTTCGTGAAATGTCTCCGGTAAGGCACAAAACTTTGGTTTTAAAGTTCTTATACCTGGAAAAGAGTTTTGGAAAAAAAAAAGATTTAAAATCATTCTGCCAACCGAAACCAGCTTAGCCTTTCCATTCGGTTTGGCCCGCAGCACTGTTCGCTGCTCCTCGAGTCTGAGAAGGCGTTGATTCGTTTTCTCTAACAGCAGCGCCGACAGTAGTGCAGCCACCATTCACACGTTTCTCTCTAATATGCTTGTACTAACGATTCTTGGTTTCCATAGTAACAGGCTTGAATTATGAGTTAAAGATTTAAACAGTGTATACAGTAGTACGCAATTGTTCATATGGAAGGAGTCTCCAGTGTGAGCACTTTGTACTAGACAGAAGTAAAACGTTTCTAACAGGCAGGGCAGCTGAGTCTGGGTTTTCCGGGTTAGTGGCCTGGCTAGTGACATTTCCTGTTACTGTTCTCGAGATTGCGTCTCACATGCCGTCAATCACCTTTTAATTGGCTACACAGTGTCTACGGAATGGCACGCGCTACTGTGGATTATTCTGACATCATAAAAACCCTAAAACTCAAAACTGTCGCTACAACCCGTCTACAGACTGCACACACAACAATCCACAAGGTTCGGTAAGTACAACGTCCGCAATTTCATATAAAGTGTCAAGACCCGAAATTATTTCTCTGTCTTTTAAAAAGAGCTGCTGCACAATTCTGTATTAAAAACCTCACTATATGCAGTGTAGGACCTCCAGTATTAGAGTACACTATTTAATCGTTTAGTGCACAGTGTGGGATTTAGCCATGGACTTAGTATCTATTAGAGCACTCTATTTACTGGGTGATATATTACTAAGCAATGAATTCTGAAACCTTTTGGACTCGATCATACCTGGTCAGTAAATGAGAAATTCTACTGTTCTGGGATCGATTTCAGGAGCCTGAGAAAAGCATGATAACATTACATGTAATCCTAGATGGATAATACTGTAGTACTTTTCTTGTGTAATATTTGTCATCATTGTTAAATTGCTATATTTTTAAGAGAAATAAAAAAGATTTTTGGGACATGATGTTGTTGAAAAAAACAAACAAACAAACAAAAAAAAACAATAATAATAATTTTGCCTGTTGATAACAATAGATCTAACAGTATGCATATGTGTGTCCTTACATACTGTAATATCCTGTACTGTATGTTTATTTAATCCCTTTGTATGCTCTGAGCAAAACCTGGTCTTCACAGCGGGCGGGGCAGAGTGATGCAATAGATTTAAACTTCAGGCAAATGAAAAGCAAAGCAATGTGGACAGCAACTACTCTGTTCGGTCTCCAAACTTTATCTTTCAGCTCAAGAGCATAATCAGTTTAATATACATAACATCATGTACCGAGTTGTGAAATAAGTCATTTATAATAAAACTGTTGTTCGATGCTCGAAAGTTCATCATAATTATAATAGAAAAAGAGAAAATTACAGTTTAATGTTAAAAACTAATTTATTTTAAGTCACATGAACCAGATATATTCAAAGAAACGCTTAATTAACCGTGCGGTTGTGTGAACAGGTTATTTGACATAATGAATCAATTATATTAATAATAATAAAAAAAAAATAATAAAGTTAATCAAACTAAGCTGGGGAAAAATAAAACCTTTCAAAAGTGCTGGACTGTGTATCCAAAATATCTTCTAAAATCATGGAAACCATGGCAACCAGCAGTACTTGAAATCAGGAACGCCCACTAGTGACCAACAGCAATTTCGGTGATGTGAGGTGAAAAAATTGCCGCTGCCTGAACTGAACACGGGGTCGGTTATAATCTTCGTCCATTTTCCCTGACACGTCTGCTGTAACGCAATGCCGACTCCAAATCAGAGTGAGGATCGGAGGTCTGGAGGAAAAACAACGCTGTCGTTGGCTTTCTTTTCTAACCGCTGGCAAATTTAGGAGAATTTCTCTAGTGAATCTGATCACTTTTGATTTCCTCTCAGGACGTTTCATTTTTGATGATCTCCACAGGAGATCGAGGATTGTCTCTAAAACCTGATGATGATCTTTTCCTTGTGTGGAGCGTAGATTTTGGATCACGACCTCGTTCCTTTTTATGGTCCAAAACGTTTATGTTAATAGTGGTACATCTTCTACATATACAATGCTTAGTTACGATCCATTGATATGACTAATGGAGAGGTGCCCACAAGAAGTGCAGACATTGTCTGTAAATACATGTGGATGTATCATGGTGTGGGTACCACAGTGCATCGTTATAGAAAGCTGGTGGTACTGCAGAGATACAGTGTATCCGTAAAGTATTCACAGCGCTTCACTTTGTCCACTGTATGTTACAGCCTTATTTCAAATTGGATTAAATTCACAATTTTTCTCAAAATTATACAAACAACACCCCATAATGACAACATGAAAGAAGTTCGTTTGAAATCTTTGCAAATTTATTCAAAAAATAAAACATCAATCACATGTACAAATGCCTTCACAGGCTTTGCATCAAAAGCCTTTACGCTAAAATTTGAGCTCAGGTGCATCCTCTTTCCACTGATTATCTTTGAGATGTTTCTACAACATGATTCGAGTCCACCTGTGGAAAATTCAGTTGATTGGACATTTGGAAAGACACACACACACACACACACACAAGGTCCCAAAGTTAATGGTCCATTTCAGAGAACATTCCAAGCCATGAAGTCCAAGGACTTGTTTGTAAAGTAAAGTAAAGCCTTTATTTTGTCACATATACATTACAGCACAGTGAAATTCCTTCTTCGCATATCCCAGCGTAACTGGGGTCAGAGCGCAGGGTCAGCCATGGTACAGCGCCCCTGGAGCAGTTAGGGTTAAGGGCCTTGCTCAAGGGCCCAACAATGGCCCAACAATGGCAACCTGGCTGAGCTGGGAATCGAACCGCCGATCTTCCGATCAGTAACTCAGTGCCTTAGCCCACTGAGCCACCACTGCCCACAACAGAATTGTATCAAGGCACAGATCTGTGGAAGGGTATAGAAAAGTTAAAGGTCCAAATGAGCACAGTAGGCTCCATTCATCCATAAATGGAAAAAAATTTGGAACCACCAGGACTCTTCCTAGAGTGGGACGCCTGGCCAAAGTGAGTGATTGGGGGGAGAAGGACCTTAGTCAGGGAGGCGACCAAGAGCCTGATAGTCACTCTGAAAGAGCTCCACTGTTGACCATCTCTGCAGCACTCCACCAATCAGGCCTGCATGGACAGAAGCCACGCCTCAGTGTAAAAATAAAAGCCACCTGGAGTTTGCCAAAAGGCACCTGAAGGATTCTCAGACCATGATTAATCAACTTTACAAATATGGCTGATCAAAATTTTAACCTTGGTTGCATAGGCAAAGAAATAGATATAGTTTTTTTTTTTTCTGGTTGTTTTTTTTGACAAAACAATAATAAAAGTATTATTTGGTTTGAGGTTTTTGCAGGGTCATCCGCATATCCTGGTAGCAGTAAAATTGACGTATTGTAGAACTAATGTTAATGTTAACTTTCTATCTGACATATTTAAAAACTGAAATACACAGTTTAAGATCTGTAGAGTCACTAGTTGATGCACAGACAGGACTTATGTATTACCAAGTTGGTTGTTTTGTTGTTGTTTTAGTACTTTGTTGGCGGCTTGTGTTTTGAGGTTAGTACTGTATTCATTTTTATCTTCATTAAAATGTGTTAAAACAACATCACACTCAGAAACATGTGGCTATAATAAATATTCACTCAGATGTTGCTTATTAATTCTAGTTGCATGATGTAGGTTGTTATCATGTTTCGTAGCATCTTGTATATGGATTTTCCACATAAAAAAAAAAAAAAATGTGTTTATATTTAAAAACAAAAATTCAAAAGAAGCAAAAAGTATTACCAGCTGAGCGTTTAACACTATATCGCTGCATAATTTGATTCATGTGTAAATATTAAAGTGGATGATGGATCCCAAATGCAGCAAGAAAGAAAAGTGATAGTTCGGATAGATATTTTAGATCATTATATAGACATATAATGATGTAAAACAAAACAAAAAAAGAAAGTAGGGATGAGAGTAGGGATGGGAATTGCCATGGACCACCCAATATAAACTTGGCGCTAAAGGTGCTAATTTGATTAGCATTGCAATTCTGTATGACTGGATCATTTTATGAACATAATTTAGATTTTGTTGCAATTCTAAACAAACTTAACAAATGATTTGCTCCTACCATCCATGATGCTGTGCTGCCATCCTATGTGTGCATAGTTTAGAGTGTTCCACCTGTAGGATAATAGAGGAACTGCAACATTTTACCACCTGGAATGCAAACATATTTAAAAAAAAAAAAAAAAACTTAAGAAAAAACATCTATCACATTTAGCTGTCAAACTATTCATTTGTAATTATTTTTCCCCTGTGCAAGAGCTTATTAGGCACATTATAATAAATATTTGCAAGCGTTAGTCACAACTTTTCACAATATTCATTTATAAAAAAAATTTACGTAAAAAATAAAATAAACAATAATAATCCAGTTCTACAAGGAGCAAGGAGTAACTGCAAGGCAGGAGGAATGTGGAGTACTTCCTGACAATCTGAGAATCATTTTTATTTTATCAGCAAGTCGATATTTTGCGATTTACGTATGACATAAACATGAAATATTTAATTGCCTATATTCCATTTTTTTTTTTTTTATCACACACAGCCCTTCAATCTCTTTAGAATGGCTTGAATTTATGAACAATGATACCATTTTGTCTGTATACTGAAAGCTATTAATATCTCCAAGAGGTATGTATTGGTTCCTCTTTACCCTCAGGAACACACGTACACTGTTGTTTGCTTGTAACCAATGTCCCGTTTCCCTGTAGGGGTATTAATAAGGGGTTGCATGTGTGTGTGAAATCCCCTTGTCATGCAACAGTTAAAGTAAAAACAAAACACTCCTGTCCCTCATGTGATAAGTAATGGATGTTGGTTCCCTTAGCAAGTAGGGCTCGCGTATGGGGAAGATAGAAAAAAAAAAAAAGAAAAAAAAAAAACGTTTTCATGAAGGTGCCAATACTTGTGGAAGACACTGTAAATTGTAATATTGATCGACAGTACATATTGAAATATTTCCTCTTTTGGGGTTTGGAATAAAACTTTGTACTTGAAATGTATCAGGCAGCCTGTATAAAAAAAAAAAAAAAAAGCCCACATGGTAAAAAAAAAAAAAAAAAAAAGGTAAACAATATGTGTGCATGTGTATGTATGTGTGTGTGTGTGTACGTACATGTGTGTGACAGCAAGACTTGGCTTTTAAGACCATCTCCGTGCATACCCAGAGGCATTTGTGCTGGTTTTTCTTTTGAGCTGCGTCTTCTGAAGTATGGAGATTTCCTCCGAAACGTTTTGAAGGCGTAAACGTGTCGGTGTCGTTCTCCTCCCCGGGTGGAAACACTCGACACCCCTGAGCTTTCACTCCGGGATTCCAGCACTTTGCTGGCCTACTTTTCAAAGCACAGCTAAATGTGTAATGATGCGGGGAGTGAGAAGGAGCCGTTCTTATTATCTGTGTGTTCTGTTTTGGGAGAGTTTCTTTTGCTTTCTCTTTTATTCTCACTCGTCTAAATAATAAGTCAAGGCGGATTACGTAACAGGCTTTAAAGTGCACAGGTGGATGTTTTAATTGTTCTTACTATAGTGAATACATGTGAATTTACACTACATATCAGTGGCGGCTGGTGCAAAAAAAATTTTTTTTGGGGGGGGGGGGGGGGGGGGGGCGCAAACTAAATTAAAATGAAACTTTTAATACTCGCCTGTAAATAGGCATTCATCAGGTGATTAAGCGGTGATCATTACTACTAGCATAAAATAAAGGCCTGACTCACATCGCATCCAGTCAGCAGCTCCGCTCGCCATAAGAAGTGCTGGAAAAGACTCGTTGAGAACGGTCCAATCACATGAGCCCAAATATTTGAAAACAATATTGATTCGCCAAGAACAAAAGTGCGCCCGAAGGATAATTTGACAAAGTCCAATCAGAGCTCAGCCTCAAGTCACATGTCATTTTCAAAAATTGACGTGCCTACATAGACACTCGTCTGTCCGGCGCCCCGCGTACACCAACACAAATGAACGTAATACAGTTTAGAGTTTTTTTTAATTGCAAATAAATTATATTAAGAAAAATACGGCAGAATATTGTGACTAAATGACTCCATTTCATTATTAAAATCAATAATTATTATGTTAAATAATTACACGTTAAAGGAGCATTCTTCTCTGCCTAACTTTAAGAGGGGCGGCGCCCCTGCGCCCCGTATTGACCGGCCGCCACTGCTACATACACTCATTGTCTAATTTAATAAGAAAACCTGTACTACTGTTCGTACCTGCAACTGTCCAATCGTTCCATCATATATCGGCAATTTAACGACATCACCAACTGTAGCCCTTTTCCAGTCTCCGCCCTCGTCCACATTACACTCAATGTCTATACCACTTTATCCTGTACACATGGCCACGGGGGGGGCCTGGAATCTATGCCAAGAGATTTTGGGCCCAATGTACAGTACAGGGTACTGGAGAGGGTGTCAATCCATCTCAGGGAACACACCGGTACTATGGGCATAATTAAGGAATGGCTGTGGTACAGTATATTAGAGGGACAGTGTGCAGGTAGGAAGGTTCGGAGAGGCCAGATTAAGATGGTTCGGACATGTGCAGAGGAGGGATGAGGGGTATATCGGGAAGAGAATGTTAGAGATGGAGCTGCCGGGCAGGAGGAGGAGGAGAGGAAGACCCTAGAGGAGGTTAATGGATTTGGTGAGGGAGGACATGCAGGAGGTTGGAGTGGAAAAGGGAGGTGTGGTAGTCAGAGTTAGATGCCCCTCATCTCCTGGGACAGGCTCCAGGCCAGACGATGAGTTAGAGTAAGACTTGAAAGCCTGCGAGCAAAAGGCAAAATGGTGACAAATCCGACCATAACCACTAGTGCTACTGAATCAAATTGAATAGGATGGATAATGCCAACGCTCAAATACTGAACACGTTGGATCGACAGCGTTCCTCTGACTCACAGCTCTCCTGCCATCACAGGTGTCACATGGTGCTATATTCACATTGGCACCGCACCGTGCGGATATGTAGTGTTAATTACTGAGGAGTTGCAACAGCAGTGCTCCAAATGACTACAGATTACACACGCCAACCATCTTGTGTACAAACCGCATTATTTAATCATTAGAGGAAGCTTACTCGACATCTGAAAGACCCTTAGGATCAGACTTTACCTGAAGCACCAACAGTACCTACAGTATAACGAGAAGCAGTGCTCGGAGTCATTAAACGGTTTCCTTTCGAATTTTTGGTCCCGACTCCTGAGTCATTTATTTATTACATTCATTATTAATACTGTAACATCATTAAGCAAATGAATTTATGCAGCAACGTTTCACCTCGAGTCTATTATATTTCTGCTGTGAGCAGAGCATGCTGGGAAAAGGCTCTTTTTTTCATGAGTGACCTTTAATGAAGGCAAAGACTGCATGGTGTGTGCGCGCACACACACGCACACACACACACACACACAGAGTGAAAGACGTTCTGCTGTATTGTTCACTTCTTCCACACATTTAATTCACTAAAAAGAGGAAAGTTATTGATTAGTTACCTTGAGGAAGTTTGTGCACCCCTCACATCTTAAACACACACACACACAGAAGTGAGTGTTTAAATGTCTCACAGTTTCCACATTCTGCTCGCCTTATTCACCTATGATTAAAGTATTGACGCACTTCACTTTCTACAAAGGTGTCGAGCGACAGATCCATGGGTGTTATTCAGTAATACGATCTGTAAGCCTTTTCATTAGTTTAAATTATTTTGCAAATTTAGTGTATTATTTTAGATAAAGAAGGTAATAGTGTGAGATGTGTTTGGAGAAATGATCCAGGCCCGAATAGCCGCGTTAGGAAGGGAAAGAAGGATAGCGCTGTTGCACAATAGCTCTGTTTCTGATTGATTGGTGCATTCCATAGTTTGATACAAACTGCGTTCAAGTCAAACCGGGACCTGTGATAGAATTTCCGGCGAATGACGGTCGAAATCTGATTGAGCATAGTACGGCGATGAGACTCTTTAAAACAACAAAGCTGCAGTAAAACATTTGCATGGTGCAAATGTTTTAAAGGAGGCTGCTTGACCGTGACTGACTGGCCCGCCCGACGTGACTCAGAGCTCACTGCAGTTGTTCCCATGAATATTTAGCCCCAAAATAAATAAATAAATAAATAAATAAATAAATAAAAAAAAGCAACATGTCCAATATTTAAAAAATATCGGAACTATCCAACTAGCGGAAGAAGTGCATCTGTCTTTCTCAACTGCACCCACAACCATTCACCAAGACCACTCGTACATTACAGGAACTCGGAAAAGTCCCGGTTTGACTTGAACGACACTGGTGTTTTGTTTGCAATGCTTTCATAGCTGCAAGCTCAGCACGTCCACTCATTATTAATTTGGGAGCGACGCTTTACATCAGGAGCTCAGGGAAACTCAAAAGTCATGAAGCAGTGTGATAAATAATACATTTTAGACTTTTTGCCTCACACTCACTCTATATTCAAATGATACTTTAACAAATAAACGTAAATGAAAGTGTTGAGTTTATCTCAAAATGTATTTGAATGTACAGTATGTCACAAAAGTGAGTACACCCCTCACATCTCTGCAAAATGTTTAGTTCTATCTTTTCATAGGACAGCACTGCATAAATGACTCTTTGACACAATGAACAGTAGTCAGTGTAAAGTTTATATAGCAGTGTGCATTTATTGTCCCCTCAAAATAACTAAAAATACAGCCAATAATAGCTGAACCCCTGGCAACAAAAGTGAGTACACCCCTAAGTGAAAATGTGAAAATGTACAAATTGAGCACAATTAGTCATTTTCCTTCCCCTTTGTCATGTGACTCATTAGTGTTACACTGTCTCAGGTGTCACCAGATAGCAGGTGAGATAAATTTGGTATAAAAGCTCTTCCACTCTCTCAACCTGGCCACTGAAAGTTCAACATGGCACCTCATGGCAAACAACTCTCAGAAGACCTGAAAAAACGAAATTGTTGCTTTACGTAAAGATGGCCGAGGCTATAAGAAGATAGTCAACAATCTGCAACTGTGCTGCAGCCCAGCAGCCAAGACCATCCAGCGCTTTAAGAGGACAGGTTCTTCTCAGAACAGGCCTCGCCATGGTCGGCCAAAGAAGCTGAGTGCACGTTCTCAGCGTCAGATCCAAAGATTGGATGAGTGCGTCCAGCATTGCTGCAGACATGCAAACTAAGGACCAGGATTACTGGAACCATGTCCTGTGGTCTGATGAGACCAAGATGAACCTATTTGGTTCAGATGGTGTCAAGCGTGTGTGGCGGCAACCGCACACGCAAAACAAGACATTGCTTGTGTGAGGAGAACAAAGACAAGTGTGTCTTGCCTACCATCAGACATGGTGGTGGGAGTGTCATGATCTTGGACTGCATGAGCGCTGCTGGCATTGGGGAGATACAGTTCATTGAGGGAAACATGAATTCTAACATGTACTGTGACATACTGAAGCAGAGCATGATCCCCTCCCTCCGGAAACTGGCCTGCAGAGCAGCGTTCCAGCATGATGATGACCCCAAACACACCTCCAAGGTGACCAGTGGCTTGCTAAAGAGGCTGAGGGAAAAGGTGATGGACTGGCCAAGCATGTCTCCAGACCTAAACCCCATAGAACACCTCTGGGGCATCCTGAAAAGGAAGGTGGAGGAGCACAAGGTGTCAAATGTCCACCACCTCCGTGATGTTGTGATGGAGGAGTGGAAGAGGATTCCAGTGGCAACCTGTGAAGCTCTGGTGAACTCCATGGCCAAGAGAATTCAAGCCGTGCTGGAAAATGATGGTGGCCACTCAACATATTGACATTTCACATTGTCACTTAGGGGTGTCCTCACTTTTGTTGCCAGGGGTCCAGCTATTATTGGCTGTATTTTTAGTTATTTTGAGGGGTCAATAAATTTACACTGATATACAAACTTTACACTGATGACTTTTCATTGTGTCAAAGAGTCATTTATGCAGTGTTGTCCTATGAAAAGATATAACTAAATATTTGCAGAGATGTGAGGGGTGTACTCACTTTTGTGACATACAGTACTCATGCCGGACGTTACATGTGTTCATGTAGAATCAGCTTCCGCATGTTCATACGCTCTAACGTATAGATTAAGCAAATCATTTGTGTCTAGTTCAGACAGATTTTTCCTACCTGTTCGAGAAAGAGAGGTTTTCAATAAAGAAATCTGGTCGGAAACAGAAGTCTTGAAACAGTGTCTTGTTTTGCTTTGCTGTCAAACACAAAATGATGTAACATAAAAGCAAGAACCAATTTAGGAAGGCAGTAAACAGGCGAACTCCAGGGTGGTTTGATAACACTGAGAAAGACATCCCTTCTGTATCGCCTCGATGTCAGGAAGTGAACCAAACATGCAGCGAGCACCACAAAGAACGTTATCTTAGCAAGTGAAAATATCCTGAATACATTGTAGTTACAGTACTGTATGTCTGTCTGTCTTTCTTAAATCACGATTACGACAAACCAAATGTAAGTTTAATGATAATGATAATGATAAGTTAACTTATTTTAAGAAATTATCAATAGGTCCGTGAGATGGCACGGTGGCGTAGCGGTTAGCATGTCGCCTCGCACCGCCGGGGGGTCAAGGGTTCTGCCTCCTGCCTCGGGTCTGCGTGCATTTTCTTTCATGGTTGGTTGGTTTCCTCGGGGTACTCCGGTTTCCTCCCACAGTCCGAAAACATGCAAATTAAGCGAAATGGTTTTCCCAAATTGCCCGTAGTGTAGTGTAGAAGGAGCGAGGTTTGTGTGTGTATGTGTGTGTGCGTGCCCTGCGATGGATTGGCAGCTCATCCTTGTGTCCAGAGTTAGACCCTATACAGAATAAGCACTATAGACACTTAAGCACTGATAAGTGAATGAGTGAGATTTGGGTACCTTCAAGAATATTTCACTTGCTAAGTTATAATTTATTCTGTCTGTTTTGGCTTGCAGCTTTTTTTTTTTTTACTTTTGGAGCTCCGATAAACTGCGCCAAAGGACCAAGCTGTAGTGCTGCAGACATGCGTTCCTAGAAATGTGTTTACATTCAAACTGGAGAAAAACAAACAAACAAAAAATGTTAGTGTAAGTGAAATCCCAGAAATCCATCATTGCAAAAATCACTAGACGTCTAATCACACACACACACACACACACACACACACACACACACACACACACACACACACACACACACACACACACATGCCAGACTCTATTTATATTTATCTACTTATAGACTCTATAAGTATCTAACTTAATATTATATTTATTTTACAAGACTGACTACTGTGTACCAAAAGTCCATCATCCCACTTTACCACCAAGCTTATCTGATGCCTCCACAGGCCAGGCTGAGTAAAATAAATGACAAAATGAATCAATTAATTAATTTATCATTTAACTGACAAATGAATGCATGAATGCTTAATTTATAACATCACACAGTGGAAACACCACAGTCAGAATTACTGTGGACTGAGAGCCTGCTCTGATGTCTTCCAAATACGACCATACACACACACACACACACACACAAACGTTTTTCTACATTTGGCTATCTGTGTAAAGGGATGAGGGAAAAATCTTTCACAGCAGAGGCGAATGCTTGGGGGGATAGAGTTACTTTGTGTGACTGATGAGACACACACACACACACACACACACACGCACACGCGCATACACAGATGCATCTCCATCAAAGTGTTACCGGTCTCAAATTCATCTCCCTGCCTGCCTCGAGTGAACTCTTATCTCCCGAGAGTTGGGTGAGTCTCCTGGTGCTGTTTTTCCCAACTCTGCGATGTCTTGACAGCTGATTTCAAAGACTCCAAATCCCCCAGAATGCACCAGGCTGGCACTATGAGTGGGCACGTAGCATCTGCACCCAGCCAACCAGCCAAACACGCATACATACACCACAGCCTGGGGAGACAGAGGCAGGAGACAGAGAGAAAGGGAAGGTTAGAGAGATCCTGTCAGAGCTGGAAGGGTTGAAGGGGCGATGGTTGGGTGCGGCGTGTGGGTGTGAGGCATCCACGCCTTCTGACAGCTCGGTTGCCGTGGGAATGAAGGGACAAGGGGGTAGGGGTGGAATTTGCCCCAATTTGACATATATATATATATATATATATATATATATATATATATATATATATATATTTATATACTCGAGGAAACTCCCACACATGCTGACATCAGAACTGCAAACCGCAATAAGAAGAAAGAGAAAGAGAGCAAACGAGTGCACAGAGAGAGAATACAAGTGCAATGTGGATGAACAAATCTGCCCTCTGTTCATCAGTGAGTCAGAATCCGACATGTTTGAAGACCTGAGAGTATTTAACCCTGGCAGGATGAGAGTTTTATGTCCAGGTTTTTACAGTACAGTACATCTAGACCCGGGCATTGTACAGTACGTTACATATGAGACATCACCCAATAGACAGGCAATTAATCAATCCGTTCATCTTCATGCAATCAGATCAGGAGCCAATCCCAGGAACACGGGCCATGAGATACAGTAGATGGATACACCATGGATAGATCCATTTACACACTTATTTGTGCATCCAAGTGCAAGGTTGAAATCTATCCATCCATCCCTCCCTCCATCCATGTGTCCAGCCATCCATCCATCACTCGCTTATTCTACCCCAATTCATTCATTAAAAAAATAAATACATCCAATTTTCATCCATTTTACATCCATATATTGCACATCGATTCAGTGTTCACCCACCTATTATTCATTCATTCATTTATTCAAATTAATTTGAATCATGCCAGCAGAGAGGCAACCAATCCCAGGAACGCCAGATGTGAATTTAGAACGCACCATATATAGGATCCCAGTGTATTATATATCTATTTACACACTTGTTTGTGCAACTAGGTACAAGTTTGAAAAGTGACCGGAACCAATGTCGCCGACAAGGACACGTGCAGAACTTCCGAAACCTCGACACGGAGTGTAACGCAACCTCTTGAGAATAAAACCAACATCCAGACTGACGAATCAAATGAATCACTGAAATGAGTCCATCTGCGTAGCTGACGGGAGCGTATTATGACAGGATAAATCATGTGACCGCAAGCCATTCTGTCCGTCCTCAAACACTGGTCAGTTTTAAGGTCAGCACTTCCTCGAAGGGATCGAGACGGGGGAGGGGGTGGAGGTGGGGTGTCGGAGGAGATGGAGACGGGGGTTGTTGGATTAATAAGGTTATTAAAGAGGAGATGAAAACATTGAAAACTCAAGCCTTAGGGCTTTCATGTGCATGTGTATGTGATTGTAAGAGAGAGTGAGAGAGAGAGAGAGAGAAAGAGAGGGAGGGAGGGCAGAGCTCAGGCAGACAGAATGACCTAAGGTCCAAGCCCATCAGCCAGTCCACTGAGTCACAGTGTTTCGAATGATGGAAAGAGTCGGTGGTATATTTTCCCATTATGTTTCTGTGATGTGCTGGTGTACTCGCGACTACATCGCAGCCACATCTAAATGTTCAGACGGTGAAAAATGTCGCCAGGGTCCATGTGACATTTTCCTAACAGCAGTCGATGCACAGGCTGTAACTCTTTCCCTCCTCGCACAGCAGCAACGATTGAAGCCCTTAACTTTTAGCATTTTATACTACAAGGACAGGATGCAGGACTGATTAGGGAATTAATGGAGTTGTAATTTACATGAGGCTCCACCCTTTATAAGCAGTAGTTATGACTTTATTTCAAATGCCAGCTTGTGCTTAATCACTTCTTTAGTAACAGCTCATCCACACAGAATTGTACAGTAGATGTGATACATACAGTCACCTAAAGGATTTTTAGGAACACCATACTAATACGGTGTTTGACTCCCTTTCGCCTTCATAACAGCCTTAATTCTACGTGGCATCGATTCAACAAGGTGCTGAAAGCATCCTTTAGACACGTTGGCCCATATTGATAGGAGAGCATCTTGCAGTTGATGGAGATTTGTGGGATGCACATCCAGGGCACGAAGCTCCCGTTCCACCACATCCCGAAGATGCTCCATTGGGTTGAGATCTGGTGACTGTGGGGGCCATTTTAGTACAGTGAACTCATTGTCATGTTCAAGAAAGCAATTTGAAATGATTCGAGCTGCTGGAAGTAGCCATCAGAGGATGGGTACATGGTGGTCATAAAGGGATGGACATGGTCAGAAGCAATGCTCAGGTAGGCCGTGGCATTTAAACGATGCCCAGTTGGCACTAAGGGGCCTAAAGTGTGCCAAGAAAAGATCCCCCACATCATTACACCACCACCACCACAAGGCATGATGGATCCATGTTCTCATTCTGTTTACTCCAAATTCTGACTCTACCATTTGAATGTCTTTCAACTGTCCAATTTTGGTGAGCTCGTGCAAATTGTAGCCTCTTTTTCCTATTTGTAGTGGAGATGAGTGGTACCCAGTGGGGTCTTCTGCTGTTGTAGCCCATCCGCCTCAAGGTTGTGCGTGTTGTGGCTTCACAAATGCTTTGCTGCAGACCTCGGTCGTAACGAGTGGTTATTTCAGTCAAAGTTGCTCTTCTATCAGCTTGAATCAGTCGGCCCATTCTCCTCTGACCTCTAGCATCAACAAGGCATTTTCGCCCACAGGACCGCCGCATACTGGATGTTTTTCCCTTTTCACACCATTCTTTGTAAACCCTAGAAATGGTTGTGCGTGAAAATCCCAGTAACTGAGCAGATTGTGAAATACTCAGACCGGCCCGTCTGGCACCAACAACCATGCCACGCCCGAAATTGCTTAAATCACCTTTGTTTCCCATTCTGACATTCAGTTTGGAGTTCAGGAGATTGTCTTGACCAGGACCACACCCCTAAATGCATTGAAGCAACTGCCATGTGATTGGTTGATTAGATAATTGCATTAATGAGAAATTGAACAGGTGTTCCTAATAATCCTTTAGGTGAGTGTATTCTAAGGCTAATAAAATAATGAATAGATAAAAAATTTGGGTGTTATTTAATGAAGACACTGTGCAGTCGTATTATTAAAACATTAACATTATAACAAGTTTTGTTTCCCCCCGGCAGCTCTGGTCCATCCGCAGATCCTCTGGGGTCTCTGGAACCAGGATGTAGGGAGATGATCATTTGGGTGCTGTCGGTTACAGGGTGGAGCCGCCATGGATTAGGCTCGTTTGTACCATGAGTTTTTGATCGGATTTGGATCTAGGGAGCTTGAAGGTTAGGACAGGGGTGCCCTGTGGTTGGTGGGTTGTGGTGCCTTTCTTACGAGAAGTTATGAATTGGGCTGCATTGTCTTTTCTGTAGGATTGGCCCAGACAGACTGGATTTTGTTCCCTATGGTCATGGGTGAGCCTATTGGGTGGCCATGATCCTGTGAATCGTTTACTGGTGTGTAGTTGGTGATCAAGGTTAATGTGTTGCAGTCAAGGCTGTTAATTAACATTTCACGGAAGGAGTCTCCAGTGTCAGCGCTGTATAACCGTAACTCAGCAATTCCGCTTCATCACACCGCTCCATTTCTGAAGAGCTTCCTAGAAGAGCAGATGTTTTCTTCCTTACATATTGCATTTCCTTTGACCTCACTCTAAAAACGTGGAAAAGTTCAACTTTTTTTTTTCCTTCTTCCTAACGAAATGCCCTGGTGTAGCCCTGAGCCTCTGGTCTGGTCCAGAGGAGCTGAGGTTTCTATCATGGCTGCTGTCGCCTCGGGCTAGCTTTGAGGAGCCTCAAGTTCCCAGAACAGGCAAAGAGCTTTCTGGTGCTCTCATTGCTCATACAGTAGACTCCGACAAATCAAGACTGATTGATCCAGCCATTTTCCAACAACAACAAAGTCTCAAGCCGGGTTTGGAATCAATTGCGTGCTTATTTTTTTCATTAGGGAGTAAAGCGATAGAAGTTTCCAACCTCAGTCGCTCTCTTTGGCTCTTTTTTGTGTTTTTTCTTTCATTCTCTTCTCTCTAAGCGTGCACCGTGCTCTTGCGCTCACTCCCCCACAAATTTAATTGGTGTCAGAATCAAAAGAAGCGTACGGAAAGAGATGTGGAGAGGGACGGGCCCCGAACGACTCCTTCCTCTGATCTGAACACTTGTAATTGTGTTGGACTTTTAGCAGAGAGTTTTGAAGAGACAGCCTTAGTTTAATTACTTCTGTCAAAGTGTCAAGGCCCTTCCCAAGTGTACAAGTCATTCTCTCATCTCATTTTTTTTTACCCTTTCTCTCTCTGTTTCTCAGTCTTTCTCTCTCTCTCTCTCTCTCTCCCCCGCATGTTCGTTTCATTCTGCGCATTATTCCGTATCCCGCGGCTTATGATTTGCCTCATTTGAGGTGTGGATTTGCACACATCTGTGCCACCGACTACCCATCCCTCATCCCCATATGCACACACACACACACACACACACACACACACACCATCATTCTCTCTCATCAGGACACGGTTCACTGAAATTCGCTGTTGTTTTTCAAGCTTATTCTTCAAATAAGGATGAACAATATTATGAAGCCCCAACACCCACCCACCCACCCACCCTCTCTTTTCCCCTCGTCAAACACACTTGAGTTTTGAGGAGCTCTTTATTATTCAAATTTCCAGCTCTGCATTAATAACTAAATCAAAGCAAAAGGGTCTCGAGGGCTTACTATTGAGTAACGTAGCTATGTTCTTTTCAACATTTATTCTCAAAATAAAAAAGTTTTAGCTGTGAACGAATACAAATGATGTTCTTGAGTTTGTCTAAGTTAAAAATGGCTGCTTTATTGCCACAGGAAGCTTCTGGGGGCAATAAAGTGACATTCTCTAATCCAACCTTCACCATTAACATCATTTACATACCACAGGAGCAGATGCACATCCACCGTCTCCACTCAACAATCTGCTGCAGAGATTTCTGTATGGTGTGGGATCATATTTGCTGGCTTACAACAATGTTTCTTCATCCATCCATCCATCCATCCATCCATCCATCTATCTATCCATTCACTCATCTATCAATTTTCAATCTGTTTAATCATTATCCATCTATCAATGCATCCATCCATCCATCCATCTCTGTCCATCCATGTGTTTATTGATTATACATCCCTTTAAACTTTTCCATTCTATTATCCATTCCTCCCTCCCTTCATCATTTCAGTGTTAATCTATTATCTAACTAATCTTCTAGCTATCAATCTTCTAGCTATAAATCCATCCATCCATCCATTAATTAATTAATTAATTAATTAATTAATTAATTAATTAATTAATTAATTAATTAATTTCTTATTTCACTTATTCTCCTTTAATCTATCTACCCACACATCCATCCATACACTCATTAATTATCTACTTATCTGTCCATCCATCCATCCATCCACTCATTGAACCATTTATCTATATCATTTATTCATTTAAATAATTTAATTAATTTACACCATTATTCATTCATCCAGTGTCTATTGATTATACATCCCTTTAATTTATCCATCCATCTATCCAAACATCCCCCTCTCCTTACATTCAGTTCAATTATCTATCTATTCTTCCAGCAATCCACCCGTCCAGCCATCATTCACTCTTCCTACTCCATACATCCTCCTAAATGTTTTTTATTATACATAAATATATCCAGTTTTTATCCATCTATTATACTATACATCCATTTACTGTTTGTCCACCTGTCCATTATTCATTCATTAATTCATGCATTTGTTCTTCTTTAATCCATCCATCCATCCATTCATACGTCCACCCATTGTTCATGCATTAATTTCATCCAGCCTGCAATCTATTATGGATTCACTCCATCCGTTCAGTGTTTATCAATTATACATCTCAATAATTTATCAATCTGTTCTGTTCATCTGTTCATCCGTTCATCCACCCCTCCGTCCATCCATCCAACGTTTATTTATTTATTTATTTACTTACTTACTTACTTATTCATTCACCTTCAATGCATCATCCATCCATCCATCCATCCATGCATCCATCCCTCTAAGCATCGAGCTAGTGTTTATCCTTTTTCATTCCCTGTATTTCATCCAACCAACCAGCCATCAATCAATTATTCATTTATTACCCATCAATACATGCATTATCCCCTCATCCATCCATCTCTTCTTTCCTTCCTTAGTTATTTTTTAGCAGATATTGGCTCACATCCTACGCTAATATAATAAACTCTGTAGCTAGGAGCAAAAGACAAGAAAGACTTTATAAATACTTTATAAGTTTTAGGACAGTCAGCAATAATGTTTAAGGCCTGAAACAAGCTCAGCTACATTATAAATAACTATACAGTCCATGACATCATTATCACTGTAGATGGGGGATCAGGGCAGTGGGGCGTCTCGATGCAACTTACTCACAGATGCTAATGGATCTGCATGCGCTCTTTAGAAACAGACACCATGTTTAGACCCTGGTGATACGAATGCGTGCGTGTGTGTAATGTACTGAAACTGATAATCATCATGGCTTTATGCTGAATTTATAATAATGAGCAAATTCAAAATAATGTATTACAAATCGCCAGAAACTTCCCTTCTCTCTTCCTTCATTACACACACACACACACACACACACACACACAATACTCCTGAGTGTCTCATTTGTTCTCTCAGCTTATAAAGGGTTCCTAGAAATGTGTGTTAGTGAGCTAGCCTGATGGGAAGGCTAATTTTATACCTGTGTTTACGCCCTGGGTTTTTTTTTTTTTTTTCTCCACCACTCACAAAAAGCCTTGGAGTGTGGATGACAAAATAAAGACAGAATGCATTCAGGATAAGCAAATAATAAGCTAATAACTAATAGAAAACGTAGAACTTGGTTGAAAATACTATGTGGAAAATGTGACCTGCAATCTAAAGTTAAATCTAAGGGTATCTACTGCACTCTCCATCTGTCATACACCCAATATCTGTCCAAATGGACCATATGTCCTTAAAGTATATTTAATAACCATCCTCTATTCATACATCCTCTTAATTTCCATTCTATCCTTCATCTGTCCCCTACCTCTTGAGACATACATGCAATAATTCCACCTTCTATGGATCCTTTTATCCCACCTAGTTATCAAATAATTAATCCATCCATCCATCCATCCATCCATCCATGCATACATCCATCTGTCCGTCCGTCCGTCCATCCATCCATCCATCCATCCATCCATAAAGCAACTCACCTTTTCACTTGGCAATGTATATATCTGTCCATCCATCCATCCATCCATCCATCCATCCATCCATCCATCCATTTATCAATCATCCAAAAATCCATCTATTTATCCAGTGAGCAAACAGACCATTTATCCTTACAGTATCTCAATGGACAATTCCATCTATCAATGGATAAGTAGAATGGAGTGGGTAAATAAGAAAATTATACTTTCATCATCAATCCACTCTACTCCATCCATACTTTTAGGAGGAAACCCATTCACCCAACCATTCATCTATAGTGTCATCCCTTCATCAATCTGTCCTCTATCCATTGAAGCCTATACATGAATTCCTTCTTCTTCTGATTCATTCATCCATCCAGTAAGTAAACATTCCATCCTTTTACCCATCCATATATCCAGTGATAAATGTACTTATCTTTCCAGAAACCCATCCAATCCATGAACAAAACAGCAAAGGTAGATATAGCCCATCCATCTATCCATCCAATTATTCATCTACCCCAATGGATCCATTTATTCATCAATCCACCCGCCCATCTGTAATTACATGTGCATCCATCCTGATGTCTCCTTCCACACACCTAGGCAGCAAACCATTCATCTGTCCAAACATCACCTCCTCATCGGCCCAGATTTCAATTGATTCATCCAGCCAATGATCAATCCATCATTCTATTATTCACCTGGTTATGTAGGACTATCAATCCATCCATCTCATCAGACATCTCTCCAGCCATTATGTATTAATAGTATTTTAATTTATCCATTAACCATTCATACCACCATCTATACAGTATGTCAATCTTCTATCCCTTCACTCATCTGCTATCTATTCATCCATGCATCTATCAATTCTATCAAATGCCCATCAGTACATTTATTATTTATTACATTTTATTTTTACAATTGTTTTTTTTTTTCTTCAGTATCAATACAGAAGCCTGCCTTCAAACACACACACACACACACACACACACACACACACACACACACACACACACACACACACACACACACACACACACACACGCGCGCGCACACACACACACACACACACACACACACACTGTAAAACCTGGGTTGTCTTTTTAAGGGTGCATTTAAATAGCAGGGCTCTTCACTTATACATAAAGTGCACAAGATAAAACTCTTATTTTTCAGGAATTTCAAAGGCTATGAACATTAAAGCATGAAACATGTCCACTGTAAAAAGATCATCTAATGTAACCACAGAAAGCACCTATAAAATCTGCTTCAGTGAATTTAGGGTCATGCAGTTCAGCAGGGAAAAAAAAAAAAGGTTTTGTCTCTCTTTTTCTGGTCAGACTCTGAACATTTAATGAAAACTTCTTCAAGGTTTCCAGAGCGAATATAAAAGATGGTTGTGCTTCTCTTTAATGGACCACTTTGCATTGTAAGTGAATTTGTCCCGGGAAATTGAATTGCATACCTTTCAATGCGTGTTTTTTAAGAGGGATCGCTCTGTTTTGATGTTGATTATCCATCAGCCTTCTCCACACTACTACACTTTTCTTGATGGGTTTGCGGAAAAGGTTTAGGATATTAACCGATTTGGAATGGACCTTAATTACATTGCTACATAGACTTGGATGTACACATTAAAAGATGCATTGATGGGCCTACAGCATCTTCACTACAAAAAAAAAAAAAAAAAAAAAAAATCATTAATCAGATAAAACATCTTAAACATTAAACTTAACACAAGAAGTTCATCACTAGCAGTGTATAGCGGTGGAAGAAGAAATGGCGAGAAATCGTTGACTTGAGGAAGGCTTGGAGGACGATGCTGTGAAAAACAAAAACAAAAGCTTTGGATATGGCTGTACAGCAAGGTTTTCTGGAGTAAGCCAGAACTCAAAAACCTGGATTTAAGGTAATGACCGTAGCCATCACTACTGCTATGCACTTCATGAAAAACATGCTAACATGCTCTAAATTGCCTTAAAGCATGAAAACATACATCCATTATTTTAAGTAAAGCAAGTAAACATAAACATAGCTAATTTGAACGATCTGTAATGTTCCTGATCGCCAGTGGTTGAACTGTGTGCAACCATCTCCGCTTCTGATTTCAAACATCTGCAATGCGATTTAGCGTTTCACAGCAAAAAGGCAAATCACGCAATTACATATAATAGTCAGCCCGTGGTGGCACACTTCAATGGCACACGCCACTGTCACTATGCATGAAAAGAGAAGGTATAATAAAGTTACACAAGTAATTAAGTGCAGTAACAAAATAAACGTGTATCGTTACCTTCCACCTCTGTTGATCAATTGATATCAAGTAGGTAAATAATTTCAGTATCACTATTGGTATTGACGTACCAAATTAATAATTACTTACTCATAATTACATTAAATGGTATTAACACATTTTCTATAGTTTCATTATGACCATTGTTGCAAGTTGTTTAAAATCTCGACCTTTACCAAGTAAACTGCTGCAAACTTACTAACCTTATTCTTGATTTCTTTGTGACCTTCATGGAACTTCTGTTCCCCTTTCAGCTCTTCTCGCCCTCTTCTTCTCTTACCCCAGCCGAGAACTTTAACGATAGACTTACTGAACGCATTACTACGTCCAAGCATGCCTCAGGCAAAGTCAAAGCCTTCGTGGAGCTAAAACACCCACCATTTTAAAACTAAAAAGAGACTGCAGAAGCACTGAAAGATAAAAGGACACTATGACTTATTTGTAAAATGAAATTAAAAGGAAAAAAAAAAAAAAAACTGGAAACAATGAATAATGAAACAAGCTTACTTTAAATGGTTAAAAGGATAGCAATATAATATAATGACACCATAACATATAATGACATCATTTTATAGCAAAAGTGTCTCTTACACCTGTCACTTGAAAAGAACTGAGGAAAAATGTGTGTTGCACGAAGGACTTTTGGGTTACACCTATTACTTTCAACGTTACTGGTGATGAAAAGAGTAATTTTTTCGTAAGTAAATGATTTCAAAAAGTCTTTATACTTAAAAAGTCTTTATGCTGCCTACCAACCATCTTTTGGGAATATTGACATTGTGTTTTACAGCGGCACACCTAGATGACAAATTGAAGGAAAACCCATACTGAGTGTTGTCCAAAGCCATCATGAGCCACAACCCCGATTTCAGAGCCCCTTTTTCATTGATTATATGAAAAAATGTTCATATAAGATGTATATTCATTTCAGATGTTTCTTCCAATCAGCGGTAAGAATCAACATGCATACGTTGGGTTGCGAATTAAATCCTACCGCTAATCTCGAGTGGCAGATGTCTCGTCCAATCAGTGATAAGAATGTCATTCGCAAGCCACACCTACCTTTTTTTCCGCTTGTTGATTCTTACCGCTGATTGGACGAGACATGTGTTACTCAAAATATACAGGAAGTGCTGCAGCCTCACGGACATTTAGATGTATTTTCATTTAAGGATTAATTTCAGTATTTTAGGATTATTCATCACTTTGGTCAACTAAGTTGTGCTAAATGTGGTTTTAAAATAAGTTTGACTTCACTTGACAGTACTGCGTGTATGTTTTGAGTGACGGATGCCTCTTCCAAGAATTTAATTCGAGAACTATACCTACCTTTTCCGGTTTGACTGAATTGTTGTTGTGTTTTCCCATTTGGTTTATTGTTGGGTTTTGTTATTTTGTTTTTGAATGTGATTTTGTTTTGCACTTCATGGCCACCGTGGTTTTCTTAGAAAGCTCACATTGTCTATGTAAATAGATACATAAATAAGTTCCTGAAATGTGGTTTAAACTGGTTTAGGACCTAGATAAGATATCAAGTAGGTAAATCATTTCAGTATCACTATTTGTATTGACGTACCAAATTAATAATTACTTACTAGATAAGTGTGTGTGTGTGTGTGTGTATGTGTGAATACTTTATTACTACTCACACATTCAGTGCTTTCGACATCACCTAAAGAAAAAAATAAGCCAAATATCTAATAAAAAAAAAAAAAAAAAAAACATTGATGAGTGGGATCAGCTGGAAAAAAAGGGAATATCTTTAAACAAACACTCTACGACTTCCATAACCCTAACCCTAACCCTAACCGTGTCCCCAATATTCCCTTCCGATGGTGAGAAATTTACCCACGTTTTGTGCTCACTGCTCTGCAATACTGCACCGAACCCTTATCCAGCCGACCCAGGAGCTATATTACTAATTTACAACACATTCAGAACGCTGCCTCCCACATGAGAATGATGGATCGCATTACACCAGCTCTTAAATCTCTTCATCGGCTGCTCATAGCTTTTCGAATTGGTTTTAAGACTCTTTTACTAGCCATTTAATGTCTTCATGGTCTCGCCCCCTCTACTATGGTCGAGATAGATGTTAGGAATGTTCCCAGTGGATCACTCAGATCATCAAACAGCAATATGCTGCTCTTTCCAGAAACACGCCTGAACAGGGTGGAGTCGGGCTTAGAGAAAAAGAAAAAAATATGTGTGTATACAGGAGTGCGGCAGACAGTTAAGAGACATGCGGATAAAAATGGAAATGTTATGGCCTTTTGTAGAGAAAGCTTTAGAAAATAAGATAATAGTCCTACTTATTATTATTATTATTATTATTATTATTATTATTATTATTATTATTTTCACTGACTATTTTCATCTGATTTCTTTTGTGAAGGAGGACTGTTATGGCACTCGTGCTGGCACTCTGCACAAAAGATACTCTGACCTCTCTCTCTCTCTCTCTCTCTCTCTCTCTCTCTCGTTTCATCACTGCTGTCATGGTGAGATCAGTGAGGTTCATCACCAACAGGAAGCTGCTCTCACTCTCTGCAGGATATTTATCTGAACCAAGGCCTGAGGAGAAATAAATGGACAAAAAAAAAAAAAAACCTAGCTCATTAGTTCACAATGACGTTCTTAATATTTAGTGATATAAAAGTTAAAACACTATGAACCCGAACAAGGCTAAAGAAGGCCGTTACATGTACGCCATTTGGCAGACGCCCTTACGCTTATCCACTTACTGTAAATTTTATCTCATTATACATCTGAGCAGGTGAGGGCCTTGCTCAAGGGCCCAATAGGGGCATCTTGGTTGTGCTGAGGTTTGAACCCAAGACCTTTGAATCAGTAATCCAACACCTTTAACACTGATCTGCCCCTGCCCCTGCCCTGTCAGGAGTTAGACAGTACCTCTTGTTACATGAGCTACATTATATAACCTCTTACTCTTCGATATGATTTTGAAAGATGCTATACAGCAGTGGTGACTGGTGCAAATTTTTATTTATTTATTTATTTATTTATTTGGGGGGGGGGTGTTGGGGTTTGACACAAACAAAATTAAAATGATACTTTTAAAAATCACCTGTAAATAGCCCTTTATCAGGTGATTAAGCATCATTACTGCTAGTATGAAATAAATCGTGCGGTAAATATACTTTCAAACAGTGAATTGAAGTTTCAAGTGGGTTTATTGTCAGTAATGGAAAACACACAAATGACTAAGAAAAACTGCAAACAAAAATGGCTCTGCTCTCTTTGTTGAGAATGGTCCAATCGCATGAGCCCAAATATTTAGAAGCAATATTGATTCGCTAAGAACAAAAGTGGGAGGGTTCGGTACACACAGTGCTCCGCCCCACTGGTGATTTGAAAAAATCCAATCAGAGCTCAGCCTCGAGTCACGTGCTTTTCCAAAATTTACATGCCCACTGTATATAGACACTCGTTTGTCCGGCGCCCCGCATACACGAACACAAATGAACGTTTTTTCTTTTATTATTATTATAAATAGATTATATTAAGAAATACTGTGACGAAATGACTTTATTTCATTATTAAAATAAATAATAATTATGTTAAATAACGACATGTTAAAGTAGCATTCTTCTCTGCCTGACTTTAAGGGTGGCGGCGCCCCGTATTGACCGGCCGCCACTGCTATACAGTGTAACTTGCATAATTTCTTTATATTGTGCGAAGCTGCTTTGCGACAACGGCAATTGATAAAAGTGCTAATCAAATAAAATTGAATCGAATTGAATCGTACATGACGTCACAACAGGGAGAAATCTGATTTGCCTGTTTCGATCTGCCTCGAAATATAAGAATTAACTGCTAGCTTTATTTACTTTAGTGCTTAATTGAAAACTTGGGTATCGAGCAAGGGGACGGTCTCTAGCTGGTCATATGATTTGATTATTTCGACATCAGCCAATACGAAAAAGAAAAAGAAAAAACAGGACGAACGAAAGGGGATGTATTTCTCTCGTGGAGACCCGTCTGAACGTCTGAACATGACTAAAAAGTGAATCTCGCATAATCGGCGTACCTTTAAGGAGTGACATGACGAAAATCCTGACGCGTGACCCTAAATCCACCGCAAATCATTTTCGCGCCTTGACGAATGACTCATCCGCTTGAGACAGACAGAACAAGGTCTGGGCCGGAAAGCTGCTCTGTGTTCGCGTTTCCGTCTCCAGATGTTTAAATAATAAGAGGAGCGGCGTGATGCGAACCTGCACACGCGCTCCGGAGCTGAGAACAATATCACACAATCTGACATTTTAATCCATGCAAACAAATCACCTGAGTGGATCTCTTCTGCCCTGTGCAGCTCCAAATATCACTCACTCTCTCTCTCTCTCTCTCACACACACACACCTAGAGCTTACAGCTTACACACAATCTGAAATGAAGATTGGGGAGAAAATAACGACCTATTCGACCTCATACTTTATTATCTTCTCCATCACATCGAGCTTGCGGGAAAAAAAAAAAAAAAAAAAAAACTTGCATTCCTCAGCACATGGCCACACGCAAACACACACCTTTACACACCTACACACACACACACACACTGAGACAAGCTGTCTGTTCTACACTCAGTGAGATGAATGTGTGTCATCTGTCAATACGGAGAATCTGCTCTCAACGGAGAGACTCTGACATTATAGAGATGAACATTTCCGTGTGTGTGTGTGTGTGTGTGTGTGTGTGTGTGTGGCTCAGGGAGATACATAGCCAAATTGAATTGCTCTTTAAATGTCACTTCCAGACGTTGCTGTAAAATATAAACTCAATATAGAAGATCGAGTCTTACAGAAAAAAAAAAAAAAAAAAAAGAAAGGTTTGGGCTTCATTAGTGAAAAGACACACACACACACACACACACACACAGAGACAAAGATTTATAACCGATGTCAAGTTGAGATTGAACATTACTGACAGGTGTAAATTCAGGGGACTGCCCCGTGCTTGTGTGTGTGTGTGTGTGTGTGTGTGTAATTATAACCAACTCTCTAATTACACGCGTTACTTTTTCCAGACTTGATGAAATTCCCTATAACAGATATCACATGACGGACTTACGTAAGACGCGACTGTAACCCGTCACGCAAACATCACCGGCTACGAGCTGCTCGGTCTGGTGTGTAAATTTGCTGTTTATATGCTGCAGCCATGGACCGCACAGCTGTACCAGCGAAACACGAGTCCGGTAATGAAGAAAACAATCACACCCACGTGTCCTCCTGGACGTCCCGTTCTAGATTTAATTTTTTATTTTTTTTTTTTACTGTTCATAATAATTTCCACTCTTCTCTTCCACCCGATTTTGGAGCAGATCTGTAGGGAAACGTGCAGGAAGTTCTTCCACTCCAACACTGAGCTTTGTACAGTTTACATGAACGGAGAATATTGGTTTCTGCGTTTGACTTGGTGCATTTAATAGTCGACACTTTAAGCTTCCTGTAGATATGTTGCTCATGACTGTGTGTCAAGTTCCAGTTCATTTTATTGATGCATTTCGGAAAGATATTCATGGACACTGAGGCGACACTGAGACGTTCCAATGGACGTATATGTGTATGATCAAAAATGGTGGAGCATTTGAAGTTCTTTTCGCTTTTATCAGGGGCACAAAAAAAAAGTGATATCCCACCAGTGGGTTTGTCGACCCCAGGGTTTTTTTACGCACTGTGTCTTCATGCAGCTGGCTTTAAACACAGGTTTGGATCAGGTTTGGGCCTCTGAAAGTTTCCTTCAGACTTTGTGGAACGCAGTTACAGTAAGAACCACATATGAGTGTGATGGGCGGATGTTCACATACTGTACTTTTGACCATATACTGCAGTCTATGCAAGTCTAGGAATTTTTACGCAAATTAATCATATGACCTAGTTTAACCCTAATGGCTTCCCATAATCGCAGCACGGTTACCCGTCCGTGTGTGATAGACAACGCGTTTAACACGTTGAGGAAACAGCACCAGGAGAGCTGAACAGCGAAGTTTCATTATGCAGTAAAAAGCTTCCAGATGGAAGTTTGGATGAAACCAAAATTGTCTGTTCAAACTACCTTCACTCACTCACTCATCGTCTATACCGCTTTATCCTGTATTCAGGGTCACGGGGGGGCCTGGAGCCTACTGTATCCCAGGAGACTTACGGGACATGGCAGGGTACACACACATACATACACTCACTCACTCATTCACACACTTCGGGCATTTTGGGGAATGCCAATCAGCCGAATCTGCATGTCTTTGGACTGTGGGAGGAAACCGGAGAACCCGGAGGAAACCCACCGAGCACTGGGAGAACATGCAAACTCCATGCACACAGAGACGGGAATCGAACCCGCACCGTGGAGATGCAGGGCAAGAGTGCTAACCACTACACCACCGTGCTAGGTAAAACACTGAAAAAGGCTCTGAAAGTGAGTCACATCTAACAAATGGCAACTGCACTCATTTGATATGTGCATGTTAAAAACGGAAGAAAGACATTTTGCCAAAGCATGTGCTAGCAAATTGAGCTAGAGACAGACAGACTGTTCGAGATATTTTAATTTAACACTTGTTAAATGATAATGTTTAAGATATTATAAATATGCATAACACTGAAGGCCAAATGAAACAATGGGCGAAGTCAAGACCTTCAGCTTTAACCCAAGATCTTTGATAAAAGTATGGCATTGACCATTCAATGCCATACTTTTAATTTTATTCAGTAATTACAGCTATTTTCATCCGTACACACCCCATTTTATTTATAAATAACGGAACACAGTGAACCATTTGAACGGTGCGAACATTTTTTTTTTACAGAAGGCTGTCTGACATGACAATCCCAGCCGAGGTGGCTCGAAACCCGATGCCGTCGTTTCCGTGAACATTCAGTGAGTGGAACACCTGATCCTTGAAAATCGATGGATAAATTGTCACGGACTTGCAGAAGAAAGAGATGCTGTCTGTGTGAACTGTACACACACTCATTCACCAACAGCACTCGAGTATTACAGAAACTCCGCTGGCAGATGTTTCCATATCCGCCGTACAGTCCAGTCCTCGCTCCAAGCCATTTCCACACGTTCGGGCCGTTAAAGGAGCTCCTGGGGCGAACCGAGAAAACTTTCTACCTCGATAGTATGCAAGCGGACCACTGGGATAAGTGCATGAGTGTTGCAGGAGATTATATAGAAGAAATAAAGGGATTTTTTTTTTACTCTTGGGAACTGTGTTCTGTTATTATGCACAATCAAAAGTCCCGGTTTGACTTGAACACCCCTTTATCTGGCAAGAGAAAGAGAACCAAGTGAGTGATCACTATCCTACATCCTCCATCATAACTGTGAAAAGCAAATCTAATGAATGATGGTTGAAGTTTTTCAGCAGGACTTTATAACCCTGATAGTGATAACGGGAACACAACCGAACAACACAACCGAACATTCTGTCGGGAAATCACACAACTGGCAGAGCCGTGTTACGTGCACATCGCTAATTTACACCTCATTTGGTGGCATATTTACACAAAGTGAGACCATCTGGAAAATTGAGGTGGTGAGAGATTAAGCTCAAACAACAAAGGTTATTGTTCTTAATAAAGGACTTCCCGGTTCCAGATGTGCACAGCTGCTGAACCTGTGTAGACTTTTTTTTTTTTTTTTTTCTTGTAGCAGTAGAAAACTTTCTCACATTTCCTCAGCTGCTTTTTGTTGAATGAGTGGACTGTTGAGTTTTCTGCTGACTTCAGCTCATATCTGGAAAGTTTGACACTTGTGTGTGTGTGTGTGTGTGTGTGTGTGTGTGTGTGTGTGTGTGTGTGTGTGTGTGTGTATGAGAGAGAGAGATTTTTTTTTTCCCCTAATGTGTCACACAGGCTGCCAGCTCTGGTCTGTATTAATCAAACACACCAGCTCGGTCATGCTCCATCACTCTGCAGGAGACCATCGATAAACGTCTGCTGCTCTCCTTTAGTAATGATCAGCAGCTCTGCGCTCCTCTTCCTGCCAGCAGCCCACCACTTCCTGTCTTTACTGAAGGCTGGAGATTGCATCTATCCATCTGTTTGTGTGTGTGTGTGTGTGTGTGTGTGTGTGTGTTTTAATCGTACTTGTTTTTCTAGGTTTATTCTTGGACCATGTTTTGATCAAATATAATAAAGTTTGATGAAAATACAGTATGTTCTTGTTTATCCTTGTGAACAACCATAATAAGAAAACCTGAACTAAGCAAATGATGACTGAACGTTAACCTAACAAGTTACAGCGAAATAAATGAGCATTGTATTTTCTAAAATGTGGAAAAAGATCTTTGCTAATGAGCAAAAGTGAATCTAGTTAATGAAAGCTAACCAAGCTAAATATAAAGATAAATATCTTAGCTAGCAGGTGAAGACTGAAAAGCTTAGATCAGAGTTGTAAATGTATCTAAAGGATAGAAGCAAATCTCATGAGTAACAGGTAAGCTAAGGGACACCCCTAGCTAAAATTAGCCAAAAAGGGAAAAAAAAAAAAAAACATTTATAACGGATGCAAGTTCCTTCAGCAAGCCAAAGCCAATCTACGGAAGCAAAGCAAGTTCCAGGTAAATCAAACTAAACAGCTAACGTGACATATAAGCTACTGTAATCTCCATAAAAAATATATATAGAGAGAGATTTACTAAAAATTTACTTGCTGACTGAAAGCTTAACTAGCAAAACGTAATGACAAAAACAACACATAATCTGATAATCCATGAAGTACATGACGAGTATTCTGTACTATCAAGTGATAGCTGTAATCTAGAGAGTGAAAGCTTTTCTAAAAGGTGCACATTCTATGTAGAGAAAGCAAATCTACTGAGTGACAGCTACTGTAACTTGAAGTTTGATGTTAGCCAGTCTAATGATAAAAAGCTAATCAAGTGAGCGAAAAGCGTAGCGGATGAGTGAAAGTTTATCTAGGGAGTGAAAGCAAATCTGGTAAGGGACGAGAAAACTAGCAAGTAGCCGCTATTCTAATGACTGAAAGCTTTCACAGTCTAAAGGGTGAAAGTTTATTTAGTTGGCAAAAGCATTAAGAAATATGCAACCTAGCGAGAGACATACAGCACCAAACTATAAACTAGGGAATTTAAGATATTAAATTGGGGTCATCGAGTGAACCGAAGCAAATTTACCAAACACAACTTCTAATGTGGCATGTACGCTAATCTACCAATAGAAACCTAAAATGAGGTAGTGCAAGCTAAAAATTAACTGTAAGCTGTACAATGACGGCTTCCCGGATGCTAAATCATTGTGAGGGAATGCTAATCAAGTGAGCAAAAGGTTTATCTAGGGAGTAAAAGTAAATGTGGTAAGGGACAAGTCAAGTCAAATCGAGTCAGTCACATCTATTCTGACAGGAAAGCTAACAATGATATATATTTTTTTTCTTTTTGTTAAAAAGGTAAACTAAAGGGTGTATGTTTATTAAGAGAGCGAGAGTGAATCAAGTAAGGGACTAAATATCTTACAAAGTGACAGAACTAACAGTTGCACGTTTTTCAACTGAGGGAAAGCAAATCTATCGGCTGACAGCTAATGTGCTATGTAAGATAATCTGATGATAAAAATCAAAATAAACAAGTGAAATATTAAACTTAAAAATCATCATCATCATCATCATCATCATCATAATAACTTGCTGACTGCTATAGAAAGCTATAGCAGTCAGTAAAAGCCATTGATGTGAGTGAATGTTTATCTACCAGCTGATTGTTTACCCAGGGAGGGAAAGTAGCTCTAGTGACGTAACCTAGCTATTGAAAGTGAGCCTATAATTAGCTAGTGATTGAAAGCTTTTCTAAAGTCTACAAATCGTCCCTAGTGACCTAAAAAAAAAGTTAGCAAGCCGCAGTTATCCCCCTGAGAATGATTTGTCATCTGAATATTTTAGTAGAAGGTCCTGCGTTAGGATAAGAGAAGCTTAGCTTGAAAACTTTTTGACTTCTGCAATAACGTGAGTGAACAAAGACAGCGAAACAGGAGAGCTGTAAGAGGCTGGGCGCTTTAAGACCAACACTTTCACATGGAAATTTTTTAACTCAGCACTGCTGCCACATTCCCGAAGCCTAAGTGCTGAGAACAACTGTGAGATTGTCTTGAGGTCTTGAGGTTAACTGTAACATTTGACTGCAGTGAAGAAATTCAATTAACAAAGAGTGAGAGAGAGAGAGAGAGAGAGCAAATAGATATTCATTCCAACAGATAATCAGACAATTATCACTGGTTAAAATGGCACAGTTACGACCTCAGTTATAACTATTAGCAATGCATTGACCCAGTCTCAGTAAACACATTCATGAAATGAGAAAATTAGACTCCTCAAGCTCAGGATCCAGGATTTGTACATTTGCTACAGCACACAGTAATCACCATAAATGATTATAAAAGTATTTCATAGCTGTGTTACCATGTTAAAACAAAATGTTACAAAAATTACACTGACAGTTCCACCAACAAACACAGAAGGGCACAATTTAGCATTTTTGAAAGCAAATTAAACTTACAGTGGAACCTCGGATTACGAGTAATGTGGTTTACGAGTGTTCCGCAAACCGAGCAAAGATTTTTAATAAATTTTTAATCGGAAACCGATCAAGTATTAGTTTACGAGCGCAGAGTATCATGTATCACGCATGCGACTCTTATTTTGACACCGAGCGGCAAGTGATCACAACTGAGCCAATGATTTTACTCTCTCTTGCGCTGCGGGAATTATGGGTAATCGTCTCCCCTGCTGCATCCCCTGTGTCAAAATAAGAGTCCCCTGCTGCGTCTTAGCACTCGTCTCTTATAATCAACATCTCCCTCTCGCTTTATTTACACAGAAAACTCAGCTCTGTTGCGATTCTTTTCAATGAATCTGGTTCTGGTTCATTTGTTATTTTTTATTTTTTACTTTACAGCAGTGATTCCGTTACTATAGAGAGATTTTTTTTCCCCGTTAAAACAGTGATTTGTTTTATTTTTTACTTCATATGTTGTATTAATTATTTTTATGTATTTATTGTTTTGGCCTGTAGAACAAATAATTTGAGTTTTCATTTTTTCTTATGGCAAAATTAAACTTGGTTTATGAGTATAAATGGAATACGAGCCTGCTTCCGGAATGAATTATGCTTGTAATACAAGGTTCCACTGTATATAAAAAGTTGACATCATATGATTTTTAGGAGGGAAAGAAAAAGAAAACATATAATGTTTGATTGTCAGATGAAAGGTCTTGAAAAGATTATTTGATCAGCGTGGGTGAGAACAAAGACAGACGATAGTAAAAGATCCAGCAGCAATTTTTGGCTGTTAGAACATTGTGAGCATGTTGATTTGTTGGTACTGGGTTGTTTTTGAAAGAAATTATGTCAGAGCAACATTGACCAGTTGAGCACATGACCCTTAACACAATGTTTCAAAAACAACTTCAAAGGCAAAATTAATATCAAACTAATGGCCTGTGTGGGACTCAAACTCAAGTCACTGTGGTGAATGTACCAGTGTTTATCAGTGGACTCCAAAGGGTCATGCTACTAAATACATGTACATAACAACGAGCTCCATGAACACCATATTACAGCAGACTAATTTGGAAGCTAATATTTCCAAAAGAATATCAAACAGAGAGATAAATTATAACACTACTGTAAGAGATGCATCACATTAGATACACACTCTGTCTGGAGGAAGCTGTTGTGTCCGTCCTGATCTCTGTTTGAAATTCTAAACCCTGTTATAAACTTAATGGACCATGGATGTGCTTGGACATTGTGCAAATGGATGTTAATTGACGTAAAGGGTCCAGTTAAAGGTTAGAATTTGATTGTTTTAATGTTGTATTTACAATGTTGTGTTCAGGTCATTCATTCTGCGTTTTCAACATCATTTTGTAGAATTAGTCATTCTAAATATCACAAACATCAACACACCTATATTTACAATTCTGGCCTTTAAGAATGCGCGCTTTTTCCCATGAGATCCCGCAATTTGGCGCGCGACATGCCGCGAGATCCCTCAAGCAACATTCGGGCACATTCATCCAACATTAGGGTTCTTGCTGGGGATATTTTATTTATTTATTTATTTATTTATTTATTTATCATACTTCACGTGCTACTACAACATAAATAGGTCGCTAACAAGTTTAGGACACTCTCCTGTCAGAGACGCTGACGTGTGCATGTAGACGTAAAAACGCATTAATGCAAGCAGGGCACATGTATGGTCCAGTGTACAGAGATAACCAGGTGACACGTGCGTCCGTGTACTCACCTTCAGGCCACCGAAATGCCACAGCGACATGAATCACGGTGCGGGATATAGAGTGTGAGTAATGTCACTCACCAGGGCTGTCAATCAAGCATTGCTCACACACAAAGGGCTTTTAGAGATGCGCTCACATACTGTGCTGAGGAGGCAGAAATTACGGACTGGTCACTGTGCAGCTCTCTTATGACTGAATATTCGTGTTAAAACCGTGCATGTTGATTTCAGGGGGTTTATGGTTATAACAGTACATGATGCAGTACATGCAGAAACACGTCTTAGCCCTGTAGCTAGTTTCTGTGGTCTAATGAGCTGCCTTCAGCTAGAAAAATTACATAAACTGCAAAAACGCATCTGTTTGGTTTTAGCTACAGTTCCTGAAATATATCTTGCATGTTTATCTGCTCTGCTGCAGTCTGTTTCGGAAAAAAGCTTCTTTTTTTTTTTTTTTTTACCAAGTATTCAATCCAGTATTCATTCTTGCTAAGGTCTGCATCCTGGGTCCAGGCCACTAGTCCATGCATTATCAGAATTTAGGCATCGTACAGATAATCAAACTTACATTTCGTGGAAGATGAAAAAAAAAAAAAAAACTCCAGTACTACCGTGCATTCTGAAAATTCTAAGAGAAGAAATATGGTGAGTTTAATAAGAGGAAGTGTGTGGGCTTGCAGCGGAGCGCGGCCTGATTGGACTCTCAATGAACTCATTAGCTGGCCGAGGCACTGACGCCCTTACCAAGTGCCAGGGGGTCCAGTCATCCTCTCAGCCTCTCACTCTACCCACGCACTCCGCTTTAATGCAGTCTCTTCCTTCCTTCACTGAGATGTTTCTGAAACTTTCATGCATCCATTGTCTAAGAGTGCTAAATGTGCTCACTTCTCACCTCTTCTCACCGCGTACTGAACTGTCATCCAGACTCAGGGCTTTTCTTATCGCCCCTAATACCGATGATACTCCATCGGTTTTGCCTGTCCTTACCTCCACTAGACGCCTCCGTCTCAGCTCACCTTATGGATATCTCAGCCTGGATGAAGGCTCACCACCTCCAGCAGAACCTTTCAAAGCCGGAGGGGCTTGTCATCCCAGAATAGTCTGCGCTGTCGAATGCTGAAGAGAGATTCTCACAGGATTGAGTTCTCCAATGTAAAACTGCCAGTATTGAGAGCTCCATGCTGTACTATGCTGAGGAACCAGACTCCTAGCTGAGACTACATATTCTGGTATGATTCACCAAAAAAAATATAAAATAAATAAATAATTCATGTAGCCTATCAGCTAACACACAAGACATACTCTCGTTATCATTAACTGCTTCAATAAAATAAAGAAAATAAATGTAAAAAAAAAGAAAAAAAAAAGATGCAAGAGCCATAAAAACTAAGACATTCTGCACTCACTCATCGTCTATACCGCTTTATCCTGCATACAGGGTCTACGCGGGGGGCCTGGAGCCTATCCCAGGGCACAAGGTGGGGTACACCAATTAGCCTAATCTACATGTCTTTGGACTGTTGGAGGAAAAATCTCGTTTTTCTTTTTGATTTAGCTAAACAGTCTTTTGAAACTTAGAAACATTAGATGTTCTTTGTTTTAAGCCTCAAAAGAATGTTTAAAATGACCATAGAAAATGACCATAGATTTTAAAAGAACCCTTTTAGAAAGATAAGGTAATCTCTTAATTAGCCAAATAACACTTTAAAAAAAACCTATGGAGTCCATAAATTCCATAGCTCTTGCACCACGCTAGCTCGTATATATATATATATATATATATATATATATATATATATATATATATATATATATATATATTTTTTTTTTTCTTTTCACTCCCAAGTATGTACTGTAGGTTGGCTTGTAATTACACTATTTTATCATCCACTTAATTTAATGAATATAGGTTATGTAGTTGTTTCTTTGTTAGTCAACAGATCAGAGGCTTGATGATAAGCGTTATGTAGCATTATGACAAGGCTAGTAATTGCTGTTTCTTGTGGACATGTGCTGTTTAATTATTTATGTTTTTTTTTTTGTTGTTTTTTTTGCTGTATGAAGCTTGTCAGGCTAATTACTGTACTTAAAGTTTGCCTTTTAATTTACATATTACATGATAACCATTGGGCACATACAGTACGCACACTCAGTAGCAGTACCTCGCTACTTACTTTAATGTTTTTTTTTTTTTTTTTTTTTTTTTTTTTTTTAAGTAGTATTTATTTATTTATTTAATTATTATTATTATTTTTTTTTTATGTAAAGCCACTACACACAAAAGACAGCAACAAATTGTATGTTAAAAAAACACAATTCAATTATGTTTGGTTGTTAAACCCTTGTGGTGACATTAATTATGGACATTTGTCTAAGGTTGATTTGAAAGGTCGAATGACATTGATGAATTTGACTAAATTCAGATAAGACAGAGATATTACTTATTGGCCCAAAAACCAGTACACACCAGCTCTCACAATTCAGCCTGCGTTTAGAAGGATGTACTGTTACCACCAGCTCGACAGTGAAAGACCTGGGTGTGATATTAGACAGTAACTTATCCTTTGAAAATCATATCTCCAACATCACAAAAACAGCCTTTTTCCACCTTAGAAATATTGCCAAGCTTAGGAACGTTTTATCTGTATCTGATGCAGAAAAGCTGGTTCATGCATTCATGACCTCCAGACTGGACTACTGTAATGCATTACTGGGAGGCTGTCCTGCATCCTCAATTAACAAGCTACAGTTAGTCCAAAATGCAGCCGCCAGGGTTCTCACTAGATCCAGAAAATATCATCATATAACCCCAATATTATCATCCCTGCACTGGCTACCTGTTCAGTTTAGAATTAATTACAAAATAGCATTACTTACTTACAAGGCTCTAAACGGTCTAGCTCCCACATACCTAACCAGTCTTCTGATACGTTACAATCCACCACGCTCCTTAAGATCAGAAAACTCCGGACTACTGGTAGTTCCCAGAATATCAAAATCTACAAAAGGAGGTAGGGCTTTTTCATATTTAGTTCCAAAACTTTGGAATAGCCTTCCTGACAGTGTTCGGGGCTCAGACACAGTTTCCCAATTTAACAGTAGACTCAAGACGCATCTCTTTAATCTGGCATACACATAATTAATTTCTTTACCTCATACTCCAGTACATCTATCGTGAATGGCAACCACGCTAATTCTTTTCACCTGCTCTTTATTTTTCCACCCATCCCGAGGCATCTGGAGATTGTGCCAGCTTCAGTAGACAGAGGCCAACCCTGCGAGGTTCCTGAGGCATCCAGAGAAGGACCTGCTCCAGCTGGATTCTTCTTCATGTTGGTTTGGAGCTACACATGCTGCTCCTGAGCTCCCAGTGATCCAGACCCCCATCTGCCCTCTGCACCTGCTGACTCATCCCTGAGCTGACCTGGACTTTGTGTTAATTTAAATAACTTCTGTTATATCGAACTTTCAGCTGCATAACACACATGATGTTCTACAATTTCTGTTATTCGTTATCACCCAGATGAGGATGGGTTCCCTGTTGAGTCTGGTTCCTCTCAAGGTTTCTTCCTATTGCCATCTCAGGGAGTTTTTCCTTGCCACTGTCGCCGTCACCCTTGGCTTGCTCATCAGGGCCAATCTCATTATCTAGACACATTTTTCTTACACATATATACACTTCCATAAATTTTCTTTTCATTTCTGTGAAGCTGCTTTGAGACAATGACCATTGTTAAAAAGCGCTATAGAAATACAATTGAATTGAATTGAACTGAATGAATTGATGACGAAGATGACGAACGTTGAACAAATGCCCCCTAACACAATGTTGCATCAATGACTTCAAAACAAGATTTTAATATCAAACCGATAATGTGAGCAGGATCCTTACTCAGGGGTTTGTTATACTGTAGATCCTGCCACCAGGAAACAATCAAAGAACTACTGTACAAATGCATTCTTTTTGGGAATCTTTAATGATTCATGAGATAGTTCTTGACTTTCTAAAAGGTTAGGACATATCATGCATGTCATTTTGAAATTTCTGACCTCAGAACGTTTCACTGTAGAGTTCTTTATGGAACGCTTACTCAAAAAGTAAAGAAATTTTTAGATTTAACCTACAAAAGCATACATGCTTTAATAAAGTTTATTTATTTATTTATTTATTTATTAAGACTTTGTAAGTTCCTCAAAGGCTTCTTGTGCAAGCACTCTGCTTATAGCTCTATATAGATCCTTCAACTATTCCCCCAGAGAACCATTTAACGAATAAACGTATGTACTCTCATATAAAAAGGTTTCTTTAAGGATTCTTTAAATAATTAAGTCTTCTTGGTAGCTATAAATCTCTTCTGTATGAAATGCCTTTTGATCAAGAACACTATTCTGTAAGTATCTCTTCACTGAAAGTGTAAGGGATCTAAATGCACACAGTTGTATTTGTGTTTCTGCGTATGGGTGCGTACGTGTGGTGTGTTTTATACTTTGCTTTGTGGGTTTAGTGGACCGTCTTGTCACTACTGGCACATGTTCAGTTCGAAGTATGGCTCGAGGCTGTTGTACAAACCGCTACTGGGTTAGATGGCCCTTGTGATGGTGTGTCAAGGCACATTATGTGAGTTTATCCCTTTCCTCAAAGGTATACAGTATATTGTAATGTAACGCATCCTAAAGCGAACCGATTAACTTTTCATTCAAATGGGTCACCAGTGTGTGTGTATGTAAAAAAAAAAAAAAAAAAAAAAAAAAAATGCTTTTTTTGTTTTTCTGTTTTTGGACAAGAGAATTAGACTCCCCCCTTAATGTGACCTCATATAAGAAGAGCCCCTCAATCCGCCTTTTGCTCGGTTCTGCTGTTCTCTGGAACTCAGCCGTAGCTCATTTGCATAGACACTGAAACGCCATGTTTCGGAAGAGGAGTGAACCAGAGCGAGTCTGAGATATAAAACCTGGATTATCTGAGTAGTATTTCAGCTGAGGCATTAAAGTACACACACTTCGGGAGCTCTGAGACCTGTCTTAATTTGTTTAAAGAAAGAGTAAAATATGGGACCTTTTATGTTCATGGATGATAAATCTGGTGGTTGATAGAAAAACGATAGTTTTGGGAAATGCAGCGTAGACCTAGAGGAGTCTTCTCGTCTTCTCTTGTGGCTGTTTTGACAGTGTGATGTCATTTCACGAACCTGTTTGACTTCAATGATGTTAGTATCTGTAACGGCGTGTCTGCTGGCAAATGGCGAATTAGAGGGAAAATATTATATTAGAAAAGTCTAATTACTAATTATGTTTTATTCAGTGTAGTTTTGTTGGTGCGGATCTATTCTTCTTGTTTAGGGTGTAATAATATGTAGAGGTCACATATACAGAAAGAAAGAAAAAAAAAAGGAAATACAGAGTTTTCAGCGTCACACTGCAATATTACGAACGTAAGGAATAATTAACACGCTGTCGGTGACAGCCGCACGTCACAAGTGCAGCGGGATGCAGTAAGTAAACTGGAGGATATAAATAACTACGTGTGTAGTCACACACAGGGTACAGAGATATAACCAAAAATAACATCTGTGAGAACCATACTGAGTGATAAATGGTGGTAGATCAGCAGAGCAATAGTGTTGAGAGAGAGAGAGAGAGACAGAGGGATGAAGTCTATATGAATGTCTGAAGGAGTGTGTTCTGTGTTTAAATACACACTACTGCTATTGCACACCGAGAGAAAGAGATGTCATCAGAAGTCGGGCATCTGAGACCAAACCAGAAACGTTGCGAAAGAAATGAAAGAGTGAGGAGATGGATAGATATATTAGGAAAAGACATCAGTTTAATGTGTGTGTGTGTGTGTGTGTGTGTGTGTGTGTGTGTGTGTGTGTGTGTGTTTGTGTGTGTTTGTATGTTTGCGTATCGATGAATGAGAAACTTGCCGAGATGAAGGTCGGTGTTTTTCATTAAAAGGTCCACATTGTTCGGCTTCACTCTATCACCATCAAGTGGCGATGTTGGGCAGTGCAGCATCGAGGAGACGAGAGAAAGAGAGAGAGAGAGAGAGAGAGAGAGAGAGAGAGAGAGAGAGAGAGAGAGAGAGAGAGAGATCCAGCCAGCTGTCCTGTTATCTCAAAACCTCATCCTCATCCTCTAGATTTTTTCTGGTGATATACGTAAAAGTTCCAGTAATGAAACAGCAAACAGAATAAACAGGATTAACAAAGAATGAATGAATGATGGAATGAAAAAAAATTTTTTGTAAATTTTTGTAAATTTATGTAGGTGATTTGTATTCCTTTTATATTTATTTATTTATTTATTTATTTATCATTTAAATCTGATTATATGTTTCTTTAATTTAGTTGGCTATTATTATTATTATTATTATTATTATTATTGTTATTATTTATTAGAAAATGACGCTTTATGTATTTTTATTGTTTTTCATATATTTTTTTGTATATTTTATAAACACATTTTTACCTATTAATTTCTTGCCGCATTAACAGAAAGCTAGTTGTGAACTTAAACCAGCTACATTAGCTCTATTTTTATAGACACGACTTTAGCTTTTCAAAAACTCACCAAGAAAACAAGTAAGTAATACAAGTGACCCCGAAGTAATAAACACTAAACAGTTTCCAACGTCTACTGCGCTTCACTCTTTTGTTTGCGTCTCAACATTCCTGGATGCCGACTGCTGCTGCTGCTGCTGCTGCTGCTGCTGAGACTAAAATGACTCAGTTTAGCAGTTTCACTCTTGTTACTCTTTTTTTTTTTTTCTCGAACGCTGAAGGCAGGTGTTAGCAAACCTGTTCACAAAGCTACACACACAGCAATTAGCTTAACAAAACACTTTGGTTTTTTCAAGCTGACATCACGTTGTTTATTTGCTGTAAATGAGGCATGTTTCTTGATTTGCATACAAATAATCATTCTGAAATAAACACGATTTAGGAAAGGAGTTTCTGCAGGCTGCATCGTGTGCAGGTAGGAATGCAGGTGAGTCCTTCAGCCCATGTACAGTATGTTTGTTTTATTGTATACTTGGGAATACAAGTGTGCTGTTTTGAGAGAGTTCAGTCTGTATCTACATTTGTTGTAGAATTCATCTATATGGACACAGGACTTTTATTTTAATCCATACAGTATATGAGCGGAGAGGGACGTCTTTTAGTGCATATACTGTATGGACGCTTTTTAAGGTATGTGGAAATGGTTGTATCCAGTGGTGGATTTAGATATGGGTGGCATGGGCAGCCTACCAGCATGATATCACATCTTGCCGGGGGTGACACAAAGCATGTAGTAAAAAAGAAAAGTGAGTATGATGATAATATTTGTGCTAAAATTACATTTTCTATCGCTTTTGGGCACGGCACATTTTTTCATGTGGGTCAATTAACCTTGTTGGTGCCCTGATTCTAGTTTGTGAGCGAGGAAGGGGACAGACTGGGAAGATTTCTCCTTATTATTATTATTATTATTATTATTATTATTATTATTATTATTTATAATTAATTTATTTATATTGTAAAACATCTTGAATAAAATGTTAAAGTAAAGGGTTTTTGTTTCTTGATGTTTTGGATATTTTGCCAGGGCATTGAAAGGGACTTCGCCCAGGGTGCCATACACACTTATATACACTGGCTGTATCTTTTCGTTTATAAATTAAATTATTTGCATTAGTTTACTAGATATTTCAAATGATGCTGTCTTTTAGTCTTTACATAGACATTGGAGTGTGTGTTTTTATCCATGTATGGAAATATGGCAATAACTTTTAGTTCGGATTTATATGTGGTCATGCTTTTTAGTTAATATTTTGACATGACCAAATATGGCTTTTAATATCCAGCGGAAAGATAAAACACCAACATGTCAGAAATATATAAAACACACAGACTGGCTGACTTTTAAACTCAACGAGATGAAGCTAATCACTTTCTCAGTGACACACAAAGCTTTGGACATTTAGACTTTGCAATATTTGCAGAACTGCTCAAGATAAAAGACAAGTTAAATGTGATGGTGACTGTTTGTGGACTGCAGTCTTCTAGACATTCCACAGATGTCCACACATTTTTAAATCTGGGCTCTGACTAGGCCATGCAAGGACATTCACCTTTTCCTCCTTCAACACCTGTGTGGTCAGTTTTGCTGTGTGCTTTGGGTCATTGTCATGTTGGAAGGTAAACGTTCTGGAAGAGGGAAGCAGATTTTCCCAGACGGGATTTTGCCCTGTCCATTTGACTTCTATCCTGACAAGTGCTCCAGATCTGCTGCAGATAAACAACCCTAAACAAGATATTAAGACCGCCATGCTTTACTGTAGGAATGGTGTTATTTGGATGGTGAGCTTTATTGGATTTCCGCCAGACATGTTGTTTGGTGTTGTGGCCAAATAATTCAATTTTAGTCTCTCCTGACCACATGAGTTTTCGCAAAGCTCAGCCATGACAGCATGTGGCCTTTCTTGAAGGCGAGGTTTTTTTTGCAACCCTCCTCTACTAGCTACTTTTGTGGATAATCTGTGATATTGTTGTCACATGGACACAATGAACACTTTTTGTAATAAATTCCTGCAACTGCTTCAGAGTTGCTGTTGGCCTCTTAGTAGCCTCTCTGACCAGTTTCGTCTTGGCTCTTTCATCCATCTGTGTTAATCATACGTATAATAATAGACTTCATTCTGCTTCTAGGCAGTGATAATGCCTTTAAAATGAGCTTTATTTGATTGGGTTTTTTTTTTTGAGGGCGTGGTTCCTTTTCAGATCTGTGATTCGATTATTTATTTATTTATTTATTTATTTCTATTTATTTCCTGACTGTTGTTATACCTTTTTTTTAAAACACTAGATACAACTATCTCTGTCTTCATTTCAAGCTTCAGAGGAGGAGATTCTTTTCTATGCCCATGTGTATTTTTATCCATAATATAAATATAGGCACCTGTAAAATGTTAAACTATGTATTTTCATTTATTAGGGCCCAAGAACAATGATATCAGCAGGATGATGTCATAGCTATTATGTCATCGTTATTGTTGTGATAGTGCTAATGTCTGAAAGTGATGATGTCATATAGTTCAGATTTCTAAAAGTGCTGATGTCATTGTGTGTGAGGGCCCGTCTTGTTCTTCTAAGGATTTTTTTTTTTTCCATCATCCGTGAATATAAGTGTGAAAAATTGAGGGTGTAATTAATTCATTTATGGACATTTATCCAGTTAATTAAATATAGATATAGGAGTTTGTTTTAGCCAATATATGCAAACACTGTGTTTCACGGGGCCGTATATGGACAGATGGTTGTGTGTTTTACTCCTTGTATGGAAACATGAGTGTGTTTAATGTATTTAAAAGGAAATATGGAGTATCTTTTACAACATGCTGTGCATGGAAATATGGGGGTATTCTTAATCCCTATAGATTCTGCTCATATACTGTATAAAATATGACATCATCACTGTGTACATTATGTTTCTGGGATAGATTAACCTGAAAGGAAGTCTAAAAGGTTTTTATACTGTACACTCACACACATACACACACACACACACACACACACACTGGAAAGTTGCACCTGATTCATGGTACCTGTTCTCTCGCTGGTCCTGTGTAATACAGTCACATCAGCACTTATCCAAGAGCAGGAGGGCAGGACTGCATACCAAATAAAGTATGTGTATGTAAGTGTGTGTGTCTGGGTGTGTGTAGGAGTGAGTGACTTGGGTCAAAGCCAGCATAGTGCACAATACACTGCAGCTGCAACAACTCATTCTCTTTCCTGAGTGCGGAGACACACGCGCACACACACACACACACACACACACACACACACACACACACACACACACACACACACACACACACACACCAGTCACCTGAGCTGTGCATTAAGTGATATACAGTAGACAACCCTGTGTGTGTGTGTGTGTGTGTGTGTGTGTGTGTGTGTGTGTGTGTGTGTGTGTGTGTGTGTGTGTGTTCTTGAGACATAAACATTACTCAGAGACATGAAGATGGATGACATGACTGTGTGGGTGAAAAAACACTTTCCTCCTTTCCAGATTTTCAACATCATCTCTCTCTCTCTCTCTCTCTCTCTCAGGGTCTGGGGCATTAAAGGGGTAACACAATCATCCTACTGCATTGGATCAATCATTCTGCCCACATGTTCCCTTCATACTTCTCCAAACACACACAGACACACACACACACACACACACACACACACTGGATTTTCCCCTTTCCTGGCAGTTATTTCATCGACTGCTGCTTTTCTCTACAGCCGTGCGCGCCCCACACCGAGCCCGATGTATCGATCGAGACCTCGGGGGCGTACAGTGACACCGCAGCATGACAGCAAGCGCACACTTAATGCTTTCACTTACTGCGTTATCGCCCTTCATGTCCAATACACAACTCTCTATTTACCTGTCCGTTCTTTATCCAGCACCATTCAGCACACACAAGGTCAGGCCGCGGTCAAGGCTTTTTCAGCCTCGTCCTGCTGCGCGGTGTTAGACCTGAGCCAGCACAGTTTACAGCCACTGGTACAATGATTTCTCCAGGTTCTCCACACGGGTCCACATGGTCCCAGGCTTGTAGGGAAAAGTAATACAAATATAACACGATTTATTGGATTCTGTTAAGAAAAAAAAAAAAAAATCAATAGGCAAGGAATAAATCACATAGCCATATGTTGTTGTAGGAAATTAATCAGTGATGTTCCAAAGCTGAGTTTTTTTTTTTTTTTTCATTATTTTCCTATCACGGCTTTTCCAAAGTTATGAGTTAATACCTCATACTGTAATGTTCGTGCTTTAAAAAATAAATAAATAAATAAATAAATACCTCATAGACATCATCAATTTGTAGAATTCCTAAAGAACACATCTATAAGACAGATCTTACAAAAACTGTATCCAAGTTAAATAGTAAACAACATATTCTAAAGAGATACAGTTTATAACTGGGTTAAGGTATTATTATTTTATTTATTTATTTATTTATTTATTTATTTTGCCGGATGCTTTTCCTGATGCAATCTTCCTGCACTAAGGACCGCACTGGGTTGGTTGTGCCTGGGGCTGGTTCCCTGACCAGAATATGAACCCATGTCCCAGGAACCTGGAATGCTGTCTTTGAATCCATCAGGGAAAAGTCTGTCCCAGTCCACAAGTTATGAAGCACTTTGTCTCCACAATCCTCAATCCACAATCCACCTTTGATCATTTCAATCTACTCAAACAGGGTGAACTTCCTTCTTCATGGACGCTCAAACCACGACTTGGTGACTGAAGGAGTAAACACGATTGACATTTATAGAAGACCTCAGGCAAAATACGGTGATGAGACCCCAAGCCGCAGTAAAATATTTGAATGGTGCAGACGCTTTAAAGAAGGCCGTAACTCCGTATGTCTGGCTGAGCTGGCTCGGAGCACACTGCGGTCCCTTCCAAATGCTTGATCCATGAAAATCAACATGTTGACATCTTGCGGAAGAGACGCAACTAACCTCGCTCCAAGACAAGATTTTCTCATGTTTGTGCCATTAAAGGAGCTCCTGGGAGACCAGCGTTTCAGAAATAATTGTGCATTAGTGTAGCAGGAGATTATATAGAGAAATTAAGGGAGTTTTTTTTTTTTTTACTCTCATAACTATGTTCTGTTGTTCTGCACAATCAAAAGTCCTGGTTTGACTTGAACATCCCTCATATAAATAGCAAGCAGAATGTAAACAACGCAGCTTGAAAGGGTGTGAAAGATTTCACTGAAACAAAGAAATGGCCACAGGCTTCCTGCTGATTAATCCAAACACATCCGTAGGCAGACCTCATGAGACGTTAGACGTAAGACTTATGAGGGATCTAGAATCCATCAACAAAAAAAAAAAAAAACTGAGCAGTAATTTCATAAAATATTTAAAAAGACAATGAGAACGCTTTTGTAACTTGTGGATAGTTTATAGCAGGATAGATATTAGAGAATTCAAAACATATGATGAGATTTTATTAAAAATAAATCAAAAGTAAAAGTTGAATAGAACGTGCTTGTTTTCTCAGAAATTCCCTAGAGGTTATAGAACCAAAGTCAGAGTCCCTGGAGAACATCGATGTCATAGCAGACGTTCTATAGAATCCTACTGTAAGTCTATAGAGTTCTTTCGAACTACAAAACATGTTCTCAATGAAATGGTATATAATTCTATATTCCTGTTTTCATTTGTGTTACAGCAGCTATAAATAGTTGTTTCACCTACTGATATTTCATATGCAAATTTGGCAGCTTCTCATGCTACCAAGGAACCATGAAAAGTAAGCTTGTCTATCCTGATGCCTTTCCTATGATGGAAGTTACCGTTACAAAGCGCTGACTCCATCGGCGGAGACTCCATCATTTCAAATTTAAAATGAAATTTGAAATCCCTTGATAAAATTTGATAAATCCTTTAGAAATCAATGTCTCCATATAAATGATTAGACCTATTTCCTATGTTAAATAAATAATTAACAACAATAATTAAAAAAAAAAAACCTGTATGAAGCAGGTTATTAAAATAATTGTGCAGCCTGCTTTATAAAAGTTCACATGTACACTATGAGTTGTTACTATGGAAACAATGTCCTGGATACTTTACATTATTATGTGCAAAATTAGTAAGAATCATCACATTTGATTAATTAAAAGTTTAAACGGATGTAGATCGTATTTCGCACGTGTTAAACTTGTTAGCATTTCTCTACTATATTACCTCTCCTAAATTTCAGATTTTTTTTTTCAATTAACTACTAGTATTGACTAGTTAAATGGAACTAATTGCTTGAAATTGCATTGCTGTTATTATTATTATTATTATTATTATTATTATCAAACTGACTAAAAATCATAAAGACTGTGGGTTATAACACTGTCAAACTGTAGTTTTATATATATTAATATACAATAAATTTTAAATCAATTAAAAAAAAAAAAAATATATATATATATATATATATATATATATTCTTTTTCTTTTTTTAATTGATTTAAAATCTATTGTTAAATATCATTAAATGCTAGGTTTCATTGTCAATTTTAATCAAAACATGATTAAACAATAAAAGCTAAGAAAGCACTCCAATCAGATTTCTCATCCTGTACAAAATAATCTGTCAGGGTGACAAGTTCAAATTGTTTTATTTAGTCGTGTTAGAATATATTAGGCGGGATTTCTCCAACCTTACATCATCAGCTTTTATCAAAATCAACTGAAAAACAAGTTCAAGATCCCTGCATTGTGTCTCAGAGATATTGATTTCCTGTCTAATTTGTAGTAGAATAATAAAAGAAAAATGCTAAACAAATCTATGAGCCTGTACAAGAATAATTTGTTTTCACAAAAAAAATAATTACAGGAAATAAACATCAAAGTAAAAGTAAACAAAAATACACAAAAAGACACATCATGTTTAAGAAATAGTTTTTTTTTTTTACAAAAAAAAAAGTACAGTAGAGATCTGACAAGGTCTTAACTTCCTAGTAAATCAAGCAGTAGTGATAAATTAGAAAGAATCAGCTCGACATTCTTTTTGCAGATAGAAAGAATTAAGTCTGATTTTTGTTAAAGCACATGTTTAGACAAAATGTAGATGGGAAAATAGATTGGATTAAATTAGATTAGTTCAGTATAATTTCTGAAATTCATCTTTTTTACTCACCGATAATGGCACTTGTAATGAAAACCTTTGTGTTAAATTGACTATAATTATTATTATTTTTTTAAATAAAAAACAGAGCAAGGTTTCAGGAGACATCTAAACCAAGAAGTAGTGCACACAATATCTGACTTGTACTTCTAGATAAACTCTGTTGATGCTACAATCTACTGTAGGTGGTGTTTTTTTCCCACTTTTTTTTTTTTTTTTTCAAATTGGAAATAATTTTTGACTTCTGGATTGTAATTCAGTAATACATGCAGACAAAAACACTTAAAATATAAATGTAAATATTGATATCTAATTTTAACGAATGCTAACAAAAAAATAAATAAAATAAAATAAGGTAACGAAATTCCCCTGTTGTCCATAAATTTGTAAAAGAAAAGGAAACACAACATAGTCAGACCCTTAGCCACTTACACTGACCAATCCGTAAACTCTGATGACTTCAATATATTTTACAACCTCTAGAAACAGTGGAAAAACGAAATATGTCAAACTATTTCAACCTCCCCGTCTACCTCCCCATAATGGCCGTGTGGAATTGCTTTATGAGGTATAAAACACTTAAATAGCTCTAGAGAGCCAGGATAACTGCCAGGAGGTCAAAGACGGAGGGTTATGATACAATCAGTTTGCCAGCACAGCTGAAAAGGAGGAGAATGAGAATTAGCTTTTCCGATTACAACTTATATAGTAAGTACATGATTGACATTAGCAACCATGTTTTTCTTTTTTTTTTTTCCCCTTCCCTTCAAATGAATTGCTAATTCATCCACATTAGAAAATGTTAAAATTCAGATTTGCACAGCAGGATATATGGGATCAATCATTTCCTCCACAGTTATGTCTATAGGCGCTTGGCAAACGCAGTAGTGCTAACCATCATGGTATTGCTTTTAGTGCATGAACATTTCATATATAACAAGTGTAATTAGATTAATTGGACCTATTTCTGAACAATGTGCTAAAAACTCTTCAGTTGCCTTGTTTGTACAGAAATAGATTTTTCAGATATCTGTGTTAAAAAAAGTCTGAATACAAAGTCTTTAAAAAGCAGTTTCTTGTTATGTCTCAGTTTTTTTTATGAATCCCAAATGATGTGAAATGAAAAGCTAGTGCACTGTGTAGGGTGTAAGTTAGAATCCCCTGTTCCACACATCAAGTAGTGTCCATAATCGGGGATTAGACGGTATTTGGGATCCAGTCCTTTGTTAGAAGCTAGTTAGCTTTGTAGCTTACGTTAGGCGTGAACGGTATACAGGCTATCTCCAACCCATCCAAACCATGGAAGAGGTTTACATTTGTGAAATGCTTTCTTCTATCTTGTGGTTAAAAATAAATATATATTTTTAAAAAAATCTAAAAATGAATATTAAACATATACATATATGTAACTTTCACTGTGTTCTCAGAACACTGTTGGAGTTTTTTTTTTTTTTTGTGTAGAAATGTTAACACTGATTTTTGCATAATCTGTAAGAAACATTATACAGTGGAACCTCGGATTGCGAATAACTCGAGTGTTCCGCAAGACGAGCAAAGATTTGTAATAAATTTTGACTTGAAAAACGAGCATGTCTTGGTTTACGAGTGCCGAGTTTTTTGATACCGACTCACACACACACACACACACACACACACACACACACACACACACACACACACACACACACACACACACACACACACAGACTCTCTCGCCTTTACACCCCCCCCCCTCCCCAGCTTCACACAGACACACACACTTTGTTCTACACAGAAACTCTGCTCAGTCGTGATTCTTTTCAAAGGAAAGGTGCTGGTTTATTTATTTTATTTTTTTTTACTTTACAGCAGTGATTCTGTTAGTCTGCGCTCACGAGAATGTCATTAGAGAGATTTCTTTTTTTCCCGTTAAAACAGTGTTTCCATTGTGTGTGTGTTTGTTGTGAAACTTAAAAAGCGAGGTGGGGGGAGGGAGGTGGAGTTTTACTGTGTAAGATGAGGCAAGGGAAGGGGCTAATTCCACACACACACACACACACACATACAAACACAAATACACAGCGCTTAGGGCCTCCGAGTGGCGCAGTGGTAAAAGCACTGGAGATCGCTAGTTCGAATCCCGGGTGGTGCTGTAACCTCTCGCAGCCGGAGGTCTAGAGAGAGCTGATTGGCCAAGCTCTCTCAGAGGGGAGGGATGAGAGGTACTTAGTGCTCCCCCATTAATCACGGCTCTACAACCAGTCAGGGGCGTCTGTGAGCTCAAGCAACGGAGGGAGCGGATAGCGCTGTCCTCCGAGTGTGTTACGCCGCCCCCAACGGTGCGCGAGTGAGCAGTTCGAAAAGATGCGGTCGGCTGGCGTCACGTGGTTCGAAGGAACCACGTGATAGTATTCAGCCCTCCCGGCTGAGTGGTAGTAGTAGCCTTAATGTGGGATCCCCCTAGTGACGGGGAGGAATTGGACACGACTAAATTAGGGAGAAAAATCGGGGAAAAATCCCCCCAAACAAATAATAATACACGGCGCCTGCGCACACAAATGGAAACACTTATCTGTTGGGATTTATTTTACCTTTTTGTAAAGGTAAAATGCAGGTTAATTTGTTTTATTTTTACTTTATATATTGTATTAATTATTTTTCTGTATTTATTTTTTTGGGCTGTGGAATGAATTATTTGAGTTTTCATAATTACTTATGAGAAGGTTTGATTTGATTTATGAGTGTTTTGGAATACGAGCCCACATCCGGAGCGAACTATGCTATCCTAATATTTACTTATTGAACATTTTCTTACTGCATTTGCTTTTTCTACCCTCTGATAGTCACCCAATGAAGATTTGATATTCCAAAATGGCCACCATATAACACAGAAGGCACCAAATAAAAAGAAAAAAAAAAGTGTGTGGTGTATTGTGTAGGACTGCAAAGTGAAGTGAGGACTGAGAGACTGAAAGTTTTTTTTTTTTTTTTCCTTGCATAAGCACAGAAAGGTCTCTCTCATTCCTCCCTTGTGGTGTGATGGATTGAGAAATGGTCACTCGGGGGAGTGTTTTCTATAAAACATAAAAGAGGAATGAAAATGAGAGCAGGATGAAGGGAGCATGTTCTATAGGAGAGACAAAATGAAAGACCGAGTGATGCAAGAGCGGTGCCTGGAAAGGTCAGTTCTCTGCAGGGACAACCTCCAAGATGATTTGTAAAGATCTGTTCGCAGAATCTGCAAAAAGAAGCAGAAGCAAAGACAATATTAAATATGAATCAGCATCTGAGTTGTCAAGGCTAGAATATGTGCATGTATTTGAATACATTTGTTTCGTAAGCTTAAAAAAAAAAAAATATATATATATATATATATATATATATATATATATATATATATATATATATATATAATAAAACGAAATGTTCTTCCCAAACCTGAGAGGTTTTGTAACCACTTGGGCTTTCTGTCGAAAACGATGAACAGGTAGTAGGCTGGTATTCCCGTGAGCATGATGGCAAAGCCGATCCCCGTGTTGATCGGATCGGAGTAGAGCGAGAGGAAGACCATGAAGAAGCAGGTGAAGGAGAAAACCGCAGGGATGAAGATTGGGACCTGAGGGAGAAAAAGACAGAAGCAGGAGAAGATTAGGCACAGCTCAAGACATTAACATTAATGATAATAGCTAGCGTCAGGATTGAATTTCTTCTCACCATGATCGCTCATTTGCATTTTAATATCATTAAGATCATCACGATCTTCTGGGCAGGAGTATATTTGTGTATTAGATTGTTGATTGAGTTCATAATGACTAGCAGTCCATAAAGTTCGTCACCGTCTTACCCTGCGAAACTTGCTACTGATTTACATTTCATCAAGGAAGTGGAGGAAGATAATAACATTTTATGGCTTTGATTGTTAAGTGAGTAAGATTAGCATGCTAATGCAAGTCCATGCTGATGAAAGTGCTTTTCATCACAAACCTATGAGATTCTACGGGATTCTTGGCTCTTGGTTTTAATAGTCACGCCTCCTCAACACCACCTCCGGCAACTTTCATCACGTGACACTCGCTGCCTTAAAGTCAATGATAAAACATTTTATAGGAAAGTAAACATCAATCGGCCGGTGATGTGGCCGGACACAAAGAATAATCATGCCCACTGGGCTAAGGTGCGATACGCAAGTAAAGGAATGGACGTCGGATCTATGAATCATAAAAAGCAAGAACTACACGAGAGATGTTTTAGACATGGTACAGATAATTTGTAGCCTGGCTGGTAAGCTGTGGTTGAGTTGTGTCTACAACTCGCAGTATGCAAAACCATAAAGATTTGTAGCAAAAAACAAACGAACAAACATTCAAGTATGAAATGGGATTTAATTTTCCAAGCAGAAAAAATATTTTTTTTAGCATCAGGACATTCCAGAACATTTTATTCCTCTAATAGAGTGGCACGGTGATTAGCCAATAATTATACATTTGTTCTTCTATTTAAAAGGTCCCATATCTGACAATTTAGCAAGTTTACACAGGTGTTGGAGTTCCTACAAACAATGAATATATGTAATCGAGCTAGCACTGAACCACGCAAGATTTTCACTTTTTTTTTTTTTTTTTAATTTGTTTATGTTGATTGTCCACCAAACAAGTCCTGTGCGATATGTTACTCTAAAGCTGAAAAATCTGAATCAAAAACCCAACTCGACTAATGCTGCTGCTGTAGTGCAAACTCTTTGTAGTGTCTGAATGGTCTATACCTTGAATGGACGTGGCATTTCGGGTCGCGTGTGGCGCATGTAGATGAGTCCGACTACAACCAGCCCGATGAAGAGCCAGCGCAGGAAGCTCATGAAGTTCAGCAAGCTGTAGATGTCTCCAACGAACAGGAGGAGCATGGAGAGGGGGTACTACACGGGACAAGAGGAAGAAAAACACTTAAGACCTACACCATTGTTTCCGTCTGAGATGTCGCAACGTCCAAGGTTTCCTCAAAACATTTTAAGGTCGTCTGGATCGACTATTATTTATTTAAAATAAATTGTATAGTTAAATTCTGACATTTAAACATCTTTTAACAATCTGTTTTTTACTTTGGGGAACTGTTTTGTATGTTACCCACAATGCAATGTCTTCAGATCATAATGACCTGATTTATTTGTCATAGATTTGCCATTAGTTCTACAGTTCGCCCAAAGTCTCTCACTAGGTTTTCCATTAATGAGACATTGATCCTCATTACAACGTAGCGAATGCTACAGTATATACCTCCTTGTGTGTTTCAAGGTTTAATGTCTTTATCTTGTTAATGGGCATAGCTGCTAGTCCTGAAAACGTTCACCTTTAACACTAGAGAGACATACAACAGCTAACTTTACACAGGAATAATAATAATAATAATTAAAAAAAAACGAATTAACTGGGACACTTGCACCAGAATCATTATGTCTCAGTTTGTTGACTAGATTGTTGGTTCGATGAAGAACCTCCTTGATAAGTGTTCAGGAAGTGCCTGCATGACTCACCAGACCAAATACAGCAGCTACCGGGGTGTGACGGCGGACGTGAACCATAGACAGAACTTCAGGGAGTTGACCTTCTCGTGATGCCACATAAAACATTCTGGGAAGGAATGAGACGAAACAAGGAAGCGAATGATGTAAGAGCAGCCCTTTGTTTGTCTAGAACATTGGGTTACGCAACACACCTTGGCAAACACAGATGATACTCCAGAGTGCCAGAGTCACTTCCCAAAACACAGCTCATCATTTGCATGTTGAATACTGTACATCCCTTTATTTGTCTTACTTCCTGTTTATTCGATTCTGATTACAGTACAGATTTGGATTTGACACAAGGACTGATATCGCAGCGCTACTGTATGCCGGTCAGGAATACACTTAGGATGAGAAGATCGTCCGTCCCTGTCAAATTGTGTCATTTTGAACCCTGAATGATAGAATTCAGACACAATCTTTAGTGTTTATTTTATAAACCAGACAATAATGATCACTGTTTCGCATTCTTAATGATCCCGTTAGGCATCATCTGTTTAAAACCTCCGACACTCCAAGCTGTGCCAAGAACTAGCTGCCTTCTGTCACACCATGTCTTCTGTGAGCGGTTGCACTTGGACACACTGCACATATAACAGATAACCATTGACAGGAACACGAATTCTGAGCTTTTTTTGAAAGAAAATACACCAATCATCCATGAAATCAAAACTATTAGCATTAAAACCACCTAGGATTTTGGGTTCCGCTTGTGCCACTGGGGTGGCTCAGGTCACTCTGGCCTCTGGGACTGTGCTGTGGTGTCTGGGACCAGGATGTTGGCAGCAGATCACAAAAAGTCTTGAGCCCCCTCTCCTCATTTCTTACTATTTTACTTCCAAAAAAAAAAAAAAAAAAAAAAAGTCAGACTTTCTTGCGTTTTTAATCTAGTCTTGAGGAATAGTTCGCCTGGCTTCCTGAAGGATGTTTCCTGGCTCTCATTTTAAGTCTAGTCCCAGTACCTGAGCAGTTTCAGAGGAATGTTAAGCCACACAGTGACTAACGGATCGTTCAAGACTTTTAAATCTAGCAGTGAGAAACAGGTGCAGATGATCAGGCCAGTGATTAGTATACTGGTGATGCTGAGTTTGGACTTGATGTTGATTCATTCTAGGCCGATTCACTGGTGTGAACCCATTTTAAACTGAAAAGTACACCCAAAAGTACGTAAATGAGAATGCAATTAGTACAGGGAAGGTACTGTATATGGTCCTGTGGATAATGACGATAATTATAATGATGATGATGATGATGCAACGATGATGATCTCACCTGGAGATGGAAAAAATGCATCCGTTCATGGAACCAAAGCAGGAAAGAGCCACGAAGATGGGGACGCCAATGGAGAAATTCCCATAAACTTTCTCGGCAAAGGTCTAAGAGAAGCAAGTGTGCAAAATAGAGAGAGAAAGCAAGAAAGAGAGAGAGAGAGAGAGAGAGAGAGAGAAAGGACATGAAAACATACTTAGTTTAAACAAATAAGAACACAACATTGATTTTCCATTTTCTTTCATTTTCAATGCAGCTTGTGTTTAGGAATAACAGGTGTGGTAAAAAAAAAAAAAAAAAAAAAAGCCTTCGTCTTCCCCGTCTGAGCGAGCGTGTGGAGCGAGAGCAGCCATAAATGAGTGCATTACGTGGGTGTAATGGGATGAAAAAGCTTTTAGAGCTTCCCTGAGCCGAGCTGGAGATGTCCAAACACACATACACACACGATGCACGCTCACACTCTCTCTCTCACACACACACACACACACGCACACAATGACGCACATGCTCTGCCGTCGTCAGTTACAGCGAGAGCTATATGATTACAGCAGGAAAGCAACACACGGACCTGAGCGTCTCTATGAAATTACATTTACTTTCCGGAGAAGGAAGGTGTCGGTTATTACAGTCGTTAATGGTGGTGTACAGTGTGTTTTTAAAGTGCTGGCGTCCTCTATTATAGATCTCGTCTGTCTCTAAACACACACACACACACACACACACACACACTTGCACACAGACACTGGGAGAAGGATAATAGTGTAGTGTGTGAGATGCAGGCAGGTAGATGGACGAGTGATTACAGCGATCTTGCTTTTGGTTCAGGCGAAATCTAGCAACATGTTTACTGAACATGAGGAAATGTGCGCTGAAGCTGAAAAGCCAAGCGACAAACATCAGGAAGGAAACATGGAACCCTGCAGGATGACATTGCCAAGGAGGAGCTCGCAACCCGGGGCTGTGATGATGATGATGATGATGATGGTGATGATGGTGATGATGGTGATGAGGTACTCACCACAGCGACAGAACTCGAGGCCAGCAGTTCCTCTGCTGACATCACAGTGTAATATGCGACGTTGGTCAGCGTGTAGCAGACAGTAACAATCGCCATGGAGATGCAAATGGCTAACGGCACGGTTCTGGGAAAGAAAATATATTTATACAACATACTGTACATATATACTGTAGCTGTTCAATCTATCGTTATTAGATAAGTCTTTGAGGCGAGCCTTTGAGTAAGTGCATCACAGTAGTATGGAGTTTTAATGGAAGATTTTCATTATAATCTATACGCTATACATCTATACATTATCTAATTTAAAGCTACTTCAAGGATGCTACTGTACATTCTTAAGTCCTTAAAATAACGAGAATTAAATTTCTTCTCGACCGATGGATTGGTTCGAGCTGTTAGCTTCGGAAGCGCCTCATTTCCGACTGCGCTCACCTCTCCGGATGGTCTACTTCCTCTGTGACAAAATTCAAGTAAAACCTGTAAAGAGAAAACAAAATAATAATAATAATAATTAAAAAAAAAAAAATCTTAGATTCATATTTTCCTTCTGTAGTTTCAGGATCCACAGGCGTGGGTTAGCCTCACCAGCCGGCGTAAGCGTACATCCCCGAGTAGAAGGCCAGTGGAAGGCCAGACAGCTTCGCCAAGTCCACCTGAAATGCGTTCTGGAAGTTTTTGGTCTCGCCTACGGTAAAGACATATACATTGTAGATAATGAATGGAAGTGCCATCCAGGCATGCCAACATCTTATCTTAGGTTACACCATATTCTCGCTGCACTAAGTCACTACATTACCCAGCATGCATTATACATTATAAGAACTATCCGTACTGTAGTTCCAATAAATATCCAATAAGCATAAAAAAAGCACAATGTGATTCACATGCTGACATTTAAATCAAGTTTACTAAAACTAACTAACTAAAAACTAACTTTTTATGTCTAATAAAAGACAAGAAAATAAGAAAAAAATAAAAAGAATGATTCAATACAAGATACAATAAACATAACAGTCTGTACAAATATCAGCCATAACATTACAAAACAAAACATTTAGTATTGTGTAGTTTCCTCTTGTGGCCTCTTGGGGCATGACATGAATCCACAAGACCCCCGGGGGGTTGGGGGGTGTGGGGGAGGGCTTGGGTGTGTGCTGTGGTGTCTGACACCAAAACATTGGCAGTGGATCGTCTGGGTTCAGTGGGTTGTGGGATGGGGCGGTAAATCAGACTTGTTTGTTTAATGCATCCCATGAGGTCTCAATCGGATCAAGTTCTAATAAGTTTGGAAGTCGGGTCGACAGCCTTGAACTCTGTGCATGCTAAACCCCAAACACAGTGGCTTGTGGTGCACGGAGGATGTCAGAAGTATCAGCATTTTGTGCTGCATTGGCTTTTCTGTGAGATCAGGCCAGATGGGTTGGCCTTTGGCCCCATTGGGATGAACCTTGGGTGCCCATGATCCTGTTACCAGTTTGCTGATGTATAGTTGGTGATCAGTGTTATTAGTGGTCAATACTTTACTTTACAATAATATTCTAGTTAATCCGTGAAAGTTTTTTTTTTTCTAAAATGGCTGGGAAAACTTCATGTTCTAGACGATTTGAAGACAAGTCTACAGTAATTCTATAGATTTTTTTTTTTTAAGTCAGTAGTGTCCATGATGTGGTTTAATGGTGAGTCAGTGGGCATCATGAACTTCTGTGATGTTTGCAACTGTAATAAACTTGTAGGTCTTTTGGTTTGCTGCTAGCAAACCAGACTTGACGAATATTCCATTAAATGTTCCATTAGGATTAAGTATGCTAAGTATCATTTCGGGGAAAATCATGAAATCCATTAGGCAGATTCACATTAAGAAGTAAGAAATATTGCACGTGCGTGCACACAGTGCAGACGGCTAGTAGTTTTGTCTGGGCAAAACTTTCATGGCTTATTCCTTAATATATATATTTTTTTCCCTTTTTCAAGAAATGCATTTTTTTTTTAATGAGCGCACAATGAATTAACAAACTTAAACATAAAATACCAAAAGAACACAAAACCAAAAACATAACTGCAATTTGAAAACAAATTAATCTCACTTGAAAACCGCAAACACAACAGAATATCTAAAAACACAACACTGAGTATGAAATAAATGAATAAATATTTAACATAATAAATGAATAAAAGATCAAATATATAAGTAAAAATAAACGGCAAGAAAATAACAATAAAAGTAAATAAATAAATAAATAAATAAATAAATGACATTAAAATGTATAATAATAATAATAATAATAATAATAATAATAATAATATATGACAGTAGAAAAAAAAAAAAAGCCTAGCAAGCCTAGAACCACGGTAAACACCCTCACACACACACACACACACACACACACACACACACACACACACACACACACACACACACACACACACACACAACAACACAGCAACAAATGTATTTAAAAACTAAACACATATGAAAGCCAAAACCATTGAAAACCTAAAAACACAAACCAAAACTAAAGGCACACAGCAGAGATGTTAAAACGACTGTCTAAAGATGAACTAGGACCAATCAAAACTCAAAACTCCAACATACTGTAAAAGCCACAAACAGCACGAGAACAAGTGAAACTACAACAGCAAAATCAGGAGCTTATCAACATTAACATGAAAATAGAAAGGGTATTTCCTGAACAGCACATGCACGCAGACCACATGATCAGGGGGATTTAAATGGAGAGCTAGAGGATGTTTACACCGGGAGGAAATAGAGCTAATAGATGCTAAAATGCGGCCACTCATGCTCTCATTCATGCTCAGTTCTTATCACTGGGTTTCGTCTGATGTTGCTTTAGATGCTGATGCTGGCTGCTGTGTTCGTGCTTACTAAAAACTCGGTTATTCACAAGAAAGAATCACATATCACAGAAGTTTTTATTTTCAGTAGGGTCGACGTTATGACATGGAAAACGTGCCGCTCTTTTTCCTTGTTGAATTTCATGCACAACCAATCAGCAACAAGTATGTCACCTTCGGCAAAAAAAACCCTTATTTTTATTACACAACAGTTCGCTCCGGCCAAGTAATCTCACTGGACAAGAGACATTCCATGAGTGCTGATATAACATGTAATAGTGCCGCAACGATATGTATTACTCCGCATCACTGGTGTTCTAACGATCATTAATTACTATTCGCCTTAACCTTTGGTTACATCCTGTAGTACTGTAAGGAATTTAAAACAGTCACACCACCGCCAGTTGTGTTTATTTAGTTTCACGGTATGTGTTGACGGAGCAAAATAACTGGTTAAATAAACAAACAAATCATAATCTGTTGAGAATAAATAGTGGCTGTGGAACTGTATTATCACACTCAGGGTCGTGCTGATATTTAAGCATAACAGCACTCTATCTTTATGCTGAAGTGATCTATTTTACTTAAATCGAAACCCTGAGCTCATACAGTAAATCATGCAAAGCGCTTTAACCTGTGGATATTCCTCAGGCGGCATGCTGGCTTAGTGGGTAGCACTGTCGCCTTGGATCTCCAGGTCCCAGGTTCGGTTCCTGCATTGGGTCTGTGCGTATGACGTTTGCATGTTCTCCCAGTGCTTGGTGGGTTTCCTCCGGCAGTCCAGAGACATGCAGATTAGGCTAATTTCCCTTCCCGAGTTGCCTGTTGTGTGTGAATGATTTGTGAATATTGCCCAGTGGTCCTACAGGACCACGGTCGTACAAATGGGAATAAATACGATGTTCACCATTGGCTGCGACGGTCCTTGGCTGGACTACAGATGTACCTACAGTATGTAGATGAATGGATGGGATTTGTTCATGTGTTTTGCACTTACAGTACAGGCCACCGTACCTTTTAACAGGTAAGGCTACATACTGTAATGAAAGAGAGTCACAAGTGTCATAGAGCCATGCGAGGCTTTTTAAAACAAAGACAGTTGAATTGGGGCTTAGGATACCTATAATGATTGTTGTTGTTGAGGTGTTGTATCATGTTTACCTCTGGACAGCTGGTAGAGGCCGGGGATGATGATGATGACCATGGCGAGAAGTTTACTGAACGTGAGTAAGATCTGCAGTCTGGCTGTCCAGCTCACACTAATACTGTTAATGTACATGACCATAGCTGCAAGATACAAAAGTTCAGTTAAATGACTCATATCTTATAAACATCACGCACAGGGAAGGAGCAACTCCTAACTTCCTGTTCATCCCCATTTTAGATTCAAGAACTGTGTATTGAGATTTTAAAGGATAAGGTCGTTTCCTTAAAAATCGAAATGTATAAAAGGAGGTAAACCTAGGAGAGCCGATCACTGTAGTGAAGCTAGCAATAATAAGTGTCTACGGAAGTGTGCACCTACTGAGTCCGATCGCTGTAGCGAGCTTGATTGCCAGCTCAGGAACGCCACACGGCATAAAAATCGGCTCTAAAACGTAATGCCCGAACGCCAGAGAAATCACAGCCATTCCTGCAGGTCTGGGAGAAGAAAAGAAACTGTGTTAAGTGTAGATGCACGTATTCATGTATGTAAAATAGAAACAGCTGTACTGTATAGGATTTGTGTGTATATTAAAATCTCTAGCAGGTCTACTGAAGATTCACCAAAATGTGCGACTGTCACTGTTTCTGGATCCCGAAAAGCAAATTCATCTGCATAGTCTTCCAAATGATATGCTCAAACCATTTGCCCCCAAACGTTCTACTTTTTAACAAAGTTTTTTTATTTATTTATTTTTTTTTTACATAGCTTGGGAAAATTTTCTACTTAACAGCAGTTCATTGTCAATTATATTAGGCTTCATAGCAAACCCACAGGTCTGAAGTATTCGATTCATTCTTAATTTTTCATCTGTTAATGAAAATCCAGTATGAATGTGTATAATAAAATTGAAGAAAAAGGCTTTAGTTTGCTAGGGAGCATAAAGATTGGAATTTGAAGCGATGGAAAAAGGTCATGTGATCCTATTCCAGGGCAACGGGCGTGTCAGGGTAAGAAGGGAAGTGGATGTACTGTAGCGCATCATGCATAGTGTCCACTGTACGAGCCTCTGGAGACAGTGTTACGATCTGGGGTCGCTTCAGTCGCTCAGGTCGAGACTCAGCAACGTTATGTGGCAATAAAATGAAGTCAGCTGACCACCTGAATGTACTGAATCACCAGAGTATCACATCTATGGGTTTTTTACAGGGAATATTCCAAGACTCAGACTGTGGAATAGTGGCTCTGAGAGCACGAGGGATCATTTTCAGACCTACATTAGCTAGCAGATTGTGCACCGTAATCAAAGCTGAAGGTGGTCTAACGAAATATTACAGCATGTGACTTTCCATAATTTCATATCCCGCATGTATACTAGTGATGGGTCGTTGATGAACAATTCGTTCTTTTTGAACGAGTCTTTAATGTGACTCAGAAGAAGTACGAATAGTCTCGGAGAGTGATTCGTTCATTTTCTACTGGGTGCCTCAGTAGGTTATGTACAGAAAACAGAAATAAGTAGTTACCGTTCGTTCTTTTGTTCTTTTGTCGCATAGACTATGCATTGCAGTACACAGGAAACAGAACTGAGCGATTCTTCTCAACGAGTCGTCCAGCCTGAGTCATTCTGAGCTGCTCATTCTGTTTATCATAATATGAGCTTAGCTGCATTGTAATATTTTCATTACTCAAACTGTATTCGAAATTTGTGTATGTAGACGTGTTGGGAGGATGTTTATTGAAAATGTAACATTTTATTTTATTTCTGATCAAAAGAACGAAATAAACCAAATGACTCAAAAAAAAAAAAAGATTCGTTCATTTTGATGAACGAGATTCAAAGAACTGAGTCACTAAAATGATTCATTCTGTAATTATTTAAAAATTCCTTGCACAAACACCTGTGCAAACACATGCACAATACCTGAAATGTAATCAGTTAACTGTTATAAAAACGTATGGATGTGTGAACTGTCTACAATCTGGCACAAAAACAAAGATTAAATAAGGGTGTTTGCCACTGGAAAAAAAAAAAAAAACTGTAAAAGCTACAAAATTATACACAATTGTAAAAAAAAAAAAAAGTTTTTTTTTATTATTTTTTTTTTATTTCCAGTGGCAAACACCCTTATTTACACAAACAAAATAATGTTTAAGAACAAGATTAAAATGTTGCATTAAATGTTAAATACAGCTTAAAGTGAGGTGGAAATTATTGCACTTCCTTTTTACAATGCTTAGAGAATTGCAATAGCAGACTTCAGGGATTTCCAATATTTCACAAAAGGTCAAACTATAACAAAGTCACCACATCCCTCAGTCTTAAAGGCACAGAAACAGAAAATATATAGTCATGTAATGAATGTCATGTGTTTTTGGTATTACCACACACACACACACACACACACACACACACACACACACACACAGACTTTGGAAATAAAAGTGCCTAAGCAGACCCTGTTGGTTTCACCTCTGCATAAAAGAAGAAGCGCTACTTTAGCTGATGAAATATACAAGGGGTCATATATAAGTCAAACTTGGACTTTTGATTGAAACACTCTTTATTTCTCTTTATTATAATCCCCTGCTACAGTTTGCTACAGTTCAACGCCCCTTGCAGTTTGCCCAACATTTCATTAGTGCTTGGATTCCATCAAGGTAGAAAGCCACGATCGGACGGCCTGCTTCATGTCTGAAACCCTGGCCTCCCAGGAACTCCTTTTAATCGCCCAAACATGTGGAAATGGCTTGGAGAGAGGTCATGACCAGTGGCGGCTGGTGCCAAATTTTTTTTTGGGGGGGGCGCAAACAAAATAAAAATTAAACTTTTAATACTCGCCTGTAAATACGTATTTATCAGGTGATTAAGCGGTGATCATTACTACTAGTATAAAATAAAGTCCTGACTCACATCGCATCCAGTCAGCAGCTCCGCTCGCCATAAGAAGTGCTGGAAAAGACCCGTTGAGAATCACATGGTCCAATCACATGAGCCCAAATATTTAAAAACAATATTGATTCACTAAGAACAAAAGTGGGAGGGTTCGGGGCTCAAAGATGATTTGAAAAGATCTCAGGCTCAGGTCACATGCTTTTCAACAATTTCCATGCCTACATAGACACTCGTTTGTCCGGCGCCCCGTGTACACCAACACAAATGAACGTGATACAGTTTAGATTTTTTTTTATATATAGAAATACAGCGGAATATTGTGACGAAATGACTTTATTCCCTTATTAAAATAAATAATGACATGTTAAAGGAGCGTTCTTCACTGCCTAACTTTAAGGAGGGCGGCGCCCCTGAGCCCCGTGTTGACCGGCCGCCACTGGTCATGACCTCAAGTCATGTAGCGATAACTGCAAGTCGAGTTCTTATAATGATTGTGTGTGCAGTTTCCACAGAAACAATTCGTCTCTTCTGCAAACGGGGGAGGTCGATTTGTAAGGTTCCGCTCGCTGAATGTTGACGGTGAGACCGCAGTGAGCTCCGAGCCACCATCGGCATTCATGGACTTAATGTCTGCTTTAAGACGTTTGTCCCGTTCAAATGTTATAGTGTGGCGAAGAGTCTCATCACCATACTGTACTTCACAAGTACATCACAAGTTCCAGGTTGACTCGCTGAATATGATTTGCTCAACAAGTTCTGTTGAAGAGTTGATGTTAGTAAGAGCTCTAATTGGTTAATGACAAAAGCGCATTCCCAATTAGCATCTGGTAATTTTTGTGTGTTACAGACAGGCACTTATAGGTTTATATTAGTTATTAGTTTATTAGCTATTGGTTATTAGAAGCTCAATAAAGATGCACAAATATTATAATGCGAACTGCTGAAATAGTCAGTGTATCAATAAAGTCAGGTTGAGTCTGATTGCGTTTTGAGATGCGTTTGAGAAGTTGCGGCATGACGTACAATAGCACATTTAATTCTTTCACAGTGTGACAACCATAATAAAAGACATACCTGTTCCATTGTCACGCTGCATATTTTACAGCGCTGTAGGCTTTTGCTGCATGTGTTAAGAATATATTCACGAAAAGGAACTTCATTTCATTTTCCAAGCCACGCTTCCGTACCCGGCAGCGAGCGCAAATTATTTCACAAAACTGTTTACAGGGTTTAATACACTGCCGTTTGAATGCGATGCCATTACCGTTCTGCTACAGGCTATTCAGCACCTTTAGCGCACCGCCGCTGTGGAAAACACAAAGCTCAAGAATCAAAAC
>CM059214.1:3556071-3723571 GCA_030347435.1 Clarias fuscus
ACGGAACGGTTTCAGGATATTTGGGACGCCCTTAGGAGTATCATAATTCGTTTTTGATATTATTATTATTATTATTATTATTATTATTCTCCTCAATTCAGGTCAGGATCGCTCTAGTTCTGAGGTGGGAACTCACCAACAGTTCATTCTTGGGTCAACACCGTGCAAGGTTTCACACACACACACACACACTTTGTTTTTTTTACACCTGGGGCGTATGTTGGAGGAAACTGGAGAACCTTGTGGGGGAGCCATGAGAAAATAGGCGTAGATAGTAGAAGTTCAAAAGATCACAAGGTTGAAGCAGACGTGAAGCAGGCAGTCTGGTGTTGGCTCAGGCGTACTGAGAAAACGTTCTACCTTGATGGTGTCCAAACACTAGTGAAACACTGGGGTGAGTGCGTTACTGTATCAGCGGATTATATAGAGACATAAAGAGAGAGACATACTCTCATAACTCATTATCAAAGGTCCTGGTCTGACAACACACCCCTTAATGTGTTTTTTTTTAGCAGCAAACGTATGCTTCCTCTTTTATGCAGAGGTGAAACCCAGGCCAGATTAAGAGCAAGGCAGCGTCTGCTTACTGCTTTCTGTGCGTTCCAGGCTCAAGGCCTCCTCATACCACATTCTAGACAAAACACTATAACTGTAACTGTCCAGCTGAGACAAATGAGAGAAGGTGAAAATGGGGCCCTGTCCCTTTAAGGGCACCTGGTTTTTTCCCTCAGTGACGTGGAGGAGCATATGCAAATGAATGACTGAAGCAACCAAACTACTTCCGCACTGTTAACCGCACACACACATACACACACACACACACACCGGAAAACAAGCACCATATGGCTAAGAGCCTTTCCTGCATAAGCAATAGCAATTTCTCCATCAAGATGTGTGTAAAGGTAGGAGGTTTGAATGAGCAACATGTGCCCGTGTGTGTGTGTGTGTGTGTGTGTGTGTGTGTGTGTGTTCTGTGTACATGTTCACTCACCGAATAACGACAGAATCCCACAGGCCACCCATATCACCAGGGACATTCCAACGCTGCCCGAGTTCTGTAGGATGCCCTTGGGTGAGATGAAGATTCCAGCGCCGATGATGGTCCCGATGATGATGGAGATCCCACGCAGCAGCGTCACCTTCCTCTTCAACTGCACTTTTTCTTCATTTTCGTCTTTCATTAATTTCGAACTGTTTTTTTCTCTATCCTGAGCCTTTTTCCTGGCCATGTTAATTTAAGAATTCTCACGTTCTCTCTCTCACACACACACACACACACACACACACACACACACTCTCTCTCACGCACTCTCACAAACTCTTACAAACACACACACACTCTCACGAACACTAATACGCACTCTGTGTCAGGGGAAGTGAAACCGGCTTTTTTATACTCGGTTGTGAGACATGAACAGTGCAAAGGAAACTCCTGATACGCTGCCGGCAGTCCGGAGTAATTCCCTCCTGAATAGACACCCTGACCCCGCCCCCCGCTGGATTTATGGTCATAATACACCCCTGTTTCGTGTTGCGCTTCCTTTAAACAAGCAGCGGTGAGCTGTTAAAGGGGAAGGGCCTGGCAGCCACGTGGAGCTGAAAAAAAAAAAAACCCTGAGTCATGATGCAACAGCTAAACCGTGTGACGTCAGACGGACTGAGGACGCAGCCTTTCCATTCCTTCTGCTCATCATTAGATTTCATACTTTCTTTCTTTCTTTCTTTCTTTATCTCTCTCTGTCTGTCTCTGTCTCTTTCACTCTTTCTTATTTCACTGCTCAAATATGTTCCCTGATTACAAAGTAGTTGACTTGACTGTAAGCCTCAGGGTGAATTCTTTCACCGTTCCTTTCTTATCTTTTCGAAACTGGTTTAGCATGCAATCTGGTAAGCTTGATATAGTTATTATGATGTTTTAATGTCCACATGCATTTATAATTCTATAAATAACTGTAAATTTGAATCATTCTCAACTTAGAATATACAGGGTGCGTGAAAAGTAAATAGGCATTAACGTTTGGTCCATATTTTGGTCCAAATCAAATTGATTGAAATTTGGGGCCATTCATGAGGTCCACATGCTGGACAACGCTGGAGGACACACTGGTATGTAGGACGTCCTCTGCAATATCCCAAACGGCTTTCCTCGGGAAAACTGTGCATTCCATTCCCGGCCGTTTGAGGAAATGCCTACGCATGTTGAAATAAAAAAAAAAAATTGTCTTCGATGCTCCTGTAATAAAATACATATACAATTTGTTTCGATATATTTGTATTCGAAATATGGACTTTATTACCGAAGTATAATGTCTAGTTACTGCTTAATTTCACAGCTAGTCCTGTTACAGAGAAATGTCTGAAAAGTTACAAGACCCTGATACTCCTTCCATAAATATTGCTGTATAAATGTACATATACTCACTGGCCACTTTATTAGGTACACCATGCTAATATTGTGTTGGATTGATTCCCTTTGACCTTCAGAACCGCCTTAACTACTCGTGGTCATTTGAGTACAGCGAGCTCGTTGTCATGTTCAAGAAACCGGTTTGAGATGATTTTAGATTCTGCGACATGACACGGTATTCCGTGGTCATACAGTGCCGTACACGGTCATTTAAACTATGCTCAACTGGTACCAGACCTTCCCAAAATGTGGCAAGAAAATATTCCCCCCCATATATTCCATTACACCACACAGAACCTTGCTACAAGGCAGAATGGATCCATGCTATCATGTTGTTGATCCTACCATCTGAATGTCGCAGCAGAACTTGATAGTCATCAAATCAGCAATCTTCTATTGACCAGTTTTGGTTTTGGTGAGCCCATGCAAACTGTACTGTGACCTGTGGAATCAACAGGGCATTTACCCCGGAGAACTGTTGCTCACTGGAAATTTTCTTCTTTTTAGACCATTTTCTGTAAACCTTATAAATACAGTAGTTGTGTATGAAAATCCCAGTAGAGCAGCAGTTTCGAAAATACTCAGACTGGCCCGTCTTTCACCAAAAACCATGCCATGTTCAAAGTCACTTACATCATCTTCCTTCCCCATTCTGATCCACGGTTTGAACTTCAGCAGCTCTGTCTGCAAGCCTAAATGTATTGATTTGCTGCCATGTGATTGGCTGATTAGATGTTTGCGCTAAGCAGTTGTACGGGTGCACCTAATGAAGCGCTTGGGAAGTGTATTTTCTTTGTTAAATAACAACACTTTTATGAAATTAATTACATTTTAGCTCCATTATTACTATTAGTCATACAAGTCGCTGTGAATGAGCTGTTACTATGGAAACAATAATGTGTTGTATATAGCATTAATACATTGTACACATGTCATTTTAAGCCGCATTATTCCCAGAGCTGCTGCCATAGGAAATTATTAAACAGCTTCAGACTGAAAACACACCAGCGCTGTGGTGTAATAATTCATAATTCATAATAATTAAAAAAGAAAATAATACTTAGTTTAACGCTATTCAGTACAGCATATGAATATGTAATTTGGCCTAATATCATGAATAGTGAGACTTGCTTTATTCCCTGCTTATAAGTTAGGAAGAAAATTATTGATTTCATAACCTTAATTATAAAAAAAATAAACAAAAATGTTTATTCTCTCTTATTATTATATAAAGCAAATTCATAAATAAATGAGGGAAAAAAAAGAATAATGCAATGTTACATTGTTATTGGCTCCGCCCACAACTAACATGTTGCAACACTACTCCTAACAACTTCAAAAGAGTTACCTCTACAGCATGCGGGAGCGCACACTTCCTCATCTCAGCTAAAAGTGATAGAATTTTTACGTACTTTCGTTTCAGGACAAATCAAAGCTTCCACAAGAATGTGTTTGAGAGTCAGCACCAGTCATGGTGGCAATGCAGAAATATCAAAGATCTGTCATTTCTTTGAAAAATGAATGTAGGAATGATTGAAATTAATACTTCTAATATTAATACTAACATGTCATGTGAAGCTGTGAGGAATGAACCTGCCAATCTATTAGGGAACTGGAACTGTAATTTCTTCTTTTTTTTCTCTTCCATAAAGGTGTTTTTTGGTTGGAAACCCCAGAAAATTACACAGAATGAACAGTCTTGGCATTATACATGTATTTAAATTCTTTTGTATATTATAAAGTCTACATCATATAATAAACGTATTATATGTATGAACTTTAGCTCATTTAAGAACAGGGTTGACCTGAAAAACCCATAGAGGCCTCACTGAAATAAAACTTCATAGAAGCTCCTATTTAAATTCAACCACATTGAACCTCAGAGAAGCTTTAATTAACTAGGACTTCACAAAAGTTCCAGTAAAATAAAAGGCCATAAAGCCTCTGAAGAACTAGAACCCCACTGAGGCTCTTATGAACTCTATAAACCCCAAAAGAAGCACTAATAAACTAAAACTACCCAGAATCTCATATAATCTAGATCCTCATATGAGCTCCAATGAAATACAACCACGTAGAATCACCAATAATCTAGAATAGAGCCATAGAGGCTCTTATGAATCAAACCCCAGAAAAAGAAGCTCCAATTAATTAGAACCCCACAGAAGCTCTAATGGCCTGCAGTGAAACAAAAGTTAGAACCAAAAAGAAGCTCCAATAAACTAGGACTTAATATGAGCTCTAATAAACCAGTATTAAACCAGTAAACTAGACTGCCATCAAGGCTCTTAAGAACTGTAGAAAATCACAGTGAAGCACTAATGAACTAAAACCCCAAAGAAACATTAATAAACTAAAACCCCAGAGAACCTTGTATAATATAGATCCCCATATACGTGTAAGCTTCAATAAAATGCAACCAAATAGAAACTCCAATAATCTAGAATACCATAGAGACTCCAATTAATTAGAACCCCATAAAAGCTCCAATGATCTTGCAATGAAACGAAAATTTGGACTAGAACCATAGAGAAACTCCAATAAACTAGAGCGCAAATAAATTAGAACCCCTAAAGTAGCTCCACTAAACTAGGCTGCCATAGTGGCTCTTGGAAATTAGAACCCCCAGAGAAGCACCATTAAACTAGGACTCCATAAAATTCAAATATACTAGAGACACACAGACAATACCAAACAGTATCATTTGAACTAGAAGCCCACGGAAGCTTGAATAAACTCCCACAGAGTCTAACTGAAGGAAGCTCCAGTGAACTACAACTCCACAGAAATTGCAGTGTACAACATCCACATGGTCACTCCAAGAACCAAGAACCCCATGTAAGCTCCAATGAGAAAGGAAGCTCCAATTAATTTGAACCCAATAGAAGCTCAAATGATCAGCCATTCAAAAAAGTTTCTTGTGAATTAAAACCCTGGAGAATTTCCAATAAACTAGAACCCTAAAGAAGCTACAAAATGAAATGCAAGTCCATAATAATAATAATAATAATAACCCTTTCAAAATTTCCTCTTATTTATAAACCGCAGAAGCTCCAGTGGACTACAAACACTGTCATGATTCAGGTGGTGGTAGTGGCTGGCATATATGGTAGACATGCATGCAGATGGGTTGTTGAAACAGAAATAGTCTTTATTTAAACAAACTCAAAAACAGACAAACAAACAAAGAAACAAACAACAAACTCAAACTAAGGCTCAGGAAAAACACAGGGAACTGACAGAGGGAACTGAGGATGAGGAAACATGGAGCTGGAGCTAACTAAAGACACAGACTGGACTAGACAGGAGACCGGACTGGACTGGAGAGGAGACCGGACTGGACTGGAGAGGAGACCGGACTGGAGAGGAGAGGAGACCGGACTAGACAGGAGAGGAGACCGGACTAGACAGGAGAGGAGACCGGACTAGACAGGAGAGACCGGACTGGACAAGAGACCGGACTGGACAAGAGACCGGACTGGACAGGAGACCGGACTGGAGAGACAGGACTAGAGAGACAGGACTAGACAGGAGACCGGACTGGAGAGACCGGACTAGGGGCAACAGAGTCTAGAGACCGGATGGGTTAGTGGTTAGTTAGGTTAGTAGCTACATGGAATACTGGGACGCTGGATGCTGACCTAACCAGGTTAGTATCTAATGGAGTTAGTGGCTAACCGGGTTAGTACTGACCTAATAGGGAAACAGAACACAAGAAGCAAAGCTCACATGAGGCTATTCCAAACTAGCGACTAACCTACTAGCAGCCAAGGCCTACTAGCGGCTGAACCTGCTAGCGACTAGGCCCTCATGTGGCTACACAAAATTAAACAGACAAAGAACTGCACCAGAAGGCCGACACTGGGGAGACACAGAACAGTACTTACACAGGAGGAGACACAGCCTAACTAAACACTGAACAAGGCAGCTCCATGAATCCACTAACACAAGGAACATCAAGAAAACAAACAATAGAGCCCTCTAGAAAAACAAAGGTAAAACAATATAACTAAAATATAAACTCAAAGAAACAAACAAAAAGGAACGCCCACATGACGGTAATACAAATATAATGCTCGACCCAGTTTCCCAGAACAAACTGCTATTTATAAGATGTTTAATGAGCCACCTCGGTTCAGGTGAGCCCTATCAACACAAAAACCAACAAAAACTACAAACAGACAGACATGAACAGTGACCTCTAGTGGAGGTTCCTAACAAACACATAGTCACTCCAAAAACTGCAATGCCATCTTATGAAGAAGAACCCAGAGAAGCATCAATGAACTACAACCATATAGACACTCAAATGATGTAGAATGCCTTAAAGGCTTTTATGCAGGAGAACACCAGAGAAACACCAAAAACCTAGAATCCCAGGGAAACAACAACAACAACAACATAGAAGCTCTAACAGGCTAGAATGTCAAAGAAACTCCAACGAACCAGAACCACGTACTGTAAAAGCTACAGTGTCTCTAGAATCCTGTAGAACCCAGACTCACTCCTATTTTAACCCTTGTTTGCCCTGTTTGTTTCCTCCTTTGTTATGTACTGTAAAATGAGTGAGGAACTTATGTTTAATCAGTCACAGATGACTTATGGTAGTAAATGTCACATTCACACTCACTAGCACTGACTACAGAGAAATCTCTAGTGTAAAAGCTCCTGTATGTTCCAATATGTAGGTCAAAAGGACTGTGAGAAATGTATTATACTGGTGGATAAATCAATCAATTATTATGGGCTTAATAATAATTTCACATCTGTCTTCAATCAGTTTTTTTTTTTTTTTTCCCTTTTTCAAATGTAACATGTTTAATAACAGAACGTGCAACAATAAACAAAGAGATGACATACAGTATCCATTGAACCGACGGTATCTACACACTGGCTGTGGCTGTTTCAGTGTGGGAAAACTCAGAGCTTGAATTACAGAAATCCGAACAAGCAGCAGACAAATGTAATGAGATTCACGTTTCCCACCGAACAGGGTTTGTGTCTCCTTCATTTAGAAACACGCATTAAGGAAAGCAGAGCTTCTCAGCCCTGAGCTGCTGCTCTAAAATGCACTTCCTTCGCCAAACTCCTCACCGATTTCGTGTGATCAAAGGCGAGAGCGTGCTCGCGCACAAGACCTCTCCACAGACCGTCTGCTGCCCTGCCTGATGAAATTCCCTGAAATAAAAAGGAAACGTCTACAGCGCCTGTCTAGTTTGGATTACAGAAAGACGGCCAGCAGTATGATTCACCTGGCATGATATCTAGATGACTGGCCAATAATTAAAGATTATCAAAACATTGGACTTTTTTTTTTTTTTTTTTTCATTCTTATTTTATTATCATATATTCTTTTCATTTATTGTGTCCAGATATAACATGTCCCATTTGACTCGTTAGGTAATAGGGTGTGTTGGACGCTAAACTTCAGGGTGCAAAAGCCTCAGCTTCAGAATGCTACTGTTCAATTTATATGCTAATATGTACAGGGTGGCCAGATTATTATCCAGTGCATGACTGCAACACTACTCACACTTCCCATATTTCCTCTTGACAGGGGAAAAAAAAAAAAAGTACTGATTCATATGGAATTATAGAGGACATTGTCAGATTATTAAATAATACGTCAAAAACAAATTGAAGTGAGTTAAATCAGTGCTGCGTATAACTGTACTCACGTATAAAATACATTTCAAAAAATACATTTAAAAAGACTTCCATTAATGAAATCAGGCTGATACTGAATCACGTTTTCTTAAAGTGATAAGTAACTTAATAATACGTGCTGTAAGTACACTTGAGAAAGACCGATGCAGACAGGTGCAGTCAGGTTTTATTGCAATAAATGAATAAATGCAAAACCAACATCAAACAATGAATTCCTTTTTTCTTCAGTAATTCAACTACTCTTGGCATGAACAGCACTGAAAAATCAGCACCGTCATGATGTGATGGGGTCAAATAGGAGCAAATTTGTCACTGACGAATTTAGCACCTAAAACACGTCTTGTTTCTAAAGAAAAGAATAGAGAACTAGAGAACATGATGCCACTCTATCATGTGTGCTTGTGTCCCTCCTAATTAACAAGCGTGTCAGTGTGTTGAGGCACAGTGGACAAAACTAGCATTTTTTTCCACCAAATTTAACAGTAAGTTAACAATAAGTTTGGTAATACAGAAAATGTGTACATGCAAATGCTTATGCAACATGGAAGTGACCAATCTTGTTTCCTTAAAAAAGAAAATTTTGGAGATATGTTTTTATATGTGGCCCCAAAAAGTGGCCATTTTTTTGTGTCATTTAATATGCAAATTATTCATATTTTATGAGTATTGATGCTAAAATTGGTGTAAGCTTAGAGAAGCATATGACTTGTAATAATTATTGCTTAAATGAAATAATTTATACCTTTATTTGGCAAAAGCTTAAAAAGGAAAAAAAAAAAAAAAAAAATATATATATATATATATATATATATATATATATATATATATATATATATATATATATATATATATTCTGTAGTGTTCGTAACCATGTAAAATCATGTTGCAATATATTTTTTAAATGTTGCACTTTAGAATAATCCAGTTTTTCAGTTCTGTTTTTTCTTTTCAAAGTTTTGAAAAAAAAAAGAAAAAAAAACTAACAGACACTACATAAAAGGACATGCAATTGTATTTAGCAATTAATTTGTATCTGGCAAAACGGACCATAACGTAGTTCTTGAAATTAGATGACTTTAAGTTAAACAAAGGAGATCACAATTTATGCAGTTCTTGATTTTCAATACTGAATTTCTATTGGCTTTGTATATGTACCTTGCACAATGACAAAAAATAAAATACCCGCAGCAGTCTCAGATCTAATCTGCGAAGACTATAAAAAGTTTTATTAATTTTTTTTTTTTTACTTTTGTTGCCGGCTATTGTTGGCCTTTCGGCTGCTTCCATCGAGCGGATGCCGCAGCAGACCATCTGATCCAACACCTGAACATCACTCTCTTATGTTGTTCCTCCATAAACATGTTTAACTATAAAGATTATATCACACAGTGGTCAAACATCTTTTTTTTATGCTGCCAAGCAATTCCCCCTTCACTGAAACTAAGAAGCTTAAACCTCCCATCATGACAGTGCATACAGCGAGTTCCATAAAGACATGCTGTTTCGAGGTTCGAGTGGAAGAACTTGAATCTCCTGCACAAAGACCTCACCTCATGCTTCAACATCTAGTGCAAAGCCATGCTGGAAGTGGAGAGCTTATTATAAAAGCAATGAGGGGGATGTATCCAGACAAGGGTGTTCAAAAAGCACATAGTGATTCATTTGTGAACTTTTGGTCATATACAGGTAATATATGTCAAGCACACTGGACTGTATATCTAACTGTATCAGTGTGTAGGTCAAGTATGTTGTATATCTAACTGTATCAGGCTACTCCAGGTTACAGATAGTAAACCTTAGACAAATGACGACGACAACATTGTTCAAGCATTTTTTTTTTTTTATAGTCCTCGCAGATTAGATCTTAGACTGCTGCGTGTTGCCGACTTCATTCCTCAACGTATCAAGATGTTTGTTCAGTCCTAGAATGACTCAGTGCTCTATGACCTCAATCACAGCAACAGAATCAGTAAACTTGTAGAAGCTGATTACAGATCGACTCTCTGGATTTGTGGCGATAATAAGTGCAACACCGAATTGCTTCCTTTTCCTCCTGAGCTCTTTTTCTCCTGCTGCAGGATCCATAATGGCCTTTGCTCCACAGGGTGAGACCTGTTTATTGATCCCGGGGCCTCGGGGGTCTACAGTGACTCCGCGGTTAATGTGTTATTTTCGCCACGTTCAATACACAGCTGCGTGCTTACCTGACTGTGACCGAGAGCTCTAAGAGCTGCTGCTAGCCCAAATACGACACAACACGGTGCTATCAATAGCAGATGATGTACCTGTTATTAGCAACACATGGATCTAAGGCTCCCTCAAGGTGTCTTTGGATGGTTGATGATCCTAGTTTCTCCTTTGAAAAGGAATATCCTCCGCCGTATGGGCTCATCAAGAGCGCCAAATCGAAGTCTAAACCCCAGACTCTTCTCAGTGGTAGTTCTGTGATAGCAGAATAAAAAAGCCCAGCTTGTCTCGCAATCTTCAAAAACCTCTGAAGACATCGAAGACTGAGACAAACGTCTGAAGGCTCTTAGGGGAGCACCAGAACATCAGCTCTAAAACCCCGGGAGCTCTCTTTTTGCGTGCGCGTCTATCCATCCGTCTTGTCCCTTTTACACATGTGAAAGTACCTTGTAGTTTCTCACAGTATTATCTGTCTGGGCAAACTTTTCACGCAGTGAAGTTTTTCGACATTTTCTTCTGTTTGACATCCTGAAAATGACACGTTATCCTGAACTGAAATTGATGCTTTTTTTTTGTTAGTTATTTAATTTTAACAATAACCACTTTTATTACTGCATGTTAAAGTCATTTTCTTTCTGGCATTTTAATGTTTATTTAGGTTCAGAATTATAAAGTTAAAACTTTTCAAATGTTAATTAAACGATCATTGTCGCAGTACTTAATAAAAAAAAAAAACAACAACAACAAAAAAAAAAGCCATAAGTTAATGTTGCTGTTAAAGGACCCCTATTATGCACAATGTACCTTTGTGCGGTCATATTTAGACAGTCAAGTGGGTCTCCCTACTTTTTGTCCTTTTTTTCCCCATTTTTATTGGCTGGATCTTAAACAGGGCAATTAAACGTTCCCCCCCCACCCCCCTAATATGACATCATATAACAAGAGCCCCGTCCCAGTCTTGTTGCTCAGCTGTGCTGTTTTTTGGTGTCAAGCTGTGGCTCATTTACATAGACACTGAAACAGCATATTTTATCTGGAATATAAACAAATAATTTGCAAGTCCTCTACGATGACTTGGTTAACTTGTTAAAGAACGAGTAAAATATGGGACCTTTAAAAAAAAATACACATCTTTCCATTATTAACGTTTACATTGTGTCAAAATTTATGTTTGTTTTTTTTTTTGGTCATATTTAGACATTCAGATGGGTCCTTGCCTTTTGTCCTTTTTCCATTTTGGAATGGGCTGGGGCTTAAACAAGCCAATTAGATTTCCCCCCTAATATGACATCATATTAGAAGAGCCGCCGTCCCTTATTTTTTGCTCAATTTTGATGTTCTCTGGTGGACTATGGCTAAGCGATGGCTCATTTATAGAGACACTGAAATAGTTCATTTCAGGTGGAATATTAACAAGCACATGTGGGAACCTCTGTGATGTTAAAAAACGAATAAATTATGGGACTTTTTTTTAAAAAAAAAGGAGCTCATGTAATAATTAAAACAGCAGAGAAACGAGTTCCTGTTCTCACTTATGTTACAGCAGCACTTGTTCCCTCATTCCGTTTCTCTATTAATTAGACAGCTGAACATTTCCTGTGTGGTCTGGAACACATCTTGACTATTCAACATATTGACTTGATATCAACAGTAATTTAATTTCACCACTCTTTGCAACCCTGGTGGGCTGAAACGCATCTCAAAATGCACAGTATGTTAACCATCCAGGCGTACATGCAAATGGGTATCCTCAGATGTCCTGTTTTTCCCAGACAGCGGTTCTTATTTCATGATTCCAAGATGCTTTCCTGCTCAGCACAGGTGTAAAGAGCCGCCATTTACCTTCCGTTAGGCTTCCCGTCAGATTAAACCAGTCTGGCTGTTCTGTTCTGTCTCCTCATCAAAGCTTTTTCACCCGCAGAAGTGACTCTGCTCAGGGTTCACCTCATTTACATACTTTGCATTGTAACTTTTTACAAACACAGACGGTATATTTAAATCTTCTCAACTCTTCACCTCGGTTCTAGTGTTCGTCTTCCTCCGTAGCGCGTGTCTTCATCCTGCCCGAAGACTTCATCTCCCCTGTCAGACGTGCGCTCGGAGACGCGTGCGGAGTGACAGGAGGAGAGCAACAGGCACTAAATGAGTGAATTACGCAGGTCTAATGGGATGAAAAAGCTTTTAGAGTATCTCAGAGTCGGGCCGGAGAGCTCCACACGTACACACACTCTGCCACTGTCAGTTAGCCTGAGCGCTATATGATTACTGCAGGAAAGAAACCGAGTAAGTGGCTCTATGAACTGTCATTTACTTTCCCGGGTAGTGAGGTGTCACAGCCCATGTAATAACTCTGAAAATCTAACCTGTAAGAAAGCAACATGCTGCTCGGCTCTAAAAGCCTGACTGACTATTACACTATCAGTTACCATCAGGAGATTTATTACTGCTTTTCAGAAGTGAAATAAGATATTGATTTTTTTTTCCCCTTCATTTGGGACAAGCTGGTCTGCATCTAATGCTGCAATCTACAATTCTTACAGGATTCCAAAGATCTCTGTTCTTACCCTAACTTACTGTGAATTTACATTCACTCACATTATTTTTCAGTTCTTTCTTTCTTCTTCTTTCTTTCTTTCTTTCTTTCTTTCTTGTTTTTATGCCATAATTTTTTTCTCTACTCTTTTCTTTCTTACTAATTTATACTATTTCTCTATTTTACATTCTTTGTTTTCCTTCCTTTCTTTCTTTATTTCATTCCTTCTTTCTATTATTCTCAACCTTCGTTTTATTACCTTATAGTAATCGTTTACACTCTCAGCTTTTTTCTAACTGAATTATTTATTTCAAAATGTACAGTACACTTTTTTTAACTTTCTTTCTTTCTTTGTTAATTTCTTTCTTTCTTTCTTTCTTTTAACTGATTTTATCTGTTACTCATTCTACCTCAATTTTACATTTCTTTCTTTCTTCATCTTACTTTTTTATTGTGTTTATAGTGTCATCTTACTTTTGTACTCTTTTCCTGGCTCTTTTTTCCTTAATAACCTATTTATTAAAATATATAGATTTTCTGTTTTACATTTCCTTACATTCACATTTCTTCTGTCTTTCTTTCTTGGTTCTTTTTACTTATTTCTCACTCTTTCTATTTTATCTTATGCACATTTTTTCTTTTACTTCCTTCCTTCATTCCTTTCTTTTTTTTCTTAACCTTCTGCCTTTTACTCATTTCCATTCTCACTTTTTATTCTAACTTTTTCTAACTGAATTATTCAAATGTATTTAGATTTTCTTTTACTTTTTGTTCATCCTTTATTTTAATTTTTTGCTTTTTTTCATTTCTTTAATCATCCATCGATCTTTATTGCCTTTATTCCATGTCATCTTTTAATCTGTATTTCACATTTGATATTCCTTATTTATTATTTTGTTCTTATTTACCTTCCATTCTTCCCTCCCAACCACCTGGGATACCCCACCAGCACCCTACCAGAGACCTGCAATTCCACACGATGACCTCAAAAAACCACCTGCAGCAGGTACAAACCTCCTCACAACATCCTTAAACCCTTTCCATTTAACTTTCAAACATTTTTTTTTCTCCCAACTTCCTTTCTTTTCTCTCGTTCCATGTCCCTTCAGCACCTACAGTACAAGTCCAGTATCTTTTGTCCTCTAGATAGCATCTGAATGAGGATGACCCCAGAGCCAGTACTCTGCCCTGTGTCCCTCTGGACTTCAGAGAACGCTTCTTCATGTTCGGAGATCAAGGGTGAAAATCCTGGCTTTTTTTTTTTCACATTTTGTTTCTTATCCTTCAGGTCATTTTTCATCTGACTTGATCCAGGTCTGCTTTGGTTCCAGTGTGTGGGCTGCTGTCTCGAGAGAATTCTGTATGGTATCCAGCTGGTGTTCATGTCTGAATGTCACGGTTTTCAAAACAGTTGCTGGATTAATATACCTGAAAAATCTGGGGCAAACTGCTGTGTTGTAAGGGGAATAAAACAAATTAGGATGTGCTGTTATAGAAAAAGAATTGGTTTAAGTTGGTGACTCCTCTTCATCACACCATCATGTAATTGATTATTTTGCTATAACAGCATGTTTTACTCCATACAGTACATATGGCATTTACTCTTTAGAAAATAAAAATAGAGTAAATCTGATGATGGAGTTTCTATTTGCCTTATCTTATGACTTTATCCTTGCTATCCATTCTTTCTACTATCTACTATTTCCCGCTTGTGTAAAAATAACAGGAATCTGGCTTTGATAAATAAAAAATAAGGACATTTTGTGCTTTGTGGAGGAATATCTTTATTTTCTAGTAAGATCTTTAAGATGTCACAGCTATCCCGTGTTAAGCCTCTGTGTTCAGGTTTTGTCTCGCGATAAAATGGACGTGTTTCAAGTCTGTATCTTTTTGACTTTCCTGAGTTTTTGCTGAAACCTGATGGCACACGAGTTGTTCAGCGAGTTATTTGTCATTTGTCAGGGAAAATTCTGTTCTCTGTGAATGAAATATGAGCGCTGAACGGGCACTGCACGCATGAGAAGGGCCGAGGCGGAATGAAGAAAATTCACTCAGCACTCAAAATCATGGCCATATACTGCGTACAGTATCTACATACAGTATAGAAATGATACACAGTGAGAAAACTTTCAATAATCATCGATACAAAGTGATGCAATTGCTCAGAGTGTGTTCACTTGCATACTTGTTAGCTTGTTATGTTTTATCCTAGCTAGGAATCAAGAAAGTTACCTAGCTACCTACAGTATGGAACTACTTGTTAGCTACTCTAGTTGTCCATTCAGTAATCTAGGAACCTCTGTAACCCGAATAGGGACTGTGGAGGCCAGTGGCGACTGTTGGATATATTCCAATTTTTACAACTGTGATAGGACCTCCAGTCAACATTCACACACACATTCACACACTATGGGCAATTTGGGTACACCAATTATCCTCAATTAGCTGTGGGAGGAAACCAGCATATCCAGAGGAAACCCACTGAGCAAGGGGAGAACATGCAAAGTTCACACACGCAGACCCCTAGGCGGGAATCAAAGCTAGACCCTGGAGGTGCAAGGTGACAGTGCTAACCACTAAGCCACCATGCTTCGTTTAAATCTACTCTAAATCCAAACTCTCTTCCATATGTAAACTTTCATTGTCGGAATTAGATTTGTTACTAACCCTAACAGTGTACTTTTGATCTACATTACTCCGTAAGTAAACGTATTTCCTAAAAGTTCAATATATTTATCATCTTCTATACTACTTATCCTATACAGTATCGCAGGAAGCCTTGAGCCTATCCCAGGAAATTTCGAGCACAACACCCTAGACAGGGTGCCAATCCATGGCAAGGCGCAGACCACTCACTAATTTACACACTACAGGCAATTTGTCAACACCAATTAGCCTAATCAGCATGCTTTTGGATTGTGGGAGGCAACCGGAGTACCTGGAGGCAACCCCCAAGCATGGGGAGAACATGAAACCCCTGCACACATAGACCCAAGGATGGAATTGAACCCTTGGACCTGGAGCTGCAAGGCAACAGTGCTAAGCCCTACACCACTGTGCTGCCTCAGTTAAATTAATAAAACATTTAGACTTAATAAGTATAGCTTAAATTGTGGTTATTGACGAAGTTTAACAATCAGGCTGTATCTACCTTGAATTATTCTAACCAGCTAATACATTTAGGTACATAACCAAATCACAGCCGCCAAATCCCCAGGATCTCAATCCTATTGAGTGAATCTCAACGAAAGATTTTATTTGTCACAACCATAAACAGATATGCAGTGAAATGCTTAATACGAGCGTCTCTGTCATACCTAATGGAACCTCCTGTGAAGAAACTGAAAGTTTAAAGTTTATCAAAGTTAGCTTACTAAAACAATTTCACTGTGCTGTAAAATACATGTGACGAATAATTGGATCTTGTGGACGGTTCAAAAGGTCAGGGCTGTTTTGGTGGCACTATTAAGGAGAACTACTCTAGATTAGGCTAGAGAGGTTAACGTTATGGTTGACTGGTGAACACTGTTGGCTGAATATATACATAGAAAACACTAATCGGTTGATCTGAACAGTGACTGCTTATATACATTTCTTTGTTTTAAATCTTAAATTAGATTTTTATTATTATATATTTTTTTTATTTTATGATTTGATCTTATTTGAGATCTTTTATTGTAGCACCTACAGGAACAAATTAAAAGTTTATTATTATAAGTAAACTTTTCTAGGGTCATGCTTTACATTAACGTTTCCATTATTTAATACATTACTTAATATGAACAATCTATAAACGTCAGCATTAATGCATCATCAGTAACATTAATTACATATAATATAAATATTAAAAAAAAAAAAAACCTCCTTCATTAACTCATGTTCATATTATCAACGAGAGTAATTAATTTCAAACTTAATGGACATGTTGGCGGTTGTTAATGAGCAAAATTCAGAACTGACAATGAAGCAAGTTTCAATATTTCCAATACCTGGAGCCCTGAGCAGTTAATTATCAACAGTTAGAAACATGCTTTGATTATTATTATTATTTTTTTAATAAATGCATGTAGATTTTAAAACTAACACTATTAATTAATACATTTGCTGTACAGTATATGATTGACATTAATGATTAATGTTTAATGACGAAATAAATCATATTAGCAACTGAATAATAATGTGAAACACTAATACTTGTCTGTGATGTCGAAAATTGTATAGAAATAATTACTGCTGTTACAGTCATAAGCAACCCGAACAAATTAAGAGATCTGCTGTCTTGTCAATTAAGATGCATTTAAACACGGATCCTTGAGTGTAACACAGTTCCTGCCTTTTAAAAAAAAATGATCATTTGGCTTTAATTTGAGCCGCTGGGAGGCGATTTAATGAAAGTGTGCAGGCTGCAGAAATAAGTTCAGAGGTGCGCTGATATTATTAATATCCTCTGGTCTTCTGGTGCGTGTGCTTTCCATCACATCCAGTTAAGGCTCTGTTTAAAAAAAATAAAAAATAAAAAAAAAAAGACACTGGTGAAGAAAAATGAGATAGAAGCAGAGACGAAGTGTGAGTAATTGACCAGAGCCTGGAGTGAAGGAGACAGTTGTTGGCTTTAGGGGAAAGTGCCGGGGCAGCCGGGGCGGTCCGCTGCATACACCGATTAATGAGGTAGAGTGTGTGAGGCCATGCTTAATTTCACAGCGCTTTTCCCCAGAGCTCAAAGCCATTAACCAGCAGAACCGGACATGCTATACACCCCGACGCCCACAGAGCGCCTGAGTGCATGAGTGCGCAAGTGTATGTGAGAGAGAGAGAGATGATTTTTAGGGCGATACAGGATAGCACAGGATCACATCGATCTTAAAGCCAGGCGCGCAGAGGTGTTTTGGAGAGAAATGAGGGTCCTCACCTTACCACACAACACGATTAAGTGGGTTAATTCATCACACACACACACACATATACACAGCACAGCATGTTTTCTCTCACAGCAGCTAAAGATGCTAATCTTTGTTGACTAGCATGTGAAGTAGAAAGATAAGAAGCAACCAAATGAACCCTGATCATAATAACATATCCCATCCTGAACCTCAAGCAGCTTCAATGGTGGTGATAATGGAAAACCTGAGGCGTGTATTAGATCCACTCTCATTGATGGAACTCAGCCCCCCCATCTACACCCCAACACACAATCACACAACACACAGACGGAATGCTACGTATGATTAAACTAACCTATGTTAAGACATGTGATGGAAATGTGATTCAGGAATCAGCAGAGACTGACTCATTATGAGCAATAAGATATTATGTAAAGAGTCACAGTAAACACTTAAGAGTGTGCTGTTATGGCAGAAAGGTATCAGGAAAGCCAGTGTATCCCAACCGCCAACCGCCTGTCACGGTTCTGGTGTAGTGTTGTGCGGCATAAACGCAGGGGATCCAGGTGGTAACGGAAACGATGTTTATTTAAACACAAAACAGGGAACTTAAACAGAACAAATAGACTTTAAATGAAACCGAAACTAAAACACGTATAGACGGAGAAACAAAAGACACTAAGAAACATGCTGACATGACTAAGGTAAATGAACAGTTGCAAGACAACACAGGAGAACTAAAACAAACCATTTATAATAAAACTAATAACCAACTCGGTTCAGGTGAGCGCCCCCTGGTCACCTGACCGAGTTGCCCCATGGGAACTGAAGTCTAAACAAAGGAACTACAAACGATATTACAGGGCGCTTTGGCGCCCTCTAGGGGTTATCCCTGACATAACCCCCCCTCAAAGGGCGCAACTCCGGGGCGCCACAGGAGGTCCAGGGCATCCCCCCCAGGGTCCAATGTCCTCCCCTCTCACCCAGAGGCTGGCACCTATGGCCAGTTGTTCCGATGGCTTCATGCCCCCGTTGAAGCAGGGCGGCGGAGACGGAGGAGGCTCGCCGTCCTCTTTGACGCTGGGCGGCGAAGGCAGTGGGTGCTCGCTGTCCTCGGCGGCGCATGAAGGCGGCGGCGGAGGAAGAGGATGGAGCTCGTGCTCCTCGGCGGCGCATGAAGGCGGCGGCGGAGGAAGAGGATGGAGCTCGTGCTCCTCGGCGGCGCATGAAGGCGGCGGCGGAGGAAGAGGATGGAGCTCGTGCTCCTCGGCGGCGCATGAAGGCGGCGGCGGAGGAAGAGGATGGAGCTCGTGCTCCTCGGCGGCGCATGAAGGCGGCGGCGGAGGAAGAGGATGGAGCTCGTGCTCCTCGGCGGCGCATGAAGGCGGCGGCGGAGGAAGAGGATGGAGCTCGTGCTCCTCGGCGGCGCATGAAGGCGGCGGCGGAGGAAGAGGATGGAGCTCGTGCTCCTCGGCGGCGCATGAAGGCGGCGGCGGAGGAAGAGGATGGAGCTCGTGCTCCTCGGCGGCGCATGAAGGCGGCGGCGGAGGAAGAGGATGGAGCTCGTGCTCCTCGGCGGCGCATGAAGGCGGCGGCGGAGGAAGAGGATGGAGCTCGAGCTCCTCGGCGGCGCATGAAGGCGGCGGCGGAGGAAGAGGATGGAGCTCGTGCTCCTCGGCGGCGCATGAAGGCGGCGGCGGAGGAAGAGGATGGAGCTCGTGCTCCTCGGCGGCGCATGAAGGCGGCGGCGGAGGAAGAGGATGGAGCTCGAGCTCCTCGGCGGCGCATGAAGGCGGCGGCGGAGGAAGAGGATGGAGCTCGTGCTCCTCGGCGGCGCATGAAGGCGGCGGCGGAGGAAGAGGATGGAGCTCGTGCTCCTCGGCGGCGCATGAAGGCGGCGGCGGAGGAAGAGGATGGAGCTCGAGCTCCTCGGCGGCGCATGAAGGCGGCGGCGGAGGAAGAGGATGGAGCTCGCGCTCCTCGGCGGCGCATGAAGGCGGCGGCGGAGGAAGAGGATGGAGCTCGCGCTCCTCGGCGGCGCATGAAGGCGGCGGCGGAGGAAGAGGATGGAGCTCGCGCTCCTCGGCGGCGCATGAAGGCGGCGGCGGAGGAAGAGGATGGAGCTCGCGCTCCTCGGCGGCGCATGAAGGCGGCGGCGGAGGAAGAGGAAGGAGCTCGCGCTCCTCGGCGGCGCATGAAGGCGGCGGCGGAGGAAGAGGAAGGAGCTCGCGCTCCTCGGCGGCGCATGAAGGCGGCGGCGGAGGAAGAGGAAGGAGCTCGTGCTCCTCGGCGGCGCATGAAGGCGGCGGCGGAGGAAGAGGAAGCTCGTTATCCTCGGCGGCGCATGAAGGCGGCGGTGGAGGAAGAGGAAGCTCGCTGACCTCGGCGACGCATGAAGGCGGCGGCGGAGGAAGAGGAAGCTCGTTATCCTCGGCGGCGCATGAAGGCGGCGGCGGAGGAAGATGAAGCTCGCTGTCCTCAACGGCGCCGTGCAGCGTCGGAGGAAGAGGATGGAGCTCATGATCCTCGGCGGCGCATGAAGGCGGCGGCGGAGGAAGAGGATGGAGCTCGTGCTCCTCGGCGGCGCATGAAGGCGGCGGCGGAGGAAGAGGATGGAGCTCGTGCTCCTCGACGGCGCATGAAGGCGGCGGCGGAGGAAGAGGAAACTCGCGATCCTCAGCGGCGCATGAAGGCGGCGGCGGAGGAAGAGGAAGCTCGTGATCCTCAGCGGCGCATGACAGCGACGGCGGAGGAAGAGGATGGAGCTCGTGCTCCTCGGCGGCGCATGAAGGCGGCGGCGGAGGAAGAGGATGGAGCTCGTGCTCCTCGACGGCGCATGAAGGCGGCGGCGGGGGAAGAGGAAGCTCGTTATCCTCAGCGGCGCTGTGCAGCGACGGAAGCTCGCCGTCCTCGAAGGCACTGTGCAGCGACGGTAGCTCGCCGTCCTCGAAGGCACAGTGCAGCGACGGTCGCTCGCCCTCCTCTTCGCCGCATTGCAGCGGCAGCAGCTCGCTGTGCTCAGCGGCGCGGTGCAGCTGTGCTAGCAGCCCTTGGAGCCTGGCCACCTGCTCCTGCAGGTCACGAATGCGCTCTTCGTTTCTCAGAGCGCATCGCCGAAAGCTGCTCCAATAACTCTGGGAGGCTGCTCCCAGCTGCACGTCCCGCTCACACTCCGCTCTTTTGCCGTTACGCCGTTTGGTTCCCCGGCTACCTTCCACGCCGGCTCCCCTAACTCCAAACATCGTTGCCCCCCCCAAAAAGAATCTCCCCGGGGAAGGGCTCCTCTGCTATGCCTCTTTTTAGGTCTTGCAATCTGTTACGGTTCTGGTGTAGTGTTGTGCGGCATAAACGCAGGGGATCCAGGTGGTAACGGAAACGATGTTTATTTAAACACAAAACAGGGAACTTATAGAACAAATAGACTTTAAATGAAACCGAAACTAAAACACGTATAGACGGAGAAACAAAAGACACTAAGAAACATGCTGACATGACTAAGGTAAATGAACAGTTGCAAGACAACACAGGAGAACTAAAACAAACCATTTATAATAAAACTAATAACCAACTCGGTTCAGGTGAGCGCCCCCTGGTCACCTGACCGAGTTGCCCCATGGGAACTGAAGTCTAAACAAAGGAACTACAAACGATATTACAGGGCGCTTTGGCGCCCTCTAGGGGTTATCCCTGACACCGCCAAACTCCCCAGATCCCAATCTGATCACGAACAAATCTGAGGCCCAACTCCACAGAACACGGCATCCAAAGGAATTCGCCACTAATTTTCCGGTGCCGGGAAACCACAGCAATCCCACAGAGGTCCTATGGAGCCATGCCCTGTTGGACCGAAGCCATCCCGGTGGCTAAATCCTAGATGGTTTTAATATGAACGATTTTAAAGTTATGGCTGATTGGTAAAGTTAAAAATAATAATAATAATAAATAAATAAAAACACCTTGATATGTTACCATATCAGGTAAGTTTACACATAGTATATACCTGCTCTAAATATGTTGGAGAAGCTACAGCTTTTCCCCCTGACTGTTACAAAGTGCTGCCACTGAAGACTATTTCCTTTTTAAGTGCAAGTAATACACTTTGTTCATCGTATAAAATAAATCAGGTTGGAGCGGCTCAGTTAAAACACTTATTGCTACGATGAGAAACATAATTTCAACACATGAGGCAGAGAAACTAGCTTGTTCTTTTGTTACCTCTAGATTGACTACTGTAATGCTAGATGTTCCAGTTGGTGTATCAAAAAGTCAAAATCAGGCAGCCTTATCAACACTGCTATGGCTGTCAGTTTTTTTTTTTTTTTTTTTGCTAATACTAAAGAAGGCGGCACGGTGGTGTAGTGGTTAGCACTGTCGCCTTGCACGGCCAGGGTCCGGGTTCAATCCCCGGCCAGGCTCGATTCCCGTCTCTGTGTGCATGGAGTTTGCATGTTCTCCCCGTGCTTGGTGGGTTTCCTCCGGGTACTCCGGTTTCCTCCCACAGTCCAAAGACATGTAGGTTAGGCTAATCGGCGTTCACAAATTGCCCGTAGCGTGTGTATGTGTGTGTCTGTGCCCTGCGATGGATTGGCACCCTGTCCAGGGTGTACCCTGCCATGTGCCCTAAGCCTCCTGGGATAGGCTCCAGGCCCCCCGTGACCCTGAATACAGGATTAAGCGGTATAAATTATGAGTGAGTGACTGTAATACTAAAGATCTTGTGAATTGCTCCTACTTCAATCAAGAGCTGCAAGCTATTTGTTAGTACCTTGTATAAGGTAAAAGGTATGGAACAGTGTTTAGGCTATAGGTTGAATTGTTTGTGCCTTATTCAAGACTATTATTATTATTATTATTATTATTATTATTATTATTATTATTATTATGTTAGCAAATCTGGTGCATTCATTGTCTTGAACTTTGATGTTTGGATGTTTTGGACTGCATCCGATGCAAACAGTTTTGCTACTGTAAATCTGTTGAACAGGCAGACTAACAACATGAATAAATAAAACTTTATATTTACTTATTTCAAATGAATTTATAATTAGTGATTGTGTTATCTGGCAGGATCTATACAAGTCAATATGATCATTTCGTCATGCTACTGTAGGTACCACCCTGGTGTTTTTCGTGAATTCGTAGACATTTCCAGAATAAAACAGAAAGAAAGAGTACCAGTTTGTGTACAATAATTAGGGACAACTTCCGATTCTGGGGGGAAAAAAATAGTGCAATGTGGAAGTTCATCAAAAGACCACGAGGAACTGGTTTAAAAAGTGAGTTAATGCTCATAGACCAATGTCAAACATTAAACGAGAAATAAACATGCTTTACAGCCTGGTACAAGAAAAAAAAATTAAATAAAATGTAAAAAAAAAAAAAAACGCTTTTGACATCCATAGCTAGAATTTCCATTAATGACTGGAGTAATTTTTGTATGTAACTCTTTAGTTAAAATTACATTATTAGACGTTCGTCTGGTTTGTACTGCCCATTTACCCATTTATTGATTTGCCAGATTTTAAATCTATGAATGACATAACAGAGGGTTTGTCCAGTTCTATACTATAAGTTTGAGAAGTGATAGTGTGACTGAGTTTAGTTTAAATAATATCTGGAAACCACCACAGAAAGTGCCAACAGTACCAATTTTTTCTTTTTTAATTAGCCACAGCTTTCCTGTCTTGTTTAGCCAGTTCTCTGGGCTGTTTAACTACTGTAACTTGTTGAAATAAATTTAAAAAAAAAATGTTATTGCAAGAAATGTTTTGAGGCTTAAAACTTATTTTTGATTGTCATACAAACACAGTCTATCAGAAAGTTGAAAGGTGTCTCTTGTGGATTTTTTGATTGCTTAGTCTTCAATGCTGCTTCCATGCAATATTGAATGTTATAACTGCTCCGTTCTCATTAAATCATTGTGGAATGTCGAGTGTAAAATCAATCAAACTGTATTTACAGAGTAAATGCAGTACTTTAACCGATTGTGATGTTATACAATATGAAGTAGAAGACTATACAGCTGCTGCAAATGCAAAAAATAAAAAATAAAAAATAGAAGAAGTGAAGATCTACAGATCCCTTAGATACCGAACCTCCCAGTTCCTACAAACCCAACATCTACACGACTGCTGAGACAGTTGGATGCGTAACCATTTTGTGCTAGGGATTGTGCCAGTCACCGAGAGTGGTATTGATTTGAACACAAGACTTGCGTCTGTGCAACTCAGCAAGTGCAGACATCTCAGACAGATCTGACTTTGACTTGACTTTGCCATGAAGGATACTGTGGAAGAAAGACAAAAGACACTGACTCCAAGGATTCAATAACTGGACCGTTCTATCAAAACGAACACATTTTTTTTTCTTTCTTTTTTTGTTAAAGGCCCCAATTTTGTTTTTTCGTTTAAATTGAATGTCACTTGCATTGTTCTTAAATTGCAAGGCAGCGAGGGAAAGAGAGAGAGAGAGAGAGAGAGAGAGAGAGACAGAGAGGGATACTTATTCAAGAGTTTGTTGCATTACGACAGCTTATGACTGCAGTCTCTCTGAGTCACTCTGATAGTTTTAGGACACTCCATCAGTAAACAGCTGGTACTCATCGTAGTGCATTTTGTGTACTCAACAACACAGTTATAAAAGAAATTCGCTTATAGTCATGCTCTTCTAATGAGGAGGTTTTCCCTTAGGAGTCTACATCCTCTTATGGTTTCTTTCTTTTTCGAGTCACCTCAAGAAGTTTTTCATTATGGCCCTCCCCTACGAAGGGCGTTCAAGTCAAACTGGGATTTGTGGTTTGAAATTTCTGGAGAATGAGGGTATAAAATGAATTCAATTGTCATTTACAAAAGTCTTCGAGCACAGTATGGCGATTAGACTCTTAGCCACAGTAAAAACAATGGAATGGTGCAAAAGATGCTTGATTCTTGACAATTGTTGGGTCACTTGTCGCCAATTTATGAAATCATTCACCAACACCTTTGCATGTTATAGGAACTTGGGTTATTGCCACGTCCCTCACACAGTGCTGACCTCGCTCTAAGCCATTTCTAAATGTTTGGACCATTAAAGCAGTTCCTTGAAGGCCAGCATTTCAGATGTGAAGTGGGCAATCCAATCATGGCTCAACTTTGTACCGTGACCCCAGTTTGACTTGAAGCCCCTCAGAGATTTATATCTGAAATTGATATTTCTGTAAAGTTGCTTTGCGACATTGTCCACTGTTCAAAGTGCTATAGAAATACAACTAAATTGAGCTGAATTTATTTATTTGATATCTGTTTCACTTTGAAGTTTGTGTTTTATTTAACGCTTGCTTTCACCCAAGAACCGAGTTCCATGAAAAAAAAAAAAAAGCCAAATGTTTAGCTCCATTAAGTGTGTATTGGTAAAAGGAGGACCATATTACTGACCTTAAGTTCTCTCTCTCTCACACACACACACACACACACACACACACACCACGTGACGCTAGATTATTGAGGAAAAAGAAATCATTGCAGTCAGAAGGAAGGAATCGATAGCCTTGAGTTTAGGCCAACTTCTCCCCGGTTAAAAGCACTCGTCTCAAGAAATCCGGCATGAAGGAAAGACCAAAAAAAAAAAAATAATAATAATAATAATAGATAAATATATAAATAAAATAAACACAGCAGGGTTTCTCATAATCGACAGTCTTGTTCCGTCCGTATGCTAATGTAAAGATGTGCGACTCCAACCTAATCCTCGCCAGACCTCACTGACAACACCGCACTGATTCCACTTTAATTGAAGACTTATTTTATTTGAATTCTCTCCCCATCTTTTTGTTTCATACTGTTGGATATTATAGCAGCGGCTTAGAGTAATCGCTTGCTCATTTTCTCTTCCCCGTGACGCATCATCCTCTGCAGATTAGGAAGGATGTCAGGGAGAAATGAGAACTGGGGGGGGGAATAAAACATGACTGACACTGGGAGAAAGAAAAAGGAATTGAAGAAGGCTTGTCTGGTGAAATGTGAGGTAGGATCAGATACTGATTAGCCCTGATGCCTCTTTCTGCTTAGAAATGGGAACACGAGGCAAGTTTAGATGTAATACAATAACCGTGTATTTACTTTGGGGGTAAAATGGATTAAGTGTGGCCTGAACTAACATGGCAGGCTCAGCCGAGCTTTTGGGATGCACAGGAAGCATAAAATTTCCCAGGCGAAAAAAAAAAAGAAATAAAAAATGCATGCAATTCTCCTAAATGCATGCGTTAGCTAGAGGAAAGCTTAGCTAGATTTCCCAGAAGTTAAATAGTAGCTTTGCTCACTTACAAATTAGCACATTTTTTTCAAAGTTTTTTTTGTTTGTTTGTTTGTTTGTTTGTTTGTTTGTTTTTTGTAATGTTAATAGCATTTCTGTCAATCAGATTACTTTTGGGTACTGATTTAGCTTGCTAAGGTCTAACAATGTAAAGGAATTGTAAGTGCCAAACTTAATGGGAATGCCATTTTCTTTAGATTGACTTCAGAATGTTAATGATGTTATACTGATAGCTGGGATTGAGGAAGAACTTCAGGAATTGTTCATTTGATTGAAAGGAACTTGTCAGCTCTATGGTTTGTTGATAAATGAAAAAAAAAAACATAAAGGGTTGCATCAAATGATATTACTTGTAAAATCCATATGAACAATGTAGTAAGGGGGCGGGGGGGGGGCAGTGGTGGCTCAGAGGGCTAAGGCACTGAGTTACTGATCGGAAGATCGGCGCTTCGATTCCCAGCTCAGCCAGGTTGCCATTGTTGGGCCCTTGAGCAAGGCCCTTAACCCTATCTGCTCCAGGGGCGCTGTACCATGGCTGACCCTGCGCTCTGACCCCAGTTACACTGGGATATGCGAAGAAGGAATTTCACTGTGCTGTAATGTATATGTGACAAATAAAGACTTTACTTTACTAGTATTCCCAGCAGGAATTTTTAGTTGTCAAAATATTCTGGTTAGGGTGTTGGACCTCTGACCAGGAGATCCCATGACGCTGTCGGTTGCCATTCTTGGACAAGTCCCTTCACCCCCAAGTGATCAGATACAAATCGGGTGTCAAGCTGGCAACCCGACCCTGTAAATAACTACCACCGAAACGACGGGATTCCGTCACCCAATGTTCCAGTTGGTACGCAGATGGAACCATGACTTGTGTTACTTGGCAATGTTATAAACATTAGGAAAATGTTTGTTGTTTTTGGAAGAATAATTTTTTTATGAAATGATGCCAGAACAATGTTGACTACATGATGAGGGGATAATTATACACAATTATACAAAAATGTTGGATACTAAATGATTATTCTCCAGTTGCTGTGCTAACTCGAGTGCTGTGTACTAACGACTGGACTACTAATGGGCTGCACATTAATATTTGTAATATGTCATCTCTTTGTGTAACATTAGAGGACTAAGATACATGAGGTACACACGTGGACAAAATTGTTGGTACCCTTCGGTCAATGAAAGAAGAACTCACAATGGTCACAGAAATAACTTTAATCTGACAAAAGTAATAATAAATAAGAATTCTATGAATGTTAATCAATGAAAGTCAGACATTGCTTTTCAACCATGCTTCAACGGAATTATAAAAAAAAAAAATGAACTCATGGAACAGGCCTGGACAAAAATGATGGTACCCCTAACTTAATAGTTTGTTGCACAACCTTTTGAGGCAATCACTGCAATCAAACGATTCCTGTAACTGTCAATGAGACTTCTGCACCTCTCTGCAGGTATTTTGGCCCACTCCTCATGAGCAAGCTGCTCCAGTTGTTTCCGGTTTGAAGGGTGCCTTTTCCAGACGGCATGTTTCAGCTCCTTCCAAAGATGCTCAATAGGATTGAGGTCAGGGCTCATAGAAGGCCACTTTAGAATAGTCCGATGTTTTCCTCTTAGCCATTCTTGGGTGTTTTTAGCTGTGTGTTTTGGGTCATTGTCCTGTTGCAAGACCCATGACCTGCGACTGAGACCCAGCTTTCTGACACTGGCCAGCACATTTCTCTCTAGAATCCCTTGATAGTCTTGAGATTTCATTGTACCCTGCACAGATTCAAGACACCCTGTGCCTGATGCAGCAAAGCAGCCCCAGAACATAACAGAGCCTCCTCCATGTTTCACAGTAGGGACAGTGTTCTTTTCTTCATATGCTTCATTTTTACATCTGTGAACATAGAGCTGATGTGCCTTGGCGAAAAGTTCCATTTTTGTCTCATCTGTCCATAGGACGTTCTCCCAGAAGTCAACATGTAGTTTGGCATATTCCAGTCTGGCTTTTTTATGATTTGTTTTCAACAGTGGTGTCCTCCTTGGTCGTCTCCCATGTAGTCCACTTTGGCTCAAACAACGACGGATGGTGCGATCTGGCACTGATGTTCCTTGAGCATGAAGTTCACCTTGGATCTCTTTAGAAGTCTTTCTGGGCTCTTTTGTTACCATTCGGATTATCCGTCTCTTTGATTTGTCATCAATTTTCCTCCTGCGGCCACGTCCAGGGAGGTTGGCTACAGTCCCATGGATCTTACATTTCTGAATAATATGTGCAACTGTAGTCACAGGAACATCTAGCTGCTTGGAAATGGTCTTATAGCCTTTACCTTTAACATGCTTGTCTATAATTTCCTTTCGAATCTCCTGAGACAACTCTTTCCTTCGCTTCCTCTGGTCCATGTTGAGTGTGGTACATACCATGTCACCAAACAACACAGTGACTACCTGGAGCCCTATATATAGGCCCACTGACTGATTACAAGATTGTAGACACCTGTGATGCTAATTAGTGGACACACCTTGAATTACCATGTCCCTTTGGTCACATTATTTTCAGTATTTTCTAGGGGTACCATCATTTTTGTCCAGGCCTGTTCCATGAGTTTATGTTTTTAAATAATTCTGTTGAAGCATGGTTGAAAAGCAATGTCTGACTTTCATTGGTTAACATTCATAGAATTTTTTAAAATGATTACTTTTGTCAGATTAAAGTTATTTCTGTGACCATTGTGAGTTTTTCTTTCATTGACCGAAGGGTACCAACAATTTTGTCCACGTGTGTATGTGTGTGGGAAGCTGTTGTATTTGTCCCGTCTCTGATGGGAGTTCTAAACCCTGTTAAAAACTCAAGAGAACACGGATGTGCTCGGATGTTCTGTGAATGGATGTTTATCAACATAAACGGTCCAAAGGTAACAATTTCATTGCAATGAGGTTGCATTAGTAACGGTGTGTTTGGGTAATTTATTCAGTCTTATCTCAACATCACTTTATCACTTGATGTTCTCCTGGTATTGTCAGGAAATTCAACATCAGCGCAACGTCATTACAACTCAAATACAATATTCATCCAATTATAGATTTCCTGCTGGGTTAGAACTTGTTGTGAACCTCACATCCCTGGACTCAATCATTATAGATGAGGCAAAAGATAAAACAGAGATCAAAGCAAGGTGATGGAAAGCTTAAAGAAGAGCTTAAAGAAGTTTATCTCTGAAAAAGCATCAGAACAAAGATCAGGCTATGGAAAGCACTAGTGCGGCTGAGAGCAACTCAGACAGACTTTGAAGAAAAGGGATGAAGGTTTTTGAACTGAATGAAGCAAAGGCAGTTTGTGCGAGACCCATATGCACAGTCAGGAGAACAAGGTACTGGAAAAGGTTAATGTGGAGATGCTGAAGAAGAACATCATGCCTGGAGAAAGAAATGATGCTTGGAACAATGTCAGGTAAAAGAAAAAGAGGACAACCATGGACAACACAATTCTATAACATTAACTTATAGACTGCAATGACTCTGGAGCAGGTCACCACAATGTTTGTTGTTTTCGGAAGTTGGAATCACTTTTAATGAAATGATTCCAGAACAATGTTGACTACATGACTACTAATTTTTAAATGCTACAATCATGGACATGATCTGAATTAAAATTTTAGTGAGGTTCACAATGCAGAAATGTATCACAGTGTAAAACATTATGTGTTTACTCCAAATGTAATGAATACTGTATAAATACTTCTTTCAGAGCGTTTTCTTTATTTTTTCTTTTGAAAACTCATTATAGTGAAAAAAAAAAAATTATGATAGCATCATTTTAGAGAACCGAGTTTTTAAAAATAATTTTATTGAACAGATCTATGCAAATTAACACTGTATTGTAGAAACAAGTGTTATGTACAGTAATATGTACTGTAGGTAGTTAAATTTAGAGATGATACCAATCTAGTACTCAGTGTCAAGGCCAATACTAGCAACCAGGCAACTAAATAACCAACTAAAAATATAAATAAATGTGGAGGATTGAATTGGAGTTTAATTTTGTTATATTTCTGGATCTTAGGAATGTTACCAATTTAACAGGTTTATTTGATTTTTTTATTTTTTTAGTTCTTTTTTTTATATTAGGATTAATTTTGTTATACAGAGGGGCACAAAACATGTATACACACTTTAATGGTTATCTATTCTTTTTTTAAAAACCCATAGTTAATTATGGCAGCAATGTGTAACATTATGTTTTCCCTAACACCATTGAAGCTACAGTATCATGTGACCGTCAGAAGAGAGGCGTTTTATCTCATAGTGGCTCTTCACATCACTGCTTTAATTACTGTAGCACCACGGTTTTGGAGTTTCATGCGGATTCGGACACTTCATAGGTCCATTACAGTGTACCTTTCTGTGTCGTTGTCATGGGTCTAGCTGGTGGTGCTGGCTAGACCCGGCTGATGTTGCCGTGGGCATGAAGGTAGGCATGAAGGCAGAGGGGTGTGCAAACAGAAAGTCTTTATTTAAACAAACTCAAACAGACAAACGAACAAAGAAACAACAAACTCAAACTAAAACTAGGGCTCAGGAAAAACACAGGGAACGGCGCGCTAACACGGGAACTAGGAGCTGACACGGGAACTAGGAGCTGACACGGGAACTAGGAGCTGACACAAGGAACTGACAGAGAACTGGGGATGAGGAAACATGGAGCTGAAGCTAACTAAGACACATAGGGGAACTAGAGATGAGACAGGGCTAGACAGGAGAGACAGGGCTGGAGACACAGGACAAGACTAGAGACAGGAGACTAGAGACAGGAGACTAGAGACAGGAGACTAGAGACAGGCTGGGTTAGTGGTTAGTTGGGTTAGTAGCTACATGGAATGCTGGGGACACTGGATGCTGACCTAACCAGGTTAGTATCTAATGGGGTTAGTGGCTAACTGGGTTAGTACTGACCTAATGGTGGGGAACTGAATACAAAAGGCAAGGCACACATGAGGCTATTCCAAACTAGGGGCTAACCCTGCTAGCAATCAAGGCCTACTAGCGGCTAGACCCTCATGTGGCTACACAAAACTTAAACAGACAAAGAACTAGACTGGAAGACAAACACTGGGAAGACACAGAACGGTACTTACACCGTACACAGGAGGAGACACAGCCTAACTAAACATGAAACAGGACAGCTCCATGAATCCATCAACACAAGGAACATAAGGAGAACAAACAGTAGAGCCCTCTAGAAAAACAACGGTAAAACAATATAACTAAAATATAAACTTAAAAAACAAAAAGGAACGCCCACATGACGGTAGTTACAAAAACAAACATACCAAACAAACAGACAAACAATGCTCGACCCAGTTTCCCAGAACAAACTTCTATTTATAGAAACTTTAATGAGGCACCTCAGTCCAGGTGAGCACTCATCACCTGACTGAGGTGCCTTCTGGGAAACTGAGTCAACCAACAAGAACTACAGACATGGAGACAGTGACCTCTGGTGGAGGCTCCTAACAGTCGTTTGCATACTTTCTGTATTTACGGTAAGGTATCATGTTGTTTGCCTCTCTTGAGTGACACGTATAGACGTGCCCACTTCAAAGGCAAAAGTGCTATGTTTGTCCAAAAACTTCTTTGCTGCTGTAAGGTGATCTGGCACAAAACTGCTCATAACTTCCTTTTAACACAACATTTTGATTGAATTTATGGAGCCAATACTGAAGGTCTGGCAAATGTTCATTAAATTCTGTCCAGCCAGTTTTTGAACTTGGTTCTGCGACAAAATCAGCTGGACAGCAGACATTACTTAAATGACGTCACTGAAGTAAGTAATATTTTCAAAAATGTAATCCATTATTCAGACAATTTTTGTAACCCGCGAGCCAGACAGCAGTCATTACATTAGTGTGTGTGTGTATTTGTGTGTGTGTGTGTGTGTGTTTGTTAAAGTCGTCCTACAAGCCATGCCCCCGCCCCCCTCTGTTATTCCTGCTGTTAGTAGTTAACAGATTATGAGCCAAACTTGTCTGAGTGATGATGGTAGAGTAATTATAAAGGTCTTGACTAAAGCACCATGCATTAGGAATCACAAAGGAGTTTTCATTTTTTGCAATGGAAAAGAACTCGAACTAGTTTATCAGAAGGTAATGCTGTAATTATTACTTTTTAATGACAGTAATTTTGTAATGCAATTAGTTACTTTAAAAAGTAACGTCCCCCAACACTGCTGGACAGACAAACAAACAAACAAACAAACAAACAAACATATAGACAGACAGACAGACAGACATTTTTCTGAGACTGGTTTGGGATCCTCGAAATGTAAAAAGTGTACAGACAAAACCTATACTTTACTTGCATAGATATTATGCTGTTGGCATGAAGTTGTTCCATCTACTGACAATGCCAGGCTCTTTATGTGCTAAAATGTATTTTGTGGTATGAAACATGAATCAGAATCATCCTTAGTGCCATTTTATATTTCCACAATAGCCGCTTTCTTGAAAATGTACCAAAAACACACAGTTGTTCAGTCACACAACATAAAACGGACAACAGTCGCAGTTCTAAGGAGGATGGGGGTGTTCACCTCTGCACCACCATGTCATTTAGCTCTAACATGAATAGACTGGGCCTGAGGTTTATAACCCGTTGTTAAGCCACAGCATGTTTAGTGTGACACCTGTGTGAAATAACGTAAGAAATACTCTTGTCTGTGTGTGTGTGTGTGTGTGTGTGTGGGTTTAAGAAAAATGTCATTTCTCAGACTGAAACCACAGCAGGTATTAGCTCTCATGGCTCATCAAACACTTAACCGCACACTGAGCTTGTAGCAGAGCACATGCAGATATGTTGTGTGTTCATGGGCATTGTGTTTTCTCTTGGCTCACAGACGTGTAATTCCAGCATCGCCAAAGTGAAGAGTTAATGTCTGTTTCCCTTCTGGCACATTGTGTTTGCATGACTGGATGGTGGGAACAAAAGACAGAAAGAGAGTGATGTTTTGTCTCTTTTTTGTTGATATTAACTGATTTTCAAACCCACCTTCAGGTTGACATGATGATCGATGGAGCACCAGCATGACCATACTTCTACTGTACTCGTTTTTTTTTATTTTTTTTTATAACTTTGTCATTCCTGCCAGGTGTGTTGTTGTTGTTGTTGTTGTTGTTGTTGTTGTTGTTTGTTGTTATAATTTTTGCCAATTTTCCAGAAGTCATTACAACTTTTGTAAATGTAGTATCAGGTCTTAGTCAGTCATAAATATCTGGAAATGATGTGTATTTTGAATTTTTTACTTGTTTTCCTTCACAAAATGTTTTCTGAATTGATGATGAAGGAAATATTAAAGTTGATTTTAAGCTTGAATTATGGCTGAATTAAAGGTAACCCACATACAGTACTTAACTTACCCTTACTGGTTTGATAGTTAAAAGTTAGATAGTTCATGTTTGTTTTTGTTTTTTTTTGCTCATAATAAAAAAGTTATTCTGCTGTTATTCTGTCTAGTATGTAACAGTGTTACATTTAAATTTATACTAAAAAATATACCCTAAAATCACAAAATCATAATGCCAATTTATAAAATCTTATAATTCAAGGAATTATAAAAATCAGTTATCAGAACTCCAGGGTGGTTACAGCTACAGAATGTATCCAACACAATTCATAGCAAATTCAATCTCATAATTAAAAAAAAATAATAATAATAAAAACGTTGTCATTGCAGAATTCATAAAACAGATTTTGTAGAATTTCAAAGTTTGTAAGACAGTATTTTTAGAAGAGACTTTATTTTATATCAAGAACCTTACAGGCCTTAATTGTATAATATAAACTGTATATTAAAGAATGTTATAATTTTTTAAATACTTAGAAAATATATAGAGCCCTAAAAGTACTGAATTTATAGAACTACATAAAAAACTACAAAAAACAGGAATACTTAGAATGATAATATTTCAGAATGTCTTGAATCTGAAAATTCACAAAAATCCAAAAATGTTCATCATTTATAGAACTTAAATGTATAATCATTTCTAGTAACTGATCATTTCAAAATTCTTGGAAGTCAAAAATTCTGGAGTTATACTGTAGAACTGAAATTGCAGAGACACACAAACTAAATTAATTTAATTAAGTAATTTCAGAACAGCTGTTATAGAACAGATAGAATCTAATAGAAATATTATAAAACATAATTTTAAAAAAATAATATTATGGAAATGTATAATTCAAGAATTTACAGAGTAGAATTTATAAAAGTTCATTTACAGAATGACAAAATAGCACTTTTTGTTCATTTTAAACACAATTTTGCTCAATTCTGCAGATTAAACCCATTTTTTTTTTTTTTTTTTTTTTTTCGGGCCAGAGTCAATTTCAATATTGCTGTTTCATCCATCTGTTCGTTTTCTTGGCACTTCTATACATATACATATCTCATTATAAAGAGATATCCCATAATTCATAACTTACTTGGGGGGGGGGGGGGCGCTGTCATTTTCAGAGTATGACACTGGCTGATTAATGTGTACCCTTATCAGACAACATCAGATTTGTGAGTCTGGGTCTAAGTAGTTTTGTAGGCCTGGTTCCTTGTCACACATACACACACACACACACACACACACACACACACTGTTATTTAGTTCGTGTCAGCACAGTGAGCCCTTGCAACATTTCACCAATCTGTCCATTTATCATCTACGGGCCGAGTCATCCACCTCGCATTTTCTTTTTAAGCCATATTTCCAGGCACACACACACATACACACACACACACACACACACACACACATCGCAAACCCTGAAATCTGCATCTATGCTCGGGCTCTAATTTATCACTGTCTGACAAAAAAGTGTGGCCCTCTTTCAACATGACTCCATATATCAGCTCTGGAACGCTCATCTATGATGTTTATATTCGTGACATACTAACAGATACATTGTGACATAACGTGTGTGTGTGTGTGTGTGTGTGTGTCTGTGCAACTCGCTACTGTCTATTTTTGCACACATATACACTTTTTTTGCTCCAATTTAATTTGTACACTCTGACCTCATTGTTATTCAGAATGAAATTAGCATCCTGATACACACCCAGCATGCATAAGTGTCAGTGTGTGCGTGTGTGTGTGTGTGTGTGTGTAAGCCATAGGGAATGCTCGGCCGCCTGGGTCTCCTTTTGTAAGAAGAGTAAGTAAATAAATAAGTGTATATATTAAAAAAAAAAAAAAAAGGACCCAAGTGTAGCTAAACTAATAATCATGGTAGGGATTTGTAATTTCCACACTACAATATTGTACAATAATTAGAAGATAACTATTGCTTTCTAATATCTAAGTTATTAGATGTTTTGTTCACAAACACACAATCACATCATACTGCCTTGTGAGGACCATCTCTCCATATTATTAACCTCCGAGACCCAAACGCTAATGTGATTTCTTTCCACTGTTTCTGTTTATTACCACCTGATAACGACTGCATTTTGGTCCTCATATGAGGAACTTACAAAATATTAGGATATAACCATAGTGTAGCTGGGAACACACACACACACACACACACACACACACACACACACACAGTTGCACTCTCACCCTCAGCCACATCTGCTAGTGTTTTACTTAACCCGGAGAATTTATTTGATAACCGAGCGCACACTGTTTCATTCATTCATGACTTGCAAGGCTAAATGCTTCGATTTCAGATAAAGAGGAATCTTTCATCTTTCAAACTTTTCAAAGCAGACGTATCATTACCACCCTAAAGTTTATTATCTTCCCCTAACAGAATATCCTGAAGCCTGTCCGCCACAAGATCATTCTGCTGTAATGATCTTGTTAATAGGTAACAAAGTTGAATTTAATGTTATCACTTCATGTCCCAAAATCATAAAGCCTTTTAGGATTTATAAAAGCACTTACAGAACTCCAGAGTTGCTACAGCTATAAACCGCATGCAGCACCATTCACAGAACATTCAAACTCCTTGCTTATACTGCACAACTTTGCCACTGCAGAATTTATACAAGAGATTTTTGCGGAAGCATATTATTTCAGTGTTTATAAGACAGTATTTTTGAAGAGACTTCATTTTGGATCAAAATCCATACACAGTTGGAAATTGTATAGAATGAATTCTATAATTTTCAGAATATTATAACTTTAAAATTCTTTGAAAATCTATACGGCAAAATTTACTGAACTTGAAATTATTAGAAATGCTTAGAACCCTAAAATGTCAGAATTTCTTGAATCTGATTATTTTTTTTTTTTAAATCACAAAAATTTACAAAATTACAGAATTTTTTTAGAACATAAAATAATTCCAGAAAAACCTGAAATTCTAGAAAATTTAGAAAATTTTTTTAGAAAATTAGAAATTCTGGTGAATTGAATTTACAAAACAAACAAACAAAATAAATAAATAAATAAATAAATACATCTGTATATCCTGAAGTGTTTAGTTAAAGTTACACAACCACCAGGAATTTACCAGTTTAAAAAAATAAATAAAATCTACTACATTATACTTTTGATCCAGTTCTAGCTATGTTTAATGTGTGTGTGTGTGTGTGTGTGTGTGTGTGTGTGTGTGTTTCTTTGAGTTTTCTACACACACATATCTATATATATATCTATATCTATATATATATATATATATATATATATATATATATATATATAAAACTTTTAGTTTTACCATCTCCTACTAACTAAACAATAATACTGAACAAAATCCCTTGTTTCACACACTAAGTAGTGCCCTTGATAAGGGGTTAAAGAGGATTGAGGACTCAGCCTTGTGTGATCATTACCGTTAGCCGTGAACTAACTTGCTGAAAGTGCTTCGCTGATTGGTTGTGAATGTGGGTTTTGGCAGTTGGCCAAAATGAAACAGAAATGTCCAAAGGTGTGAGTCAAAAAGGCACAAAATCTAAGACTAATTCAAACACGTCACATCCAAAATGTGAAAATGTCACATCCATAAGCTCAGTTTTTTCTAAATCAGTTATTCAAAAAAAAAAAAAAAAAAATGGCAGACATTTTCAAATCTACACTTCCGGTGTTCACTCAAGTCTCTTTGATGGTACATGTGTACAAAGTTTCTGGAAAACGTTTACTTCTTGTAAAAGTACTGTAGGTTGGAAGAAATTCAGGAGTCGACATGGGAAGACATGCACGATACGGGTGATTTGATAAGTTCAACCAAATCCGAAGAAACGTTAAAATATAGATGAACATTAGCCACTTTAGCATATTAGCGAAGTTACCGCTAAGATATCTAGCTTGTAGGAAATGAGGTTAATTGGCAGGTGACCTCATGAAGGGTTTGTCCACTTCATATACAGTTATTTTCAAATGCAGTGCCATCACATTAGATTACTGTGTATAATGTAGAAAAGTGTGTGTGTGTGTGTGTGTGTGTGTGTGTTTAGGTCGTAGGCGTGTTTTGTGAAAGAGTTTGAGGCTGGAAATGTGCTTATAGTGAGTTGTGCAGATTTGGGCTGAATAAACCAGTCAGAGTCCAATCAGATTTAAGTCTGTAAGACAATATAAAAACACTGACACAGAGATATTAATATTATTATTAGAATTTATTGCGATAAATATGATACAAGCATTGCAACAGTCATGTTTCTAATCCAATGCAGTGTTTCAAGGAAGCTCCTTAAAGTACTGTATGTTCCTCCATTCCTCCTCACCCAAAACCAAACATCAAATCTAATCTTCCCAGTCTTTTAGAGAGCTCAAAAACTACAGCGTATAAGTAGTGACATGACACGTTGATTACCCGTGAAGTCATCTATGGTTCAGTTCCGTGACTTATTCGAAAATGCACGACACGAGAGATCCAAAGACTCCAATTGCCCCTGGAAATTATGGCCCGAGGTGACAAATGCACTTGGCTGAGACTATTTTTTTATTTATTTTTTGACAGTGTTTAGTATGTATTATTCTGCATTTTTTTTTTTTTTTCTCTCTCAGAGCTTTCTGTCTCACATGGTGAATATAGGTCTGCAACAAATGAACAGATTTGTTCATTTATTCAGCTGTCAGAGTTGTATTGGTGTTGTATAGGAAACAAACAAATTCAGAATTCAGGAACACTTTTCGGGTTGGACACACGTGAACCATGGAGACATGAAATAGAAGATGAAGGTCATCTGTACTTTAAACAGTCACAGGACAAAACAAACAAACAAACAAACAAAAAAACCCAAGCAAATTTTGTGTTTCCATATTTGCTATTTAGTTTGTTATTGTTGATATTCTGATTTTTTTTTTTTTTTCTGGATGATTTTGTTTTTTGAGTTTTTTTTATTTTTTTTTTTTATATATTTTTGGGTTTCTATGTTTTGTGATTGAATTTTATGTTCTGTAGATGTTCCTGCACTCCACACCGGCTGTACACTTTCTGTCAATGTTCATACAATGTAAGTAATCAGGGCCAAATTCCTCAACCCTAGTTTGGTGCAAAAATGCATTCCAAAGTTCATCTGAGACTCATCCAGAGCTTCGTCAGTCTCACTGAGATAAATTGAGTTGATAGTTTTTAAAGTTATGGAATATTTAGTACAAATTTGACTCCCCAACCCCCCAGGAACTGTACACACCGGTACTGCGTTAATACTGGAGTAACCGTCACTGCAGTAACAGTTTCTAAACATTCACTGAATTCATTTACACCACGGAACTGTGAAACTTGAACTGTGACCTTGCACATTACTCTGCACATACTTTTATTTTATTATTTTATTATTAGTACATAATGTAAATTTTAAATTATTTTACAGCTAAAGCTAAAGATTTGTAAAAAAAAAAAAAAAAAAATCACTTATTTCATACTATATACTGTACAGTGGTGTGAAAAAGTGTTTGCCCCCTTACTGATTTCTTTTTTTTTTTTTTTTTTGCATGTTTGTCACACTTTAATGTATCAGATTATCAAACAAATTTAAATATTAGACAAAGATAACACAAGTAAACACATATTGCAGTTTTTAAAAGAAGGTTTTATGCATTAATTTTTTTATTATTACTTTTTTTTTTTATCATTAAGGTAAAAATAAAATCCAAAACTACATAGCCCTGTGTGAAAAAGTGTTTGCCCTCTAAACCTAGTAATAACTGGTTGGGCCACCCTTAGCAGCAACAACTGCAATCAAGCTTTTTGAAAACTTGCAATGAGTCTGTTACAGCGCTGTTTTCCGAAGTCTTATTGAAAACTCTACTTTTCTTGTTTTAAAGATTTTTGGTCATCAGCGGTTGTACTGTATAAGCATTTCACTTCATGTGACGTATGTGACGAATAAACTTTGAATTTTAGGTCATTCTGCTTTGAACAGTAGGTACTGTAGTTTTGCTTCATTGATCATGTGACAGAAAGATATGATGAGTTTTTTTAGGAACAAAATCTGAAATATCTAAAATGTGAACGTTCATGCACCCAAAAGAAGGTCATATAGCAGTTTGCCAGAGAAAATAATTTTTTTGTATTATAATAATATTTATCACATTGGGCTGTCAAACTATGTGTATGTTTTGCTCTATTGCAAATGAGAAAAAAGAAATAAATAAAAAGAATAAAAAATAAGGGGAAAAAAGCGAAGAAAGAGTGGGTGTAACGTACATTTGGTGTGTTATCAGTGAGGTGCAGTGGAGGCATTGAACTGAACAGGTCCTGCAGTCAGACATGAGTGTAATCATGCATGATAGAAGGAAAAGAAGAGAGAGAGAGAAAGTGAGCGTGGAATCACTTACTCAGCCCTGAGCACTGATTGCGTTGAGACTGATTGGAGTGCAGACTGTCAGAGAGTGTGTAATTAGTGCCACCTGCACAGAGTCTGACTCCCATTTGGCAAGAGAGAGAAAAAGAGACGACAGAACCCCCTCCTCTTCCCATCCCCTGTTTCCCACCTCTCCTCCGTTCTCCTCAGGCAGCGTCAGGCCGTGAGAGAACAATGCGGGACAGCGGCGTCTCTGCACCGCGAGTGTGTGGGTGGAGATGGAAAGAGGGAGAGAGAGAGAGAGAAGAGGAAAGTGGGAGACTAAGCAGTGTAATTACTTTGGAGAGGTTAGAAAAGCCTAGTGCAGAAGTGCGGCTGCGGTGAAACAGCTGGGGAGAGAGATTGGAAATGAGATTGGTGCACACAGATTTCCTGTTATGAAAATGGCAGAGATAGGTTTGAGTGATGCACAAAGACGGCCGTTTTAAAACACTAACATTTCAGTTTCTTTTGAAATGACGGAGAGAAAGGAAAGCTGTTCGACCGCGCAGTTCAATATGGAAGAAATACCACACTTGTGTTGAAGTGGGAAAATTATTAACCACACGGTGTTAGGAAGCAGGTTTGACTTTATTTGTTTAGCATTCTTAACAAGAATCCTTGTTTAGACATCATCACAAAGCAAATTTGAAGAAATATACTGTATAACTGTCAGGCTCGCTAGAGGGCGTGATGGATCCAATTGCAGATAGTGTGAATGGGAGAAGTCTCGTTGGACAGTACCCTCCCCTCTACTACCTCTTCCAGGTGCTTCGGGGTGAAGTCTGTGGAAATCTGAGATCAGAGATCGGTCTAGGATGAATCTAGCGAGTACCCAGCTTCTCTCTTCAGGGCCGTAGCCCTCCCAATCTACTAAGTACTGAAGGCCCCGTCCCCGGCGGTGAGACTTGAGGAGCCTGCGAACGGTAAAGGCTTCTCCCCCATCTATGAGTCGGGGGAAGGGGGGGGGGGGGGGGTAGACTGGGGGTGTGTGGATAATGGGCACAAGATTAGACGTGAAACGTAGGGCTGATTCTGCGCATGGAGAGAGGTAGAGCTAGTCGGACAGAGCATGGATTTATGACTCGGGTGATAGTGAAGGGTCCGATGAACCTTGGTGAGAGCTTCCTGGACGTGGTCTTGAGTGGAAGGTCCCGTGTAGACAGCATGACCCTTTGGCCGATACGATACCTGGGAGCTGGTGACCGATGATGATTCGCCTGGCGCTGGAAGGTGCTTACAGTGTGTAGTAGCTGATTGCGGGCATGCTGCCATGTTCTTTTGCAGCGACGGACAAAGGTTTGGGCTGAGGGAACTGCTACCTCCTCTTCCTGGGCAGAAAAGAGGGGTGGTTGATAGCCCAGACAGCAGTGGAAGGGAGACATGCCTGTGGACGAGGTAGGGAGCGAGTTGTGGGCGTACTCAACCCAGGGTAGGAAGCGACTCCAGGAAGAAGGGTCTCGAGAGGCCATGCACCTTAAAGATTTCTCCAACTCCTGATTCATCCGTTCAGTTTGGCCATTAGTTTGGGGATGAAATCCGGATGAAAGACTGGGTGTTGGCGCCGACGAGGTTGCAAAACGCCTTCCAGACTCTGGGCAGAAAACTGGGGGCCCCTGTCCGAGACAATGGTGACGGGGGATGAAATGCACCGACTTAGAGAAATGGACTCCGATGGTTAAGATGCAGGTGTTGTTTTGAGATGGTGGTAGGCCAGTGATGAAGTCGATAGAAATGTGAGACCAGGGGCGGTGGGGAATGGGGAGGGGTCGGAGGAGACCCTCAGGAGGGCGGTTAGTCGTCTTATTACTGGCACAAGTGTCGCAGGAGGCCACAAAGTTTTTGACGTCCTCCTTCATGGTAGCCCACCAGAAGCGTTGGTGTAGGAGGGAAAGGGTGCGTGCCTCCCCAGGGTGGCATGCCAATCTGGAACTGTGGGCCCAGTCTAGCACCTGTGGTTGCACGGAAGCTGGGACGAAAAGCTTGTTGGTTGGAACGATGCTTGGGCAGGTTCCCGTTCGAGGGTCTGCCGAACCAGGTGCTCCACGTCAAGTTGGGTTGTTGCCACAAGACAATGAGGAGGAAGGATCGCCTCTGTCGTGGATGTGTCCTGAGAGGTGGAGAATTGCCGGGAGAGTGCGTCAGGCTTGACGTTCTTGGAACCAGGACGATATGATAAGGTAAACTGAAAACGAGAAAAAAACAGTGACCATCGTGCCTGGCGTGAGTTGAGTCTCTTTGCCGTTTTTAAGTACTCCAGGTTCTTATGGTCAGTTCATACGAGGAAGGGATGGTCCGCCCCTTCCAGCCAGTGTCTCCATTCTTCAAGGGCCAGCTTGACCGCCAAGAGTTCACGGTCCCCGTTGCCGTAGTTGCGTTCGGGGGGGTGTGAGTCGGCGGGAGAAGAAGGAGCAAGGGTGAATCTTGTTATCTTTCGGGGATCTCTGAGACAGGACGGCCCTACTCCGGTCTCAGATGCATCTACTTCCACAACAAACTGGAGGGAGGGGTCAGGAAATATAAGGATGGGTGCTATGGTGAAACGGTGCTTGAGATCCTTGAAGGCTTTATCTGCCTGGGGGTTCCATCGGAATGGGATCTTGGAAGACGTGAGTGCCGTAGGTGGGTCGCCACTATGCTGTTGCTTCGAATAAAGCGTCGATAAAAGTTTGCGAATCCCAAGAAGAGTCGGAGTTCGCGTCCTGAAGACGGTACCGGCCAATCAGTGACCGCCCTCACCTTGGTGGGGTCCATCTGGATGCCTGCAGGGGAAATAGAATATCCCGCAACACAAAGTATCCAAAAAGCTAGAGTCAGAACGAGAGGCGAAATCGTGGTCGGGAAAACAAAGCGTGGTCGAGATCCGGTAGACAATGAAGAGAAAACAACACTGGAATATTGGGCTAGTGAGGCACTCAATAATCTGGCGACGTGGCGGTGTCAGGGCATGGTTTAAATAGGTATGAGCTGATTACTGATAGTGTCCAGGTGTGCAGAGAACAGGGGCGGTGCGATGTAAGGAGTGGCAGGGAACATGGAACAGGCGTGCTTAGGTGATCATGGCGGGACTGTGGCTTGGCGTGTCGTGACAATAACTCCAGATAGAAATGTTATATCCTAAATATCATAGATGGTATGGACAGCCAGCGTCTCGTTAGAGCGTCTCATCTCTTAGAGGTTTAAAACAAACCAAAAAAAATGTTATGTTGCTGAAAAAACCATAAAGCACTAAAACTTGAGACTTCTTCCTCATTTATCATTACATCATGTGTGTACCATAATGGTGAGTGAATGAGTTCTTGCTATAGAAACCATAACGCAGTAGAACAGCTGTATTAAAGGGGAGCTTTTATGTAAGGACGGGGAAGCTAAGGAGAGAGAGAGAGAGAGAGAGAGAGAGAGAGAGAGAGAGAGAGAGATCTAAAGGTGGTGATGATGTGAGCTACAGAACTCCAACTAGGTGCTGAGTGGTAATGAAAGGGAAACGTGTCGAGAAGAAAGAGTGTGTGGAAGTACCGGTAAATGACTGAATGGCAGATGAAGAGTTCAAGATGCAGAACAAGTCAAGAGAAGATCAGGGAAGGATGCATTGGACATTTTAGAGAAGGCTGGTCTGGAATAGAAGAGGCTGGGAAGATGAGGGAGAATGAGAATGAGCTGGCGGTAATGTAAACTACTGGATTCCAACCACCGTTAAACAACAAAGAAGAAGTCATTTTTAGACATTCAGGCGGGTCCTCAGGATTTAAACAAGCCAATTAGATGTTCCCCCTAATGTGACCTCATATACAGTAGACCTTTGTCTATGTGAATGTGCCAAACCCAACATTCAGAATTAGTCACGGAAGCTTTCAGCAAGAAAACTCATCTGATTGCTGTACATTGTGTCGTCTTATAGCACACAAAAGTCGTGGCCAAAAGTTTTGAGAATTACATAAATATTGGAAATTGGAAAAGTTGCTGCTTAAGTTTTTATAATAGCAATTTGCATATACTCCAGAATGTTATGAAGAGTGATCAGATGTATTGCATAGTCATTCTTTGCCATGAAAATTAACTTAATCCCGGAACAAAAAAATTTTCCACTGCATTTCATTGCTGCCATTAAAGGACCTGCTGAGATCATTTCAGTAATCGTCTTGTTAACTCAGGTGAGAATGTTGACGAGCACAAGGCTGGAGATCATTATGTCAGGCTGATTGGGTTAGAATGGCAGACTTGACATGTTAAAAGGAGGGTGATGCTTGAAATCATTGTTCTTTCATTGTTAACCATGGTGACCTGCAAAGAAACTCGTGAAGAATGGACTGCTGAGGACTGGGCCAAAGTCATATTCTCGGATGAAGCCTCTTTCCGATTGTTTGGGGCATCTGGAAAAAGGCTTGTCCGGAGAAGAAAAGGTGAGCGCTACCATCAGTCCTGTAAAGCATCCTGAGACCATTCATGTGTGGGGTTGCTTCTCATCCAAGGGAGTGGGCTCACTTACAATTTTGCCCCAAAACACAGCCATGAATAAAGAATGGTACCAAAACACCCTCCAACAGCAACTTCTTCCAACAATCCAACAACAGTTTAGTGAAGAACAATGCATTTTCCAGCACGATGGAGTACCGTGCCATAAGGCAAACGTGATAACTAAGTGGCTCAGGGACCAAAAACGTTTACATTTTGGATCCATGGCCTGGAAACTCCCCAGATCTTAATTCCATTGAGAACTTGTGGTCGATCCTCAAGAGGCTGGTGGACAAACAAAAACCCACTAATTCTGACAAACTCCAAGAAGTGATTATGAAAGAATGGGTTGAAGTGCTTGTAATTATATTTCAGTACATCACAGAAACAACTGAAACAAAGATCTAAAAGCAGTTAAGCAGAAAACTTTGTGAAAACTAATATTTGTGTCATTCTCAAAACTTTTGGCCACGACTGCATAGTAATTTTCGTGTTTCTGTTTTGTCAATCTGTTTTGTGTTTCAGGCTACAGCACTAACTAGCTCCTAACACAAGACAAGTGGAACAAGTGATAACTACCATAACTGTTCTGGGATTGAATGTGCACTAGCCATTTAACGTTATTTGGGATTCAGTCCCAGAACGGTTAGATAGCTATTAATTACAAGGCTTGAAATGTCAGTATTAGTTAACGTTACCTGCTTATTATTTCATGAAGCGCAAAGCACAGAATATTCCACAGCATTGTCAGCATAATTTTTTCGACAGATGCACCGAATGAACTAACGCTAACGCTAGCAAACACCAGCATATCCACGAAGAATCGCGTATTTGCACAGCATCTGAGGGAATCATGTTAGGATAACAAATTCAACTTTAATATTCATTTAATTACCCACTTCATCCATTTTCACACTTTTGTTTCTTTTTTTGTCCAACATATGACTGAATATCAAACTAATCAGCAGAACAGAAGCTATCAATTTCTAGTTTACTATCAGGTAGTTTGGTAGGTCATCAGGTAATCTTAAAATGAATTAATTTATTCATTGGTCTGAAACGCACCTCAAACTTGATTATCAAGGAAAATACACGTCGCCTAATGTCAATTAACAATAGAGATTTACCCTCCGCTGACTTGTTGCTTGGAGCTTTAAATTAAAGGCATAATAAAATATGGGACCTTTAATATAAACCTGTTGTTTTGCGCGGGTGGCGGCACAGTGGTGTAGTGTTGCCTTGCACCTCCAGCGTCCGACTTACATTTTTTATCTCTCTATATATATCTGAGCATTTACAGTAAGTGGTAACTTGGTGGTGCTGGGGTTCAAACCTGGAACCTTCCACACCGTAATCCAAGTCTTTAACCTTTCATCGCATATGATGAAACCCTTGCTAACACATATGACACATCCGGACCAATCAGAATCGAAAGTTCACCAGGAGTGAAATGAATTCCTGACTAAATTTTAGTTTATTCTCTAAAAAGCCCCTGGTATTTTATTTATTCATCTGCTTATTGTACACCATGACACGTCCATTTAATTTCAGCTCCAGGTTGAGTGCGATTCTCATCACAAATCATTCAGGGCTCGGCTGCCTTCACAAGCTCGCCTTCATTATTAAAGCGCGAGAGCGAGCGATGTGAAACAGGGGTCATGGAGACGATCCACACGGAGACGAGGGAGTCGAAGTCAAAAAACCTCCAGTGCAGACTTAAAATGAGAGAAGAAAAAAAAAAAAAAAGAAAATAATACCATTTTGTGGAAATAAAATGGATGAAAATTTGTGCAGTGGTGTATTTATAACTTAAAAACTTAATGTAGAACAGTTCTGAAATAACTGGGTCCTGCTGACTCTTTACCGGCTCAAGGCTTCATTTGTGTCTGTTAGATACATTTACGAGGCTGTAAGTAAAATACAGATGTGCTGAGAAATGTTCCTTCTAATATGACAGGATGGTGAGGCTAGAGATCTGAGACACCCTGTGGCGAGGGTGGGAATGAAAGGGCACGTCTGTGGAGGTCATTATGAAAGTCTATGCAAAGTCAGCAATAAAGAGTGATTTAGTTGCAGCTATAAATAAATTCTGGCTGGAAGGATCGACAGAGACGAAAATTCAATATTTGTCGAGTTGCCATGTGGTGTAAGGGTGGACACCCTGGAATCCCAGAGCAAGCTTTTAGAACTTTCAGGAAGTATCCTATGTATCCTAAGAAGGTTTGGCTGAAATGTTCTAGAAATACTTTTGCTCCTCTAATGATGAAAGCGATGCCAGAATTGAAAGTTTTTTTTTTTTGTTTTTTTTTTTCTTTCACTCAGTGGAACATATTTTTGTTTCTAAAATACACCAGGCGTGGAATGGGATGAAATTTTTGGTGAATGAAGGTGTAAAAATTGGTTGAGATTTAAAGAGATTTTTCAAAGAAGGTGGCACGTCCGTGAATGATGATACCGGTCGAGGTTGCACTGATGTCGTTCCTGTAAAAAACTCAGCATTCAGTGGAACTCCTGATCCTTGAAACTCAACAGATAACTTGTCTGCAACTTGCGGTAGAGACGCATCTGTCTGTGTGAACTGTACACACAATCATTCACCAACATGACTCGTACAGTATATTCCAGGAACTTGGCTGGGAGTTATTGCCACATCTCCCGTACAGTCCTGCCCTCGCTCCAAGCCATTTCCACCATTTTGGTCCATTAAAGGAGTTCCTGGGAGGCCAGTGCTTCATCAACTTTCTACCCTGATGCACTGCTGGGATAAGTGCATTAGTGTAGCAGGGGAGTATATAGAGAAATTGAACTTGTTTCAAGGACGTTAAACATAACCATGCATGGGATAAAACGCATGACTTATCTATTAATTAATATCATACAGTATGTGTTGTTATAAAGGACGCATAAAATAATAAAGGAATAAAAAAGGACAAATTACTCCATACTTTTTTTTTTTTTTATCTTTATACTGCTTTTCCATTCAGCATGGTGATTCAGTGGCTAGTCATGTCACCTCGCGTGTCACCTGGGTTAGGGTTCGAATCTCACGTCAGGTTTGTGTGAGTAGAGTTCTTGGTTCTTGGTTTCTTGGTATAATCAATTCTTGGTTGATTTCCTTTGGGTACTCGTTTTTCCTCTTACAGTCCAAAGACATGCTGAGTAGGTTGATTGGCATTTTGAAATTGCCTGTAGTGTATGATTGAGTGTGTTTGCTCGTGCCCTGATGGGTTGGCACCACATCCAGGCTGTACTCCACCTTGTGTCCTGGGTTCCCTTGGATAGACTCCAAGCCTCCTGCAACTAGGATAATGGGCGGATGCCTTTCCCAACTCAAGTTTGCAAAAAAAAAAAATATATATATATATATATATATATACAATTGCTTCTTTTATAGAAAATCTCCAACTACATGTGACATTTTTCATATTTTACAAAATGCTGCCAATATATACTGTACAGCTTCCTGCGCCTTCCTGGAAAATGAACATTGTGTTTCTGTGGCATCTCGAGTAAGCTATAAAATGTGGACTGAATTACATAAACTGCATTATTTGTTACATAATGAGGACATTTATAGCATTATTGCAAGCTTGTCATGTGTGTGTGTGTTTCTTGTTCTTTCGAAAATGATTTAAGGACACACCTAATGCCATATGTCTGTCTCCGGGTCTCCATATGACTTACAAATTGTTCTGTTCTTTTGATGTACAGTACCAGTCAAAAGTTTGTACACCCCTTCTAACTCCATGGACGTTCCTGATGTTTATTTCCTCCTACAGTAAAACTATGCTGAAGGCGTTTATCCAAAATATATCCAATAACCTCCTCTGAACAGTTGATATTGAGATGTATATCTGCTACTTCTGCTCTGTAAAGCTTGATAACGGCTCTAATCTGAGGTGCTGGTTGTTAATTGGTGATTCCTGAGGCTGGTGACTCTAAATGAACTTCTCCTCTGCAGCAGAGCTAACGTTCCTGTGAAGGTCTTCATGAGAGACAGTTTCATCATGGAGCTTGATGGGTTTTACAAACGCACTTTAACCGTGTAGTGTACTGACAGTAAGAGTGATGTCATTGTTTTGTCCACTCTGGAGCAACATTTGTCAGTTACTGTTTAACACTGTAACTATCTAGAATAAAATGAAAATCTTTTAGAAGTTGAATTCAAGGCTGCATTCGTCACCAGGGACTCCAGGAATATGAGCGAGTGTGTGGACGAGATTCTCTCCTTGCCTAGTGCTTCATTCATGTCCACTAGGTGGTGATATTTCTTTGTTGTGCTGTGTTGCTGTTATTGAGTTAATAACACGGGGCAGCTGATGTTCTTACGTTTGGTTGAAGCGTCACAAACTTAAAAGAATGATAGAATGCTGAACTGAATATTGAGCGATATTTGAAGATCTTTGGCCTGGAAACCACCAGCTACATCCGACAACACTGGCCAAATTTAAGTGATGATGACGATGATGATGATGATGATGATGATGATTCAATGATTAGTTTCTGTTTGCCTGTTTTCTCCTCAAAATCAGTTGAATTTGGGTCGTAAAGTTAAAGAAGTAACTTCAGTAATTTAAGGGAGCCAGTGGATATGTTATCCGTTTGGTCTACAGGCTCAGGCTTGTATATGCAGTTCTGCACCTTTGGTATGCAAATGTTGGCTTATACTCGCATTGATAAATGTCTCGATATTAACCTTGGTTGGTAAAAGTGCGTTTAGTGTGGTGTGTATTCACGTTTTTCACAACACTAAGATCCATCTTCTGAATGTCCCTTAGGAGCAAAGTATGTGCGTGTGTATTAAAGGATTTTCTTTAAAGAGTTTCGAGATTTTTGAAGCTTTAAAGTCTCTGCCTGATTCGAGTAATTACATTCAACACGCCCAAAGTGTCCATAATTGAATTAAATAAGCTTAACGTGTCTGTAATTAAACTGAACCGCTTGAGGTGTGCAGCTAACTTTGATACGCTTGATTTATTATAATTCACCAACAGTCAGAGCTTGCTCGTGAAAGATGTAATAAATATTTGTGCGCACACACACACACACAAAAAAAGAAAAAAATCAATAAATGAATAAGAAAGGAGATAATGAAATCCTTATCGAGAATAACTAACTAGTGGCACATGTCAGACACCAAATTATCCAGCGCCGAGCGCGCCGCTGCTCCAATAAGCCTCGGTTTAGCTGTTCATGACAAAGTGACACACTGGTAATGCAGACAAAGAACTGATTGACGCAAAGACTCAACGGGTCTTCACACCACCTGACAATACGTAAAGGATGCCTGGACGATGTAAAGGATGTAAAGGATGCCTGGACATTGCCTTTCGTATTCGCACCATATAACATACACATGTAGTGAATAGTGTGCAGTATTAACACTGAAACACAGACTGTATAGCAAATATGTGCATGCATGGTTGATTGTATCCAACTACAATCAACGATGCGCATGTACTGTACAGTAGATTAGTCAGACTTTAAGTCTTTTATTTCACTTCCTAGTAAAGTGTGGAAGCAGATGTTTGGCTTCAAGGTTGGAGGGAAGTGTGTTTGAATAGACTCTGTTGAGAAGAGACCTAACAGACAGTGTACTGTATATATATACAGCGGAAGGAAGTTTATATCTACTTTCACATTACCAAGAATTTTTTTTTTTTTTTTTACCCTAATGTGGTACAGATCTGATTTTTTTAGGGCTGTCTGAATGCACTTCCTTTTTTTTTTTTTTTTTTTGATTCACTTTTGTACAGTATGTGGTCCTAGATCAGATATACACCTGATACACATCAATGCGACTCGAATGATGTCGGCAGCACAAGGATTTCATATCAAACAGCTAACTGCTCGCCTTCCTTCAGAGCAAAACTCCAAGCAGATTTTTGTTACAATCATTGATGATGAAATGAATGAGGGGTCACACAAACTGATGACGTGTTTTAAACCAGATGGACATATTGATGCTTACAGTTTCAGAGAGCAGACACGTCTACATTAGGGACAGATAAAAAAAAAAAGCCACATGTAATTATGGACGTGACACACCGAATCCAATCTGACCGAAAAAATCTGAATTGAGCAATGGTGGTTGCAATGTGAACGTAGGCAATAAGTCCCTGTAGCTTAACAGTGCAGCATGCATCGTGAAGAAACCGCAAAAAGAAGACAATTTTTCTCATTTTCACACATGCACAAAGTTTTTTTTGGTTTCGCATAAGCCCAATTTTTAACATTTAATTTTTATGTCTGTGTATGTCTAGTCCATTTCAGTAGTATTTGTAAAGTCTGTTACAATTTAAGGAGTCACTGTAAGGTTTTCTGATGTTGAACTTTCCCATGCCTCTATATCCATCAAATAACCCCGTTATTGCACTTCCTCATTCCTTGTATGGAAATATTTACTATAGGCTGTAGTGAGGATCTGGATCTGGATGAATATTCATATAAAAGGTTTGCTGGAACACTTTTATTTAATAATCCTAATTTGCTTCCTACAGTCTTTGTCTTCAGGTTAATGACTTTATTCTTTTCTTGTCCAGGACATGGCGGCACGGAGGCTTAGTGTTTAGCACTGTCCCCTTGCACCTCCAGGGTCTGGGTTCTATTCCCGCCTCAGGGTCTGTGTGCACGGAGTGTTCATGTCCTCCCCATGCTTGGTGGGTTTCCTCCAGGTTCTCTTGCTTCTTCCAGTCAAAAAGGCTTAAATATGCTCTTTTGCTTGTAATGAATAGAAAACTTCAGATACATTGCTTATGCATGTGTATTTGTCCCTGTCGCCGAATTTGGGGACGACACATCAATCATTCTAATCCTTCCTGTATTTCATTTTAAACTTAGATAGGTATAAATCTAGGTATAAAATTATTTGAAATAATTTCATGAACTAGGCTTAAACACCATTACGCAACCCCATTGTTGATTGCGTTCCTTTAACATAATCTCCTTCAAATATTTTATTTCATACACTCGTTGGGTTTTGTTCACTTTGTACATTTTTCTTTTTTTTTTTTTCTTTTTTGTTGTGGTTGTGCGACATTTGATATTCTATAGAAGAGTCAAGTTTGCCAATTAGCGATCTCTTGACTGCAGGTGCGTTCTCTCGTATCAGTCGAGAGCTTTCATTAAAATATTTTGGCACACTGAATATCAGAAACTCTTCAGGAAACCATTGATTGCGTGCTTTGAGTGCTTGGAGAATCTCCAGCATGCTTCAGTAACAGATATGATTGGAGCCCGAGTGAGAGTCTGTTCCCTATGGGTGGCAGGTTTCATTTAAAACCTCTCTCGGCGCTCTGTAGGGGAATACAAACTGACCAGCAGGGTTTGGAATGGAGATTAAAAAAGGAAGCCATAGAGTTAAGGAAAGGATTAAGCGCTAAGAAATGATTCATTACTCGCTGCCGTCTGCACATCGTCCTGCTAACCTCCCTTTACTTTTCCTCAGTGTGTAACCTACATAATCATAGCAATATGACAGAAATTTATATTATCTGCTGTTTTCATAGCCATTTGATGGGGTCGTTTTTGCAGAATTAAACAGCATTAGATCAGATTAAAGCTTCAAATTGCGTCTATGTTTCACTCGGGGCCCGAATCTGATACTTAAACTAATTTCCTGGGGGAAAAATCTAAATCGAGATCTTCTTATTACGTCTGTAATCTTCTTGTCTGGGACAAATGCCCTCAGTAATCTCACAGAGGCGTCGGCCAGACCACTTATTTACTGAGATGCAATCAGTAATAGGGATAACGTAAGGACGCACCTTAACCATGGTGATGATTGGACGTTTGTCTGCGCTGTTGCATTAAAGGCGGAAAAGACAACGAATCGGAGCTGAACGTGCAACTTGCAAAGTGTACTGTAACTTGACGTCGCACTTCAACTTTGGCACGGGATCAGAATACACTAAATGCACACAGTAGTAAGCACTACACACCTACAACAGATTGGCGCTCATTATGGCACGCAACGGGGACTCAAACTGGAATAAGGTGTTTAACAAGAACATGTGCATCAGGTGCACAAACTTTTGTCCATACAGTAAATTGTTGTCGTTGCTCGAAAGACAATCTTATGTACTGTAAACGCTACGTTTGTGCACACCTGATCATCACACATACTGTATATGTCATCTTTTTGGTCATGTATGTACTGTGTAAAGGACGTTCAAATCAAACCAGGACTTAAGTTGAGACGTTCACTGAGACTCTTCTGCAGTAAAACATTTGAATGGCGCAAACATTTAAAGAAGTTTGAGGTGGCTCCGAGCCCAGTGCAGATGTTCCCGTTGAACATTCAGTGACTGATCCTTGGAAATGGACAGACAACTTGTCAGCAGTATGAGGAAGAGACGCATCCGTCTGTGGGAACAGTACACACCATCATCCACCAACACCACTTGCAGGTTACAGGAACTCAGCTGGGTGTTATTGCCACGCCCCCCATACAGTCCCGACTTTACTCCAAGCCAGTTCCACATGTTTGGGCCATTAAAGGAGTTCCTGGTCCAAGCACTAATGAAACGCCGGGATAAGTGCATTAGTGTCGTAGGGGATTATAAAGAGGAATAAAGGGCGATTTTAACTCTTAGGACTGCGTTCTGTTATTCTGCACAATCAAAAACTCTCGCTTTGACTCAAACACCCCTCGTATTATCCTGTCTGACTGGCGCATGAATGCTGTCCAGAGCTCCTTTGTTATTGCCGAAAAAGGTTTGGTTGTAGATCTCTTGTATGCCCAGGACTATTGATTTTGCCACAGGTGTAAACTGTAATCTGAATTCTGTGTTGGACCATATGAGTGTGTGTACGCGTGTGTGTGGCGACTCGTAGCATTTTCCATAGCCACCTGTCGGAGAAGCCCTTTATCTGCCTGTAAGGAAATCAATATCTCAATGTCGAGTCGGATTTTTATTTGACAGGGATAAACTAACAAGATGCCGCTAGAGAAAAGCGCCGAAAGAAACATGGTGCTGTGTGTGTGTGTGTGTGTGTGTGTGTGTGTGTGTGGTTTCAGACCTGCACCCAAGCTTACTGTCGATACAATACCCCCCCTGAAAACACTCTCTCTGTCCTTTGAGACTCAGTCCTGTGCTCTATCTCTCTATCTCTCTTTCTGTGATTGACATGTACTTCCCTCTTTCTCTTCCTCGCCAGCTCTCCTGATGTTCAATGCATGTCTTCTTCTAACATGGCCAGAGGGAGATCAATAGAGATTTTGGGACATGGAGAGAAACTTCGACCCTGTCTTTAACCCCCACTTTCGTCACGATCTCCTGGGCAGGGCTGGCTGAGTCTGGTAATCTCCTCGTGGACCTCCGGATGTCTGTCTTGAAGCCTGCAGCCTCTGTGAATAAAAGGCTGAGACCATCAGGTCAGTGCACTGAGCAGGGAAAAGGAAAAAGCACAAGACAATAAAGGGAGGCGGTGCCACGGTGTCTGTCAATACTAAGGTAAGAGGTGTGGACTCTGTGTGTCTCTCTGTGCCTTTGAATTGCAAGATTGAAATGAAGTAGGCATGGCCTGTGTGTCTGTCATGCCCAATGAAGGAGGCATGGCTTAGTTACCTGGCAGTTCCACTGGATGGGTGTGTTATCTTTGCCTTTCTGTCTAAGGGTAAAACGTGTAGTCTTTGTAAGTTTGTCATATTAAGGGAAGCATGGACATTATACTTTATGCTTTAGACTGGCTTATGTACCTGTTAGTCCCAGTGAAGGAGGAGTATCTAAGCAGGACTAGTCAAAGATGCATGCTGTCTGTCCTTATTGGTCACAATGAGGATGTGACCTCTAATTGTCCAAAGGATCATCTATGGCAGTCAGTCCGGAAGACATACAGTAGGTGTGGCCCCTGTGTATGTTAATCCCAATGAAGGAATTGTGCCATCTCCTTCAGTAAGATCAAAGAAAGTGGGTGTGGCCTCTGTAAAAATAAGATGTGACTTCTGTATCCAAATCACATTAAAAGACATCCTTGGTATTATGGGAGGTTTAATGTCTCTGCCAGTTTGTCCCAAAATAGTGAGTTAATTGTAGGTCTAATACATGGGCTACATATTTTTAAGCCCCAGTGAAGGAGGTGTGGCCTATGTGCCTGTCAGCTGTAATAAAGGAGATGTTCCCTTGCTCCTTCTCATTCCTGGTGAAGGAGGCATGACTTTTGTACCCACCACCCTTAGTGAAGAAGGTGTGGATTTTGTGCCATTCCTCCCTTACTAGTGATGATCATCTATGTACCCCATCTATGAAGGAGGTGTGGATTCCATGCCCAACAGCCATACTGTCGTACCTGCTACGAACTATACCTATCACCCTAGCAAGGGAGGTGTGGCCTATATGGTCTCAGCCCTAGTAAAGTAGGCATGTTAGCTGAACCCCTCAGACCTAGTGAAGGGAGTGTGGATTTTGTACCCCTCAGCCCTAGTGAAGGAGGTGTGGCTTTTGTCCTCCCAGCCCTAATGAAGGAGGTGTGGCTTTTGTACTCCTCACCCCTAGTGAAGGATGTGTGGAGTTTGTACTCTTCAGCCCTAATGAAGCAGGTGTGGCTTTTATACCCCTCAGCCCTAATGAAGGATGTGTGGCTTTTATACCCCTCAGCCCTAATGAAGCAGGTGTGGTTTTTATACCCCTCAGCCCTAGTGAAGGATGTGTGGCTTTTGTACCCCTCAGCCCTAATGAAGGAGGTGTGGCTTTTATACCCCTCAGCCCTAATAAAGCAGGTGTGGCTTTTATACCCCTCAGCCCTAATGAAGCAGGTGTGGCTTTTATACCCCTCAGCCCTAGTGAAGGAGGTGTGGCTTTTATAAACCTCAGCCCTAATGAAGGAGGTGTGGCTTTTGTACCCCTCAGCCCTAGTGAAGGAGGTGTGGCTTTTATACCCCTCAGCCCTAATGAAGGAGGTGTGGCTTTTATACCCCTCAGCCCTAGTGAAGGAGGTGTGGCTTTTATAAACCTCAGCCCTAATGAAGGAGGTGTGGCTTTTGTACCCCTCAGCCCTAGTGAAGGAGGTGTGGCTTTTATACCCCTCAGCCCTAATGAAGGAGGTGTGGCTTTTGTACCCCTCAGCCCTAATGAAGGAGGTGTGGCTTTTATACCCCTCAGCCCTAATAAAGCAGGTGTGGCTTTTATACCCCTCAGCCCTAATGAAGCAGGTGTGGCTTTTATACCCCTCAGCCCTAGTGAAGGAGGTGTGGCTTTTATAAACCTCAGCCCTAATGAAGGAGGTGTGGCTTTTGTACCCCTCAGCCCTAGTGAAGGAGGTGTGGCTTTTATACCCCTCAGCCCTAATGAAGGAGGTGTGGCTTTTGTACCCCTCAGCCCTAATAAAGCAGGTGTGGCTTTTATACCCCTCAGCCCTAATAAAGCAGGTGTGGCTTTTATACCCCTCAGCCCTAATGAAGCAGGTGTGGCTTTTATACCCCTCAGCCCTAGTGAAGGAGGTGTGGCTTTTATAAACCTCAGCCCTAATGAAGGAGGTGTGGCTTTTGTACCCCTCAGCCCTAGTGAAGGAGGTGTGGCTTTTATACCCCTCAGCCCTAATGAAGGAGGTGTGGCTTTTGTACCCCTCAGCCCTAGTGAAGGAGGTGTGGCTTTTATACCCCTCAGCCCTAATGAAGGAGGTGTGGCTTTTGTACCCCTCAGCCCTAATAAAGCAGGTGTGGCTTTTGTACCCCTCAGCCCTAGTGAAGGAGGTGTGGCTTTTATACCCCTCAGCCCTAGTGAAGGAGGTGTGGCTTTTATACCCCTCAGCCCTAGTGAAGAATGTGAGGCTTTTGTACCCCATAAGCCAAAATGGATAGCCAGAGTCTTTTTAATGGGCTTCTCTGCCAGTCCATCCCAGTGAAGTGGGTGTGGTTTCTGTATCTACAGAGTGATAAAGAGAGTTGTTGTTAAAGAGATACATATGGCCTGTACATGTGATGCAAAGTCTAATTCACAGTTTAATTCCAACTATAATTATTGAACAAATAACACAAACTCTGTATCTCGATTGTAGAAGTTCTTTATCTGCTACGGCAGATTTCACAAACAGGCTCCGATCCCTAATTGACGAACACCCACACAAAGCCACACTCACTCGCATTAATTAATAAATGAAGGGTCCGAATGAAGTGACTGTGCTTTAAGGCACTAATGGCTCTGTCCCTTCATTAGCCGGGATTAAATCTCTGAACGAGCGAGTGGGTTCTTTATCTCAGTAAATGAACACGCTGTGACACAGGGCGTCAAAGGACTTCAAAATCTCTTGACCACATTAACACAACACTCACACACACACACACACATGCAAATCTAATGCTAATACTGCGTTCATGTTTTGTTTATTTATTGCTTTTAAATTTGCGAACACAGACAGCCATCAGACGCCTCGGGCGAAGCAGATAAGATGGGACACAAACAGTTTATTTTTTAGTTCTTCTTTTTGTTAGGATGTAGGAATTAACGACTGGATGTTTATAAGTGACCGACTGAGATATAATGGAATGTAAAGTAGGCGGAGCTACAGTACGCACAAATCGCAAATGTGTTTCAATATGATTGGACTTCTATTGGATAGTATTATTTTTTATGTCCTTTAAATATTAGTTTTATTTCACAATGCATCACGATTTTTTTTAACATTTGTTGTTATCAAGCTTTCCTGATCTAAGATCCATTTTTAACGCCTAAATAAGGAGTCAAATTAAATTATGTTAATGTGGTGTGATGAAACAGGGATACTGAAGTTGATCGTTTTCCTTGAACAGCATATTATACATGATGAGACAATAAAATCACAGAGAAATCGCAAACAAACTCTTCAGCCTTGAAAATATCAGAAAGTCATGGATTCACCACTGAGTGGCGCAAAGCTCTGATACTGGAGACTCCTTTCTAAAAAAATATTTTCTACTGTAATTATTACATCACACAAGTTATTATTATTATTATTATTATTATTATTATTATTATTATATCAATGATAATGTATTAGAATGAGCATGTTCGTACTGTATTAACCTGTGATTTGTCTTATAGATGTTATAGAAAATTAATCAACACCATCTGACCAATCAGAATCAAGAGTTCAGTAGAGCAGTGGTATCAATGTTTAGATTTACATTGAAGATAGTGACATGTAATTCAGACTTAGATCAGTGTGTGTGTGTGTGTGTGTGTGTGTGTGTGTGTGTGTGTGTGTGTGTGTGTGTGTGTGTGTGAAAGAGAGAGAGACAGTGGTGTACTTTCTCCCATCTGAAACCTCAGACTAACCATCACACACACACACACACACACACACACACACACACACACACACACACACACACACACACACACACACACACTCAGATCTCTGTCCATGTCACCTGGTGCAGATCAATACCACACACACACACACACACACACACACACACACACACGTTCATATGTGTTTCCTGCGCAAAAGTGCCGTACGTGTTTTTCCAGGATCTTCCCGAGGCCGACGCGTCGCTCTGTTCCTCCGTTCTCTCTGAGCTTATTTATCTTCCGTAATGGCTTTATAACTGGATTCAGCTCTTAGACGAGCATGCACACTGCTCTCCCTCTCTCTATCTCTCTCTCTCTCTCTTTCCCTCTTCCTCCCATCCGTCACCCCCATCCGATCCTCACCCCTTCCTCACCCCATCCTCTCTCCATACCCTCTTCATACCCTCTGAAAGTCAAGCAACTTGAAATCCCTGATACCACAGTGCCACCTAGTGGTGGGAAAGAGACGTACGATGCCGGAGAAGCAGAGAGAGCAGGTGAGTGATGTACTGTATGAAAGAGAAAAGGGAAGGATGGAGTAGAAAAACGATGGTATATACAGGAGTGAATAGGAGGTAGCGAGAGTGATGAGAGAGGTGGTGGAGAGAGAGAGAGAGAGAGAGAGAGAAGGAAGGATGAGTGAATCTCATGCTGGAAATAATTGGGTTGTGACAGCGAGACAAGTTGATGGAAGCAAATCCGAGTCTTCAGATCGAATTGTTCATTAGACAGACATGGTTAGGAAGGTTTTACAAAAAAAAGTGTGTGATGTGTACCTTCTAAAGGAAAAATTACAGCTTGAAAAAAAAAAAAAAAAGAACTTTAACATAGAAGACTATGTATCCAATTAGGAAAAAAATAGAACTAAATCTAGAACACAATAAGGATTCACTTTAGGTTTTAAAGAGGGAGTAGAACTGACTGTTAACCATGCACTGACCTTGATGTGTGTGTGTGTGTGTGTGTGTGTGTGTGTGTGTGTGTGTGTGTGTGTGTGTGTGTGTGTGTGTGTGTGTGTGTGTGTGTGTGTGTGTGTTCAACTTTTCTTTTAATTTCTTTCCTTTAAAAAAAAAAAACCTACATTGCAACCTTACAACCAACAGAGGTCCTAATTTCTAACTTGACTGTATGTATAGATATGCATTGCTGTGCAAAAGTCTTGACCCCCCACTTATCATCTATACGCCTTATCCTATACGGTTTTTACGGCAGTCTGGAGCCTATCCCAGGAGACTTTGGATACAATGGCAGGGTGCCAATCCATCGCAGGGCACACACACACACACACACACACACACACACACACACACACACACACACACACACACACACACACACACACACACACACACACACACACACACACACACACACACACATGAGGTCATTTTGGGAATGCCAGTTAGCCTAACCTGCATGTCTTAGGACGGTGGGAGAAAACCCACCAGGCACAGGGAGAACATGCAAACTCCACACACGCAGGGTCATGGGTTCGATTCCCCTGAGGTGGGAGATGCAGGGGGGAAAAATGTGAACAAATGTTTTATTGCAACGTGCCTAAAGCTGCAATTGCAAACATCAAAGTTGTTTTTATTTGTTACCAACCTCAGCAGCGACCGCATTTCCCCTCTCGTCTGTTCCAACCCCTCAGCATTCAGCATCAGCAGTGTACTAATCACGTCCTGATCATCTGTCATCATCTGCACCTGTTTCTCACTGGGTCAGGACTTAAGATAGATGTTTTTTTTATGCCTGAATGATTCATAGGTCACAACAAAAGTCATTCCCCTGAAACTGCTCGGGTCCAGGGACCAGACCAAAAAAGCCCCTTCAGAAGCCTGGACAACTATTCCTCAAGATAACATTTAAAATGGAAGAAGTTCAAACTCTTTGTTTGGACTTTTTGTGGGCAAAATATAAGGAAATGAGGTTGGGTCAAGATTTTGCACAGTATTGTACGTGTACAAATCGTGAAAGTTTATTCTACGATATGCAACAATTACGATCTTCTAGGTTTTTGGATGTTGCTATGGTGATATGGGAGCCACCTAAAACAAACAAACAAACAAACAAACAAACAATGCTTTAAATCCAACCTGAGAATTCAAATCATTTTTGAATCGTGAATAATGTGTTTTTTTTTTTTTTTTTGCTTTTTGCTTTTTTTGTTTGTTTTGGTCATGTGACCAAATAGTAAGCTAGAAGGTGGGAGCAGGGTTCTTTAGTTTTAGCTACATTCTTAGAAGAGGATTTCTTTTCATCCAAGAAAATCAAGAAAAATCTTCCAAGTAAATACATTAACCATGCAGTGAGCTTTTAATGCTAACAAAAAAAAAAAAAGGAAAATAAATAAAGAACAAACAAATAAACAAACAAATAAATCAGTCAATCAGACGTGTGCTGCTGATGTAGATGTGATGATCCGTTCAGGTGCTTCTGACTGAATGTCCTTCCACCATCATTTCTCTTCCTCTCTCTTTCTTTCTCTCTCCCTCGCTATCTTCATCAGTCAGAGTTAAACGTGTGTGTGACGCTGGCGTGATGGACGAGCCTGTCAGATCCCTCCAAACCCGCACGGCCGGTGGGAGTCACGTCCCGGATGGGTGGAGCGTAAACGGATGAGAGAAGAACGGGGGATGTGTGAAGAGCTTCCCTGTAGACAGGCAGACTTCATCCCGCACTCATCTGCAAACAGATCTGAGTGTGTGTGTGTGTGTGTGTGTGTGTGTGTGTGTGTGTGTGTGTGTGTGTGTTAGATGCATTGCAAAGCCAATGACTTTGGAGAGACGGAAAATGAGAGACGATTATCTGAGAGCGGAGCGACTGGGCAGAAATGTTGCACTGAATCCGGCGAACAATGTGCACCTGTTCTGAAATGCCATTTACGCCACACACACACACACACACACACACACACACACACACACATCTTCATCATTCACTCTGACTCACCCAGGTTCATCCCTGAATAGGATTTTGTATTGCGACGACTGATTTTCAGTAGATTCATTTCCTCGAACAGTAGCTCTGACAGGATCACAGGTTTATATCAATGCTTCTTAACACGTTACCGTTTCTATGGCAACAGGTCGTTTGCAGCAGACAGTCCACACGACCAGAGTGTTGATGTTTAACAAAGCCTGAGATATAATCGTCGATATGGTGGAGTTTTCTGTAACATTTCGTGGAAGGAGTCTCCAGTGTCAGTCACAGTTCAGTCGGGTGTAACAGGACAAGCGTTCGTAGACAGAGTGCCTCGGGCGGCTGCTTTGGTGTCTGGCACCAGGATGTTAGTCGTCGGTGGGGATTCCGTTGATGTAACTTGTTTGTCTGGCGTATCCCATGGGTGCACGATTGGATTGGGATCTGGTGAGTTTGGAGGCCGGCGTTTTGGGCTCAGTGCCGCTTTCTGACATCTTTCTTTCATGGTCAGAATGGACATTTTTCAACAATTTGTGTTGCACCAAGAGTTTTTCTGTGTGATCAGACTGGATGGGTTGGCCTTTGGTCCCCTTGGTCACTGGTGCCCAGTTACCAGTTCATCAGTGTGTTATCATTAATCTGTAAACATTATGGCTCTCTCATTCATTGTCTACACCGCTTAACCCTGTAAACTCTGGACAGGGTGCCAATCCATTGCAGGGCACACACACTCATTCACACACTACGGGCAGTGTTTTGGGAACGCCACTTAGCCTAATCTGCATGTCTTTGGACTGTGGGAGGAAACCGGAGTGCCCAGAGGAAACCCACCAAGCACAGGGAGAACATGCGAACTTGGGAATCGAACCCAGACCCTGGAAGTGCAAGGCGACAGTGCTACCCACTACACCACCGTGCCGCCGAACATTATGGCTAAGTCCTCTAAACAGTGATTAAAAACTCCTTTACCATCACAAGTTTGTGGCTTTTGTTGAAACTTTTAAATGATATTTTTGGTCGGTCTGAGAAACACAATTTTTTTCTTCGCTGTTTTTCAAGCCAGACAAATCAAAACAGTACCTACAGTACCAGTAGGCGGGTCTTCAAATGGACACGGCTTATGTTACAGTTTCTGCTTTTGCCTCGTGTTTTTTGCTTGTTTCTTTTAAATTCATCCTGTTTGTTTGTTTGTTTGTTTGTTTTTTTTCCATTTGATATGACCTGATTACCATGATGTCTCCACCTGTCCCGTGTCTCATTTTAATCACTTTGGGAATCTCTCTTCTCTTGCCTCTCTTCCTCTCCTGCTCTTTGCTTCATTACATTTCCTTTCACATTTTTTATTTTTCAGTTTCTGACCCTCACCTGTTGTTCTTCGTATGTTTATTACCCTTTATTCATGTCTTAAGTCTCGCTGTTCGAATACAAATTCTAGATTCCGGCCCCTTTCCCATTTCCGCGTGTTACCCCCGAGCCCTGTGACGGCGTTCGGGTTCGCTCTGTGGAATCGCGCTCCGAGGAAGCTCACCGTCGCGCCGTCACGCTTTGGTCATAAGCAGGTGGTGTACAGGGTGAGCCGACTGCGTGATGAGCTGACTGCGGATTCATGGCACGCTGAAAGTAATAGCGCCCACCCCTGCAGACTCGCGCATGTTCAACCCCTTTCTTCCTCCTTCTCTCTCGGGGCGTCAGCATGTTTTATTGAAGACGTACAAAGTGTGTGAGTGCGTCCATGCATTTTCTGCTTCGGCAGTGTCACGAACCGGCGTTGCATGAAATAAATAATAGACGAAAGATTAGAGAAAAGAGAAGCTGGATGAAAAATGCAGAGAGTTATGATTAGTGATATGATCATGGGTATGTGTTACGTAAGGGACGTCTCGACGGCGGCGTGTGCGGTCCTGGGAAACGAATCAACGACAGGATGTTGTAATGCAACCTGACGCGAAGTGTGAGGGGCTTCATTTCTCCTTCCGTCATCCCCAGGTGCTCCTCCTCCTCCTCCGCCGTTTCCTTTCGCTCCATCCTCCCGGGAGGAACGGACGAAACCAAACTGTTTTTTCAGATGATAATTTGAGTCTCGTCCGGAGGGACGTGTCGGTGATTTTGCAGCCGGATGTTTCTTCTCGTGGTGTTAATCACCGTGTTTTGTCACCTGGCCAGTCAGGCGTATCCACTTCCTGAATCCAGAATAGCTGGAGACCTTCAAGGAGTCTCAGCATTTGGCTCAGTACAGGTCGTACAACTTTATGGGTTAAAAAAAAAGAAAAGAAAATCAGATCAGAAAAAAACATGAGATTTGATGTTAAGCTGGTTAATTTTTTTTTTTTTTTAAAGCTACAGATGTGACGCCATTATAATGTATCTTAGAAATACTACAATATCCTAGAATGAGGCTGTACGTGATGCCGATTCTGAAGAGAATGTGAGATTAAATCCATCCATAAGTGGGAGGGGCTTGATCATGTTCTCCTGTCAATCACAGGCAGCACTAGGCAAGGCAAGGCAAGTTTATTTGTACTGTATATTAATTCATACACAATGGTAATGCAAAGTGCTTTACATAAAAGAAAAGAAAATGACTGAAAATAAAATGGAATAGAAAATAATAGCAATTAAAAAAAATTTAATTTGATTTAAAATAAAATGAAAAAAAGTTTGCAATGAAGCTTTTTAAAACGAATTAAATTTTTATTAAAAATAAAAATAAAAAAAACTAATTAGAATGTGACTTTAATTAAAAATAAAACAGTTCAAAATATTAGATAAACATAAAATAGAGCAGTCGGTTCGGACGCACCAGCCAAATAACAGTCCACTGTCAGATCATGTACATGGACATAAAAGATGAATTTTGCCTTGCACCTCCAGGTTCTGGGTTCAATTCCCACGTCAGGTCTGTGTGCATGGAGTCTGCGTGTTCTCCGCGTGCTCGGTGGGTTTCTCTGGTTCCCCTCCACAGTCCAAAGACATGCAGATTATTAGATAATTAGCGTTCCCAAATTGCCCCTAGTGTGCGAATGCATGCGAGTTTCTCCCACAGTACACGCCATCGGAGGTCCTACCACACGACACACAAAGCTGCTGAACAACAGGATGAGCGTTGTAATGCAGGCGTGATGACATCATGGTGGCGTTCACCATCATTAAACAAGTAGATTTTGAAATCCAGAATGACTTTGATGCTGAAAATATCAAAACAATTAACATCGATCTGCGTAACGTCCAAGCACATCCAGGGTCCGCTACGTTTCGAACAGGGTTTAGAATTGCGATCGGAGACAGAGACAGAGACAGAGACAGAGACAGCAGCTGCCCGTAAACAGCGTGTGTATCTCACCCACCTGTTTAATTTTTAAGAGAAGTATTATATTAATGATAAGGTGCATCTTACAGTAGCTCCCAGATTAGTCCACTGTAATATCGGGTTTGCACCGTGTCCTCGTTACATCATGTCCGATTTCACAAAACAAGTCTCACACATTAAACTTTAAACTTTAAAATGTTAAATTAAGTTTATTTTTTTTACAATTTAATATTTTGGTAAATAGCTTGTTTGCTGATATTTTGTTTTGTGTGTGTATTTATTAGCATTAACAGCATGCCCCCTAGTGGTCTACTGTCTCAGTGCAGTGACCGGAGGCCATCGGATTGGTAATAATATTCAATATAATATTTTGAATGCTGTTTTCCTTCTGGTACTCCAGATTGGCCATACTGTAGTGTGTATATGTGTGTGTGTGTGTGTGTGTGTGTGTGTGCCCTGTGATGGATTGACACCCCGCCCAGTGTTCCCTGCCTCGTGCCCTACAGTAAGTCGCGCTGCGACCCTTTAAACAGGATAAAGTGGTATAGACGATGAGTGAGCGGCCGCGACGCAACCTACAGAAAGTCTGGTTTTATTTAATTATTAACAAAAGACCAGAGATTTATTCTGGAGTAGTTGCATAATTAAACAAAAAATGATTACAATTTATTTCCTGTTTTGGAGAATTATTCCACAATGCTCTGGACGTTTTTTTTTTTTTTTGCTGACTGCATTTAAGCCTGAGGTGAGAAGTAGCCTTGTTTCCAGGGGAAAAAAAAATAAATAAATAAATAAAAGTACATTTTGATTGATCGCAAACACTATGCTTTAAACTTTTTCACCTCCTTTTTTCCCCTTTTTTCTCTTCCCGTTCCTCGCACAAGGTCGAGTGGCTCGAGCGTGTGACGGTACCCGTGACCCTCAGCTGCTAATTGTTTGTTTTGGAGTCTCAAGGATGCAGGTCGAGCAGAAAGAGTGAGAGTGCTGAAGAGCAAAGTCCCAACCGAGGTCATCGCGCTCGTCTTTATTCAGTGTGTTACTCAGAGACGGGTAGGAACGGAACTTTTACAGGAGCAGGGCTTTGTGAACGCACGCACACACACACACACACACACACACACACACACACACTGCAGGTTTAAGGTTAAAGGAAACAACACGTAAATGCATTAAAATAATTGTACAGTTCTCTCTGTGTGCGTGTGTGCGGTACAGATTTATCATGGTCTGAATGTACATGGTCAGGCATAAGATAAGCATTTTCGTCCACAGAAAGAAAAGAAAACCTTCTTCTTCTATAAAGAAAAGAAAAGAAAAATCAATGTCAGTTAATTCACAAAGATTAATAGGTTTTATTTGTTTTCAAGAATTCACTTCATGTTTCATATTTTAGACTTACGCTTTATTTTTTTTTTTTACATTTTTTTTATATTTTTGTAATGCACAAAAAAGGAATTACATCTCAGAATCAAATGAATCAAATCAAACGGGGTGTTTGTTATGGGTTGTGTTTAAAGAAAATGGTTTTGAGGAACAAGTTTTTTTTTTTTTTTTTTTTACAGTTTTATCCCTAAAAAAGACAGGGCTCGGGATTCAGAGACAAGATAAAAATAATATTATTAATTAATTAATTAATTAATTAATTAAATAATTAATAATAATAATAATAATAATAATTATTATTATTATTATTATTATTATTATTATTATTATTATTATTATTAATTAATTTAATAATATTATTATAATTATAGCTAAACAACAATGACTTAGTGAGAGCCAGTCACCAAAAAAATGGTTTAGACTGTAGAAAGAAAGAGAACTGGAGGGAGAGACGGGAAAAAGGAATGGGGAAATATGACAAAAAAGTAGAAAGTGGGTGAGAGAAATTGAAATAAAAGACAAGAACATAAAAGTTGATAGAGAAGAGGAGTGAGAAGAAGACAGAACTATAGAGAGGTCAAAACAGGAAAGAATGAGACATAGAGAGAGAGAGAGAAAAACAAAGAGAGGTGAGAGGTGGAGGAATGGGAAGAAAGAGACAGAGATGGAGAAATATGGGGAAATGAAAGATGAGATGAGAAGAGAGAGAGAGAGAGAGAGAGAGAGAGAGAGAGAGAGGAAACACAAGCGAGGAAAGAACAGAGATGGAGAAACAGAGAGCAGTAAAAGAAAAGAGATGTACTGCAGGAAAGGTGAAAGAAATATAAATAAAAAAAATCAAGTAAAAAAAAAATGAAAAAACTAAGAAACCAGAGTGAAATGAAAAAAAAAAAAAAATGAAATTGAATGAGTATGATGGGGGGGAACGAAGAGCGAAAAGGGGAAAAAAAAAACAAGACAAAATAGAGCAAAAATGGGAGAAATGGGAGGACAAAAGAGAGGCGAGAAAAAGTAGAACATTTTAAGAAAAGGAGACGGGTCGAGTGAACGGCACTGACAGAGATTAAGAGAGAAACAGAAATAAAGACACAAAAGGAAGTGGAGGAGATGTGCTGAAGAAGAAATGAAGAAATGAAGGAGCGTAAAGCGGAATGATAGCGGTGGCCCCTGGAGCTGTTTCTCCACAGATAGCACAAACACATTTGTAATTGTTTCCTCTTCAGCATCGAGTCCCGAGGGCCCAATGAAGAAAATCAGCATAAAACATAATTAAAAAGTTGGCCTCTCTCCCTCTCTCTCGCTCTCTCTCTCTCTCTCTCTCTCGCTCTCTCTCCCCTGCAGTCACAGATACGTAACCGGCGCCTCAGCAGCTGCTTTCCGCCGCACACCTGAAGCAGACGCTCCCTCTCTCGCTGTGATGAATGGCGTTCGGGGAGAGACTCGCGATGCGCCGCTTGTGTTTTTTAAAATGCAATAAATTACGGCCGCCCGGCGCCGAGTTCCTAATGACGAACCCGCGCTGCTGTTAATACCTGAGCTCTGAGGTTCTGTAATCTCATACGCATTATTGCATTGTTTGTGTGCGTTTATAAGGCTTTCCGTAGCTTCTTAATGAAAACCAAGGCGTAACGCGAAAACACGCAAACGTCTGATCTCCGCTAACGATATTAGCGAGCCGGTGTTCCTTGAAAGAACGCTTTTTAAAAAAAAAAAAAGTTATAAAAAGTTAGCGAGTTAGTGTGGCGATTCGGAGCGTTTCGAAAGTTTCGCAACGGGAGCGAGGTGAGGTTTCTTGTAAAGGAAATATCGTTACATCATTTAGTTTTCAACAAAAGTTTTCTTTTGACCTCGACAAGCTGCACAGAATCACAAAAAGAAGTTCCAGAGGTGCAGTGGTTAGCACCGTGGCCTCGTGTATCCAGAGCTTGGTGGGTTTCCTCCGGGTACTCTGGTTTCCTCCCACAGTCAGTAGGCTACTTGGCGTTCCCAAATTGGCTATAGTGTGTGTGTGTGTGTGTGTGTGTGTGTGTGTGTGTGTGCGCCTTGCGATGACCCTGTACAGGACAAGCGATATAGAAAATGAATGGATTAAATGGATTATATGTTTTTGGCACCATCGATACCAACGTTGCTTGGTTTCTGATTGGTCACATAACAGGGACATTTGTCCCTGTTAAAAATGCTATACAGAATTGCTAAGGAACACCTTCTATAGAAAGAAAAACAAATGGAAATCTATTTATATAGAACTTTTTTTATAGAAATACACTTCTATAGAAATGGTTCCACTGCTGTTTTGGGATAAAGGCCTTTTTCTTTCTTTACTGGATGCTCTTTCTGACGCAATCCTCCCCAGACTGAGAGTGCACTGGCGTGTGTGAGAGTGGCTGAGGTCAGATCCCTGACTGGAAATTCAACCCAAACCACAGTGGTAAAAGCACTGAATCCTAACCACCAATCCGCCATGGAACCTCCGACATTACCTCCCGTCCCAATCCACATCATTAAATAGGCATGGACTTTTCCTGGTCGTGAAGTACTTTCTCTGCATGAAGATTGTCTCTACCTCTTTTATTTCAAAATGCTTAAACACCACATCTTCACCCTCTTCTGACCTGCTGCCAGAAACGCAGCTTTTAATGAGAAGCAGAATGTAAATGACACAGCTTGAAGGAAGTAGAACGGGTGTGAACATTTTCAAAAAAATGACCGGAGGCTTCCTGGCGATTAATCTAAACACGTCTGTAGGCAGATCTCACAAGACGTAACTGAAAAATTAAAGGCAATCTATAATCCATCAAGTACTGAACAACAATTTTAATAAATATCGCCAAGCATAAGAAGAGCTCTAGTGGATATTTTATAGCAGGACTGAAATAAGAGTTTTTTTTATTTTTTTTTTTTAGGTAAAACAATCGAATGGTGCAAAGATTTTAAAGAAAGTTATGTGAATGAGGATTGCAATGCGTAAGTTGTAGCCAACTAGCGGCTACTCGTCTGTGTGAACTGTACACACCGTCATTCACCGGCACCACTTGCACGTTACAGGAACTCGGCTGTGGGTTACAGCCACATCCCCATACAGTCCTGACCTCCAAGACATTTCCACATGTCTGGGACATTAAAGGAGTTCCTGGGAGGCCGGCGTTTCAGATCGTGGCTCCAGTGAACCGAGGAAACGTTTTACCTTGATGGTGTCCAAGCACCAGTGAAACACTTGGATACAAGTTAGAGATTAGTGTACTGTAGCAGGGGAATATACAGAGAAATAAAGGTAACTGGGTTCAAAAGTCTTGGTTTGACCTACGGCTGAAGTGGGAATTTTCTAGAATGTCCCCGTCATAGAAGATGTTCTATAGAACTGAATAAAAATTCAATAGAAAGTCAGCAGAACATCAGGCCTTTTTATATCAATCTTCTGTACATGAGTGTTTTTCCCCCCTGGGTCTGAACTAACAATATATAATGTAAGAGTTATAAAAGCTTCAGTATGACTGATTCTCTTCTTTAGATATATTCCGGCTGTAAATGTCTAACAGACTTTTACCTTTATTGACATTGACATGACTCTATAAAGATAAGAAACCAGAGCTGAAAATGACAGAACGGTGATGAAATTGAAAGTGAAAGAGCGCTTCCTAAGCAATGCGACGCAGCCACTGCAGCGTCTCGGCTAACATAGACACACAGTAATGCTGCACTGGACTGACTCGGAATTCCTGACCTACGGGGGGACCTACGGGGACTTGGGTTAGTCTTGTTAACTCTGCGTTTTTCAGGACGCGGAAACCCGATGTCAAATCAGCATGGCTAACAAACTATAAGGTTTGTTGCTTTGAGAGGAATAAGGGGTACTTTAAGATAAGATAAGATAAGATAAGAATCAATGTTAACTTGTTTTTACTGTTTAATTTATTCTTGTTTGATCTGGATGGCGACCTTAGGTGACCAGAAAGGAGCCTATATAAATAAATGACACTATTATTAAGTTAAGGTAAGAGTCAAACTGCATCTTTTCTCACTGTTGGGGGCGGAGTAACACACTCTCGGAGGACAGCGCTATCCGCTCCTTCCGCTCGCGTGAGCTCACAGACTCCCCCGATTGGCTGTAGAGCCGTGATTAATGTGGGAGCACTAAGTACCTCTCATCCCTCCCCTCTGAGGGAGCTCTCATATTTTACAGCATCACCCGGGAATCGAACTCGCGATCTCTGGATGATATGGCGAGCACTTTACCACTGCGCCACCCGGAGGCCCCACTGAATTCCGTTTCGAGACCACCATAACACCTCCTCCTTTTAGAAGGTGCCCGAACTTTTGTACTCATGAAACAGTTAGTGTTATTTGTTTTTGTTTTTATGGATTTGCTATGGTTCAACAAATATGCTTTTTTTTGATGTAGTTTTATACTTTTTTTTTTATTTCTAGTTGGAGTGTAATAAATCAAATATTTTTTAAAGTTCCAATTTAATGAATCGAAATAACCCATCAAGGTACAAACTATTAGGTTTCCTCAGCTTTTCACAATTATGGTGTTTTGTTTGTTTGTTTGTTTGTTTGTTTTTTGTAAACAGTTTACCTGCACTGATATTTTTGACGCCCTTTTGTGGCATCACTGTGGGACACACATACTAAATTCTTACAGGATTAACACAAATACAAAAATCTCCATCACTTCTACAACAGCCCCCCCCCCCTCCCTCCCTCCCTCTTGTACTTCCTATACTTCCGTCCTTCTTCTTCTTCCTCCCTCCCTCATCTTCTTCTTCCTTCCTTCCTCCTATGTCTAGTCTTCTCTGCCATCATTTAGTTTCTATCTCCCTTTGTCTACGTCTTTCTCCCTGCCTCTTTCTCTCTTTTTTTTTTTTTTGTCTGGTTCATTGCAGGACACAAACAGTGTGAGGGAGCAGGAAAAAAAAAAAGAAAAAGAAAGAAATACCGATGGATGAACAGACAGGCAGCAAGAGAACGAAAAGGAGTTATGAAGAAAAAGTGAGAAGGCTGATGTATTAAATGAGAGGGAAAAAAAGACAGATAGGGGAGTGATGGAGACAAGGAAGGTGAGATATTGATGGAGAAAAAGAATAAGCAATGGACACATGGAAGAGAGTGATGACGAGAAAGTGAGCGAGCGAAGGAGTGAGAGTGAGTGATGAAGAAAAAGAGATGTGGAAGGGGAGTGGGGGATAGAGAGAGAGAGAGAGATAAAAGGATATTGATAGCGAGAATATGAGTAAGTGATAGAGCGATATATAGAGAAGGTGATGGATGGAGAGAGAAAGAAGCATGAAGGAAATAAGAACTTTCACGAAGAATCTAATAGGGAGAGAAAGACAGCAATAAAAAGAATAGTGAGAACGTGATTGAAAGAGTGCGACTGGGGAAAGGAGAGAAAAGTGTCATGCGCAGGGAATGATGGAGAAAAACAAAGATCAACCGCTTGAGAGAGGCTAAAAAAAGTGACAGAGAGAAAGAAAGCAAGTGAAAGAGAGTCTAAAGAGAGATGGATGGAGAGAGCGTGATGGAGTGGTAGAGCGCGAGATGGTGAGAATACGAAAATGAGAGAGCGATGGAGAGGAAGAGTGAATGATGAAGAGGAGCAGAGTGTAAGTGAAGGAAGGAAGGAAGAAAGAGACAGTGATGCAGAGAGAGAGAGAGAGAGAGAGAGAGAGAGAAGGTTTAAGTGATGAAAAAATAAAGTGTTGAATAGATCAGGAGACAGAGGATGAAAGACCATTTTGAGTTTAAAGGAGTTCTTGTTGTTTATAAACTCCGGTGATTGATTAATCTTTCCTGGTCCTGACGGAGAGCGGGAGAGAGAAGCACCTGTGGAAGAGCGAGCAGATGTTTTTGTGTTTTGTCTCCAAGCTGGTGTTTTCTTTTTCTCCTCCAATTTTTTTCAGCGGGATCACACGGACAGTGACGGCTTCGCCCGCTGACACACACATCACAAAGCTCCAGGCTTAAAGGGCGAGCTGAAAAATGCAGCTCACCTGTAAAATCCTCTCTCTCTCTCTCTCTCTCTCTCTCTCACACACACACACACACACACACACACAGAAAATGAGAGAGTAGACAACTGCAGAGAGAGAGAGACAGAGAGGAGGAAGAGAATGCGAGTGACAGGGAGAGACTGAGGGACAGATGGACAGACGGGAGAGAGTGAGTGAAAAAGTGTGAAAAAGACATAAAGAGAGAGACGGTAAGAGATGGGGTGAGAGTGAAAGTGAGAGATGAGTGAGGCAAAATAAGAGAGAGAGAGAGAGAGAGAGAGAGAGGAAGACAGACAGCTGGGTGGGAATAGAAAGAGAGAGAGAGAGAGACAGAACGAGAGAGTGTTTTTAACCTTTATTTTTGTCTATTTATCTATAACTTTATTCCTGTTGTTGTTTTCTGACTTACAGACAGACAGACTGTCAGAAAGAGGATGAGACACAGACTGACAAACAGACCGACAGGAAACATGGGATTGTGAGAGACAGACAGACAGACAGACAGACAGACTGACAAACAAAGACGACCGTCTTCCGGGGAAGAGAGAGGGTGAAAGAGACAGAGTGACAGACAGACATACGGAGGGAGAGAGAGAGAGAGAGGGACGGGTGAGAGAGCCAGACGGACACGCAGACCACTGGCTGAGACAGTGAGACACAGCTGGGGAGCAAGAAAACAAGTGAGACAGAAAGACAGAGATGAGAGACAGACTGACAGACAGACATATGGAGAGAGAGAGAGAGAGAATGAGAGACAGACAGGCTGACAAAGACAGACAGACAAACAGACCACTGGGGGGAGAGGGAGGGGGGAGGGCGGGGGAAAGACGGCTGGACGCACAGAGAGACACAGCTGAGGAGCAAGAAAACAAGTGAGACAGATAGACAGACAGAGATGGGGTAAGAGACAGAAATAAAGAGAGAGGACGGATGGAAAGAGAGGGTTAGAAAGATGAAAGATGATCAGTATTTTGTTTGTAAAATGGTAATGAGTTTAATACCACACCCCCCTCCACTGGCACTGGACCAACATTGAAGCCACGCCCACTTTTCATGAACTCAGAGGCATCTGGATGACACCTCCTTCACTAGCGGAGGCCACACCCTCTTTTTCTTAGACCGATAGTATTGAAGCCCCGCCTCATCAATGTCACTATCTGCTGCCATAGTCACGTCCCCCCACCCCCCCCCCCCCGCCCCCTTTTTTTTTTTTTTATTATTTTGAAGTCACTAATAATGGATGTGTGTGTCTGTCGGGTTCACTTACTCAGCAAACACAGTATGTGCAACTTTCATCCAAACCTACTTTAAATAATATTAGTCATATTGTCTCAGTGTGTATGAATATCGCGGCTAATTTTATGGTCAGTAGTGTTATTGCATAAATAAATTTACATATTAATGAGTCCTATTATTTAAGGCGATGCTAAAGACAAGCAAGACGTTAAAGTTTTAAAATTATTATTATTATTATTATTATTATTATTATGGAGGGTGGCACGCTCGGTTCCTTGGAAAATGTTGAGGACTTCAGATTGACAGCCGCGTGAGAAGGTTGCTCGGGGTCTGACGCCACCCAGGAGCGTTGCTCATTTGCAGCAAAACACATCAAAGCTCAGAGCAGCATTTGTAAGAGGATGGCTGTTTATCCTGCGCTGCACCCCGGGTCTGCCTTCACACACTAATCCTGGATAAATCTCCATCCCACTTAATTACACTACAAACACTGTCACCTCACATCACTGCAGGCTTTCTAGAGAACGCTCGCGCGCGCGAGAGAGAGAGAGAGAGAGACTCTGTGCACCTTAACTAGCATGACTGACTCACAATTTAAATGAATCGTATGTCTATGTGTGTGTGCTTCTGTCTCTAACAAGCGAGGAAGGAGGGAAAGGAGATTTCGAGTCGCTGTTAATTTCTGCAGTTTTGACGAGTAGGTCTCCGAGAAAGGAGCTGGAGCGAAGGCTGTGAGTCACTTCCAATAACCGTCGTTCGTGTGAAACCACACAGAATAATCCATAATTCATAGATTGCTGTTTGTGTTTCTGTCTCGTGCGCAATGTGAACGCCCCTCATTTCAAACTGACACCTTCTGTCCAAGGGTAGTGCGCGCCAGGCTCTCCCGCATTCAGCCTCAAAAGCGCAGACATCTCGTTCAAAAGTGTCACCTTTCTGAAGCCGGTGGCTCTGTGCCATGCATTCTGTCAAACCGAACAGGTGAGAAGACACCTGAACGTCTCAGGAAGTCAGGAGTCAGTGGAATGGAAGAGAAAATAAATAAACCTGGAGAAGAGCAAAAAAAAAAAAAGAAGAAGTGAGTAGTGCTCTTTACCATGTGCAGTAGGTGTTTATTGTTCAATGCCTGTTTGCATAGTATTTTGCAACTAAATCACGCAATGAGTTTTTTTTTTTTTTTTTTTTATCTGTGAGACCTTTCATCTTTTGATCTCACTTCCTATAAGAAATTTTGCGATGGTACAGTATGTATCACAGTGCTTCATGCACTACCGTGGGTTGCACCATAGGACTTTATAGAGTATCGGGGTAGGTACTGTACATGTTGAGAAGAACAATACTTGTACCAGTACCAGTTGCTACCAAAGTTCACCAGGTGTCTAAGAAAATATGCTTGAACATACAATTGCTACGGTCTAATACTGTACATGCAGTGCCATATCATTGCATGTGATATTAACAGTTTCAACATACAACATGGTATTTAATTATCAATGTTACAGTACATAAATACAATAATAGTACTGTGTACGAACCTTCAGAGGGAACCATAACAAATGGCACTGCAGGGGTTTACTATCTACAGTGTCCTGGTACATGTTCCATAGAACTGCATCACACCTTGAGGAAGTGATGTACCAAAGTATAAATGGTGGTGTAGTGTAGTGTAGTGTAATGGTTAGCACTGTCGCCTTGCACCGCCAGGGTCCGGGTTCGATTCCCGGCCAGGCTCGATTCCCGTCTCTGTGTCCCATCTCCCCATGCTTGGTGGGTTTCCTCCGGGTACTCCGGTTTCCTCTCACAGTCCAAAGACATGTAGGTTAGGCTAATTGGCGTTCCCAAATTGTCCGTAGTGTGTGAATGAATGAGTGAGTGTATGTGTGTCTGTGCCCTGCGATGGATTGGCACCCTGTCCAGGGTGTACCCTGCCATGTGCCCCAAGTCTCCTGGGATAGGCTCCAGGCCCCCCGTGACCCTGAATACAGGATTAAGCGGTATAGATGATGAGTGAGTGAGTGAGTAAGAAAGCCTAGGTGTACAATATTGAAAAATATAGAGCTGAAGCATGCGAAATAGCAAATACAGTAAGTACCACGGAACCACATTGTACTATACGTATAGCATTTCTTATATATACAAAGTCCTGGGTTCAGAGAGCCCATCCATGACATGACCAAACATACTGTGTGAACACCTGAACATCACACTCATTAGAGCTCTTTCCTCAAAATATTGCATCGAATTTAAGATTTAAGATTTTATTTCACTTCAGTTAAGAGGCCCGAACATCTTCCATCATTTTCCTGGTTGGAGTAAAAGACATTGAGTATATTCCTGTACTGTCCTTATGTTGATGAAGAAATACAATCCCGAGCTTTTAAGTCTCTAGGGACTTATCCCATGTTCCTCACTTTACCTTCAATGTCTTTGGTACTGAATTCATATATATCTCAAGGGGCCTAGTTGGCCTTGATCAGATGCCTGATATCATATACTGTATGGCCAAAAATATATAGAGCCCCCTGACTTCCATTTCCAAAAAATATGGGCTTTAACATGATGTTGATCTGTGCTTTGCTATTACAATCATCTTTACTGTTATGGGAAGGTTCTCCACTTGATTTTGAAGCATGGCTGTTGGGATTTGAACATTTACCCAAAAGAGCGCCAGTGAGACCAGGGACTGATGTCAAGGCCTCTGGGGTACAGTTAATGCTGCAATTCATCCTAAAGATGTTCGGGAGGATCAAGGCCAGTGTTTGGGCCACTTGAGGTCTTTAATCCAATCTTGGTGAACCATGTCTTCTTGGAACTTGATTCATGAACAGGAGCATCCTCATGCTGTAACTAGTTTGAGTTTCTTAGGTCCAGTAAGGGGGACTTGCAGTGCTACAGCATACAGAGACATCCTGTTTCAATCAGATGTGGACGCACTCAAGATTATAAATCTGAGCATAAATTCTGGAACATGTATGTTACAGTAGTTGTTACCCAAGGGGGAATTGAAATGTTGAATGTTAGATCACTATCATGTTGAAAGATCATGAGAACATACAGTAGAGGCGCAGGAATGCTTCCCGTCTTGTACTGGTTTTCATTTTAAGCCAATGTACTGAATATGTAAGGTTGTGACTGGTTATAATTTTTTTTGTGTTTGTTTGTTTTCTAAGGTGGGGTTCGCGCTTGTATCTTATTAGCTACAAATTCCGACAAAATCACTCTTGCTCGTTAGGATTTCGATGAATTATTCACACGATCCGGTTGGATGCATCTCAGAGACTGAATCCTGTTCCAAGCTGATCGTCTCAGAAGGACTAGCAAATGAAGAACATGGAACAAATTAGGTCTAGTATTCGAGGCATGTGTAATCCAGAGCCTTCCATCCATTTCTCCCGTCTTCCTCCTGAATCCCCGTCCGGCTGAATCCGATCGCCGTTTGCTTTGCAGTGTCCTCAGGTTTGGCAGGTTAATGAACTGTCATCGTCAGAGAGACTCCTGAAGCTGCTTGAAGGTTAGCCGCGCTCAGTCGGTGTCATCTCAAGTCATCGGCGGTGTCAGTCACACTGAAAGCCATTACCCAGAAGCCCTCAGGAGCACGCCTTCCACCTCGGCAGGTAAATCGCTCGTAATTGCGTCGCCTGATCATCCGGAAACTCAGCCAAACACGCAGACTAGGCATTAAATAGTTTGAATGGTCGTCGTTTGTTTGGTTGGTGAGCTTTCACTGATTGTTTCTTTCATTATAAGAGGAAGAAAATCGTCTTTTTTGTTGGTTTATTCACATAAAAATGCAGTTCTTGTAAGGCATGGGGCACCAGGACAGTCTCGTCCCCAATATCTGAGGTTTTACTATCCAGACTTCTCCAGTTTCCTGTTTATTTCCATGTTTATTCACTGTATATCTTTCAATAATGTAAAGTTTAGTTTTGCCATTAGTGTGGGTTATGTCAATTATAATTGACATGTCCCTGTTTGTCTCATTCATCATGCCTTTACGGTTTGCTCATTTGGATCCTTTTGTTGTTTGCTGCCATTACTGCCTGTTTGCCAATTAGGATTTTGGATTTTGATTGAATTCAAACTCCGCACATGAATCCTAACTACTTCGCAAAGCCTCATGTGTTAAATCCAAAATAGCAAGAACGAACCTACTTAATGAAACATCGAATATCATCTCGTAAACACTGAAATACCGTATTCTTATCTATAGTGTATACACTGTTCTAGAAAAATATTCTGCATGGTTTATGCGTGTTTGTTACAGGAGTCGGACCTTACGCTTCATCATCTGGTTCATGCATTACAGTAAGTTATTTTATTTACAGTATGTATTTATTTATTTATTTATTTATTTACTTTTATGCTTAAATAATTCATAGGTGACTGTGTGGCTTAATAAAGCAAATACACAAATAAATAAATAAATAAATAAATAAGGATCCCTCAGAAACTGCTCAGGTACAGGGACTGGATTGAAAATAGGCGAAAAAATGAGAGCCAAACGAGTCCTTCAGGAAGCCTGGAGATCTATTCCTCGAAACTACATTAAGAAAACAAGAAGCAAAATATGAAAAACAATATTGTTGGTGTTGCTGGGTGTCAAGACATTTGCACAGTGCTGTTTATCAATGATTACACACTTTTTAAGATTTTACTGTATGTGAATCTGAATGATATCTTGTTACGGAAATGTATGAGACGTATCGCACCGGTAAAAGTTACAGCCAGAACTAATGTACAGTCGGATCTGCTAAAACCTTCTGACCAATCGGATTTGAGAATTAATCAATTAATGATTCATTTCATACATTCGACATTTTTCTTATATTTGACTTTTTTTTTTTTTTTTTACTTGAAAACCACTGCCTACATTTCCTGTGGGGGGAAAAAAAAATCCTCTTACATGTTCATTAGTTGTTTATTTATTTATTTATTTATTCATTCATTCATTCATTCATGACTCTGGAGGATGATGAGGACAGGAAACGAGGCACACACTTGTCTCCTATTTAAACGATGAGAACCCCCATGATGTGTTAACGTACTGGATATGAGCGAGTGTGTGAGTAAGACCGAGTCAATGAGTCAGTGAAGAATATTTTACTCTGAGCGTTATAGTAAATCCACACACTGTACACGACTCAGAGGGGCGAGGATGAAACTGAATGCCGTGAAGGTGACACGTCGATGTTTTCTTTTTCTTCAACGAGGTGTGACTTTGCTCTTAATATATAATATGACATCACACACACACACACACACACACACACACACACACACACATGCACATTTTACAACCTGGTTGGACAGTAGTGTTTGACGCACGAGACGTGTGAACATGATGTTCTCTGCTCTGATGCTCTTCACTCTGTATTTTTTTTTTTTTTCTAAAAGCCCACATTAGTGTTGAAAAAGAGAAATGGAGGAAGGCACTGGACGGAATAGAATGAACCCCCTCCATCTCTCTCTCTCTTTCTCTCTGTCTCTCTCCGTGTCTCTATCTCTATCTGTCGGACACTGTGCATGTGCCCCCGTGGGGTCCAGGATTGAAAAAAGCTGACAGTTTTATTACCACATCATCAGTTGTGTGTCACCTCACTCCCATCCATCTCGCTCTTTCGCTCCTTATCTCTCTCGCTGTGCTTTTTCTTCTCTGCCTTCCCTCCATTTATTCGCTCCCCCCCCCCCCCCCCCCCCCACCGCACATGCTCGCCATCTCTGGAACAAATCAGTTCGGCCTCCTTTGAACCCTTAAAGGCAGAAATCTCTGCAAAAGCCGCGTCGTCCGGTTTTCCGGGTTTAACCATTCACCTGTAATTTTTTTTAAACGAGTGATTTGACGTTTGCTTATCTACAGACGGATGGCAAATCAAAGGAAGAAATGGAAACAGACAGTGATCCTGTTATGCTGTCAGAGGCATTATTTATTTATTTATTTATTTATTCATTTCGCTGGCATGTTTTGGCTTCTCGTGTCACCTTAAGCTGATTCGAGCCTTTTTTGCAATATATTTCATGTCAGACTGTGGGATAAGGAGAATTCTTCATGTCAGATTATACAATGAAAAGCCTCTAACTATAGACCTGCCGCTATAGAAAAAGACCATGTTCTGCTTACATCAACCCCCGAGGCTGATCTCGCACCAACACTAATGTTTCTTTCAAAGCCAGTTTGCGATAGTAAAGATTAGTAAGCTTTTGCTTTTTTTTTTTTTTTTTGGCGAGTTTCATCCTAGACTGTTCTTCTATTGGTAGCATTAACTATTATATAACAGGAGACGTTTACTGTAAGTCAAACCGGGACTTGTTCTGGTGAAAGAAGAAGGAAAAGGGATTGACATTTACTGAAGACTTCACGCACAGTACGGTGTTGAGACTCTTACCAGCGGGAAAACCATATGAGTGGTGAAGAATGGTTTTAAAGAAGGTCGCTCCCAGGAACATTCATCGTCTGATCTTTGAAGAGCAACAGGTAACTTGTCGCGACTTGCGAAAGAGACGCATCGGTGTGTGTGAACTGTGCACACAATCGTTCATCTAGACCACTTGCACGTTACAGGAACTCAGCTGGGAGTTATTGCCACGCCCACCGTACAGTCCTGACCATCGCTCCACAAAGTCATTTCCACATGTTTGAGGCATTAAAGGAGTTCCTGGAAGGCCGGGGTTTCAGATGTGAATCAGACACGCAGTTCGGGCGTACTGAGAAAACATTCTATCTTGTGATGGTGTCCAAGCACTAGTGACACCCTGGAATAAGTGCATTAGTGTATAAGGGGATTATATAGAGAAATAAAGGCGTCTTTTACTCTGAGGACTGTGTTCTGTTACTGTGCACAATCAAAAGTCCCAGTTTGACTTGAACACCCTGTATAACAATAAATGCATAAAAATATGTGTAAAAAAAATATATTTTGTTTACCTACCAGAACTAAATCATCCCATGATGTCCTCATTTTTTTAATGATCTGATTCGTAAACCCATCATCCTGATCCAATGGACCAGTCCTTATCTTTCAGTGGGTGGGGTCTCTTCTACGATGACTCCGCCCCCATTGACAAGGCTTGCAAGCTCATGAAACTGTTTATTAATTAAGGACTTAAACTGATGCTTTCATCACACCGTGCTTTCCACACTCACCACATGAGCACTTTCGAGAGAACTTTGAGCCACGTCTCACTCTGACCTTTTTTTCTCCACCATCATCACCATAAAAGGAGAGCTATTATGCAAATTTTTCGATTCCAGACGGATCTCCAATGTGAGTGTACGTACCGACGCTGATTTAGAAAATAACACCTTTCCAGCTTTTTCTTCTTCTTTATTTTGGACAGGGCTTAAAGAAAGCCAAGTAGATTTTCCCTACTGTGACCTCATATAAGAAGAACCACACCCCCTGAGCATTGCTCAGCTTTGCTGTTTCCTGGAGGGGAGTGGCTCAGCAGTAGCTCATTTAAATAAACACTGAAATGGCATGTTTGGAAGAGGAGTCAAAGGAAAACGAAGCGTTATCTGAGTGTTATTTCAGCTGCGGCATTAACACACACTTTACTGCGACCCGCGTTAACGTGTTAAAGAAATAGTATAATACGGGTCCTTTTAAGTAATAAAGGCATCTAAAATGTACATCTTTTGGAAGAATGGGCCTCATCAGTCATTTAAAATCGATGCCGGGGAGCATTGAAGCTGTTCTGGTGCTTCGTCATTGTTCGATGCCACAATGCTCCTTTTCTTTCATTCTAGTTTTAGTCCTAAAGGTCTCTTAACCTTGATTCTGTTATAGTTTGGTTGAACGAGTCTCACTGAAAGAGGTTAACATGACATTCCTTTAGTTTTCCGTTCTTTTTCTCTCCTTCTGTGCATGTGTGTGTGTGTGAGAGAGAGTAACACACACACACACACTGAGAAAATGATGAATGCAAGGTTTAAATGCATGTCTTTCTTTCTTCAGTCACATGCAAAAGACAGTCCATAAGAAGTCTCTTTCTGATTCTTTCATGTCCTCGTCTCCAGAGTTCTTACTTTAGCTCATTCAAACACCAACAGTGCCCCCTACAGTCGGTGCGTCTGTGCATTTGTGTATAAGCATATGGGTGTGTGTTTGTGTATGTGAGACATTCAGCCTCCATCAACAACCTTATTTTGGAATTTACAAATTGTGTATTTTATTTTATTTTAAGTTTCTTTTTAGTTCCTAAATTGAGCGAGTTTGTGTGTGCATGTGTGTGTGTTTGTGTGTATGCATGTGTGTGTGTGTGTGTGTGTGTGTATGCATGTGTGTGTGTGTCTGTGTGCATGTGTGTTTGCGTGCATGTGTGTGTGCATGCGTGTGTGTGTGCATGTGTGTGTGTGCGTGTGTGTGTGTGTGTGTGTGTGTGTGTGTGTGTGTGTGTGTGTGTGTGTGTGTGTGTGCGTGTGTGTGTGTGTGTGTGTGTGATTGCACTCCTGTCATTGCACTGCTTTTTGACTAGGCAGGAATAAGAAAAGTGGCTTTTGTCTGCATCACAGTGTGCTCTAGTTTTCACAGCGAGAAACAATCATGCAAACCCTCCCACAACCATACACACACTCTCTCTCTCTCTGTCTCTTTCTTTCTCTCTCACACACACACACATAACACACACACACACACACACACAGCACTCCAGTCCTTCCTTGAGCTTGTGAACAAAGTCTCTATTACAACACACAGCTTAATCCTGCAAATCTGTTCGAAAATCTCGGATCTGGACTTTCTTCTCTGCCATATGCAATGTGCCATATGCTTCTCCGTGCAGCCATTTTGAGACAAAAAAAAAAAAGACAGACTGCCTTTAACTTAAACATCCATATCAGTTTTATTTTTAGACATCTGCCATCTGCTTTTCATTTTCAGTTAGTTATGATTAATGTGCAAAAGATGAATCTGTCAGCGGCACCTGTGTCGGCGACACGAGCCGGGTTTGCACTGCGTGATGTTTTGCTGTCATAGACAAAAAGAGTTGAGATGGTCGGTCTGGGAAACTGTCGAAAAATGTGTGTAGTTTGTCTCCTGTGGGCGTGAAGCGAGTGCTGCAGTTTTCACTTCTTGGCATCATCCATCCATCCATCCATCCATCCATGGCACACTAAAAGCTCAAAGCTAACTCTTCTTAGAATTTGTTAAGCACATATTATTCTGTTCTCTGTTTTACATTGCATAAGACATTTTACCATAGTATAGGTACCATAGTAGTCCACTGGTACCTGTACAATTGTATATAGTACACTGGTATTTTTGACAGTACCATGTACTTATTTTCTGATATACTGTAGTGCATGTAGCACATTACAGTACATCATTCTACCATGGTAAATCATTTTTTTCAGTACATGCTTCTATGGATACTGTCAAAAATAATATTACCATATTCATGTTTATGTACATAATGGTACTACAGTGGAACCTTGGATTACGAGCATAATTCGTAATTTAATTCGTAATGTAACTCGTATTCCAAAACACTCATAAACCAAATCAAACATTCCCATAAGAAATAATGAAAACTCAAATAATTCGTTCCACAGCCCAAAAAAATAATTAATACAATATATAAAGTAAAAATAAAACAAATTAACCTGCATTTTACCTTTAAAAAAAGTTAAAATAAATCCCAACAGATAAGTGTTTTTGTTTGTGCGCGAGGCGCTAAGTATTTGTGTGTGTATGTGTGGAATTGGCCCCTTCCCTCGCCTCATCTTACACAGTAAAACTTAACAGAAAAAAAAGAAATCTCCCTAATGACACTCGTGTGAGCGCAGACTAACAGAAGCACTGCTGTAAAGTAAAAACAAAACAAAACAAATGAACCAGCACCTTACCTTTGAAAAGAATCGCGACAGAGCAGAGTTTCTGTGTAGAGCAGAGTGTGTCTGTCTTTGTGAAGCCGGGGAGGGGGGCTGTAAAGGCGAGAGAGTGTGTGTGTGCGTCGGTGTGTGTGTGTCGATGTCAAAAAACTCGGCACTCGTAAACCAAGACATGCTCGTTTTTCAAGTCAAAATTTATTAAAAATCTTTGCTCGTCTTGCAAAACACTTGTAAACTGAGTTACTCGCAAACCAAGCTTCCACTGTATTTGGTGGTGATAAGCACTGTTGCCTTGCACCTTCAGTGTCCTTGGGCTCTGTGTGTTCATGGAGTTTGCAGGTTCTCCTCCTGCTTGGTGGGTTTCCTCCCACAGTCCAAAGACATGCAGATTAGCCTGTTTGGCATTTTCAAATGGCCCGTAGTGTGTGAGTAAATGTTGACCCGAGGTCATACCACAGTGCTAAAAATAAGATTAAATACAATGGTTACCATTGGTTCCTAGATGGATGTATGTGTGGTACCATATATACTGTAGCAACCTCTGCAGTCTCATTCTACATGTTATGGTTCCCTCCATAGGTTATTACACAATACATTGAAACATACCATGGCACTTATTGGGTACAACAGAGACTACCAAAGTTCAGCAGGTATATAATATGGTACTGGCTTTACTATAGGATACCAGTAGTACTGTACATACTGATATATCTAATATAATACAGTATGTGCAAACATACCACATTAGATTCCTGAGGAACTTTGGCAGCTGCTGTGGTACCCATTAGTATTACCACAGTGACTACTTAAGTGCCACAATATGCACCCTTTATTCCTATAAAGTTTCACTTTATTTCTTGCAATATGCCCCATTTGAAAATATCATTTAAAGACACTGTTACATTTTATGAATTTTTTATCGTACTTCAACCAAACGGTAGAGATGGCCGAATCAGGTTATGTTTAACTTTTTTTTTTTTTTTCCCAATAAGGTATATTGTAGCAACTCAAACTGGGCTCTAACAGTTCTAGCAGAAATTAAAAGTGGATATCTGTGGATATAAAGGTGGAATCTTGTTCACATTTTCTTAAGCTTAGACAATGCTAATACAGCAAATTAAAAAAGAAAAGAACATTGATCATTATAGTGTTATATTGTTATGACTGATCTTACTCACAGTACACTAATGTGGGTGTTTTTAATTAGCTTTTGCATGAATATTATTAATTTCAATATCTGGATTTTTTATTTATTTATTTTTCTTGGGAACAATAAATTCTTGCGAATGTTGTAGATAGATAATTTTAACTAAATTGCCTGGTGTACTTTAAATAACATCTTCCACTGTGTCAGGCCAAGACTTGTTCATTTACATATAATAATCTTTATGTGATAAATTACAACATATTAGGATTAAATTATCCACGTTTGTTATTTACACATGACTTTTGTTGCTTTCATGACGTTTTTCCTTACCTGGTGCATCAATCTAGAGAAGGAATGACTGGTCTCGGTAACATTTCATATTAAAGGGAGAATGATTTTTCCCTGGTGCATCGTGTAACATGGTATATGGCACGCGTAAGTAAAGCTAAGTGTGTACTCTGGTGGTTTCCTATCAGACAAAACCAAGATCAAAGGTCTCGGTGATGTTTGAAACGGACAGCGGCGTCATATTACGGCATCACAACCAATCTTGTTTTTATATATATTTATACGGCGCAGGAATGCCGCAGAGATATTTGAGTCAACGACGCCTCATTCATTGCTTTTAAGGTCAGTGCAATCTTTTGACATCAATGCTGTCATTCAGCAGCTCACAGACGGATAAACAGCGATCCTGAGAGATGGGCGCACGGGTGGCACGCAGGAAGCAAAACAGAAGTACGGATTCGCAAAGTTGCATGCCAGTCCCTCAGAGGCGCTCAGTCGTTCCAGCTCAAACACGACTTCCACTTTTTCTCGTCTCGTATTCTCTGGATACGTGTTGAAAAGGAATCTTTCTTTCAGCCGTCCTCGCTACATAAAATGCTTCGAGCTTTGAGAAATACATCTCAGGAGCGGAGCAGAAAGACGTCAGCGTGATTGTCACTTTAACAAGTTCCACAATAGCGATCTCATTTCCATCTCCGCACGTGGCCATAAAAGGTCAGATTTACATACGTGGCTTCACGAGCAGCTCATATATTCTGAGCTGAATGGGTTTCTGGGTCTGCAGACACACACACACACACACACACACACACACACACACAAACACACACACACACAAAACCTGCAACCTGATTTGTATTGCCATTGAAAGTGTCTCTTATAGACACAAAGCAGATATTTCACAAATGATTGTTAGTAATGATATACTGTGTGTGTATATAAAACATTTAGAAAATTAAAATGTGCTGTAAGAAAGAAAGAAAGAAAGAAAGAAAGAAAGAAAAGGGAAAAATGACAAAAGAAAAACAAGATAGAATAAAAATAAGAACATAAAAATGACAATAAAAATAAGAAAGAAAGAAAGAAAAAAAGAAAGAAAGAAAGAAAAGGGAATGATGACAAAAGGATAACAAGACAGAATAAAAATAAGAATGTATGAAAAATGACAGAAAAAATAAGAAAGAAAGAAAGAAAGAAAGAAAGAAAGAAAAGGGAAAAATGACAAAAGGAAAACAAGACAGAATAAAAATAAGAACATATGAAAATGACAGAAAAAAATAAGAAAGAAAGAAAGAAAGAAAGAAAAGGGAAAAATGACAAAAGGAAAACAAGATAGAATAAAAATAAGAACATAAAAATGACAATAAAAATAAGGAAGAAAGAAAGAAAAAAAGAAAGAGAGAAAGAAAAGGGAATGATGACAAAAGGAAAACAAGACAGAATAAAAATAAGAACATATGAAAATGACAGAAAAAAATAAGAAAGAAAGAAAGAAAGAAAGAAAGAAAGAAAGGGGAAAAATGACAAAGGATAACAAGACAGAATAAAAATAAGAACGTATGAAAAATGACAGACAAAAATAAGAAAGAAAGAAAGAAAGAAAGAAAGAAAGAAAAGGGAATCATGACAAAAGGAAAACAAGACAGAATAAAAATAAGAACATATGAAAATGACAGAAAAAAATAAGAAAGAAAGAAAGAAAGAAAGAAAGAAAGAAAGAAAGAAAGAAAAGGGAATCATGACAAAAGGAAAACAAGATAGAATAAAAATAAGAACATATGAAAATGACAGAAAAAAATAAGAAAGAAAGAAAGAAAGAAAGAAAAGGGAAAAATGACAAAAGGAAAACAAGATAGAATAAAAATAAGAACATAAAAATGACAATAAAAATAAGGAAGAAAGAAAGAAAAAAAGAAAGAGAGAAAGAAAAGGGAATGATGACAAAAGGAAAACAAGACAGAATAAAAATAAGAACATATGAAAATGACAGAAAAAAATAAGAAAGAAAGAAAGAAAGAAAGAAAGAAAGAAAGGGGAAAAATGACAAAGGATAACAAGACAGAATAAAAATAAGAACGTATGAAAAATGACAGACAAAAATAAGAAAGAAAGAAAGAAAGAAAGAAAGAAAGAAAAGGGAATCATGACAAAAGGAAAACAAGACAGAATAAAAATAAGAACATATGAAAATGACAGAAAAAAATAAGAAAGAAAGAAAGAAAGAAAGAAAGAAAGAAAGAAAGAAAGAAAAGGGAATCATGACAAAAGGAAAACAAGATAGAATAAAAATAAGAACATATGAAAATGACAGAAAAAAATAAGAAAGAAAGAAAGAAAGAAAGAAAGAAAGAAAGAAAGAAAGGGGAAAAATGACAAAGGATAACAAGACAGAATAAAAATAAGAACGTATGAAAAATGACAGACAAAAATAAGAAAGAAAGAAAGAAAGAAAGAAAGAAAGAAAGAAAAGGGAATCATGACAAAAGGAAAACAAGACAGAATAAAAATAAGAACATATGAAAATGACAGAAAAAAATAAGAAAGAAAGAAAGAAAGAAAGAAAGAAAGAAAAGGGAATCATGACAAAAGGAAAACAAGATAGAATAAAAATAAGAATGTATGAAAAATGACACAAAAAATAAGAAAGAAAGAAAGAAAGAAAGAAAGAAAGTGACAAGAAGTAAGAAAGAAAGACATAAAAAAAAGGAAAGTGTATCAAATCCATGTGTGTAAGTGATGTGACTGTGTGATTAGTCATGTGACCTCCCTGTACACGCTGAGTCACAGCTCTCAGGTCTTGGCTAAGTATTTAACGTGAGACGCTAGTTAAGGTGAGTTAGTTAAACCTCCACAGCATGAACATCCGCACTAAGTGCAGTGTTTGGTCTCACGTCTGCGCTGCGATCAGCCGCTTTCACCGGCGTCTCTGTTGAAGTCCGTCAGCCGTTCCTCCTGCAGATCGGCCCGAAATAGCCGTGATTGCTCTAAATCTGCCGCTGTAGAAGCACTCGGCGCTGACCGGGTCGCCTCGAGAGCGGTTGGAAAAGAGCGAGCACTTCACAGGAAGCGCTTAATAAAGGGGGAGGCGTACTGCCGATGCTCTCCGGTCAAAGGTCACACCATCTTTAATAAAAGCCCAGGGAAAGGAGAAGCCACCTTTCTGGGAAAAACTGCGCTTTTAAAAATGCATTTGGCTCCTAAAGGCTTTTTATGAATCTGTTCGCCACGATTAAATCATAATTTCCTTTCATTTTCCTTCTCAGCGTGACCTCGTGAGCGAGAGGAAAATGGAAAACAAAAAAAAATAATAATAATTTACTGTATATTATGGTTGAAGGAGCAGGTCGTATTCTAAAGCCTTTATAAAATATTTGAATCGCCAAATTGGGAAATAGAAAAAAAAAAGTGCGGCTGATTACGTTTAAACTTCACAATAAGCAGAAAAGTCAGCTCCAATTATTGACAAGTGAAAATATGAATATAAAGCCAAAGTAGGTGGAGCCTAAACAGAACAGTAGGAGGGATTTAACCGTTTCTCAACATCAGCTACACACTCCAGTTCTCCAGTATATGATCTTAATGAAGTCTAGAGTACAGTGCGTTAGAATGTTTGCCCACAAACAGAATTTGCTGGATGTAGCGTCTTTGCTTGTGTTGTCCCGATCCTTATGTAACCCTCTATTTTTTTTTTTTTTTCAAATTTTTTAATCAAAGCCAGTTTTCACACACCTCCTAACCAGGGAAAAAAAAAGCGACATATGAGATGGTGTAACACACTTAGAGGTAGAACACACTCAGATAAATCTACTCTCTAGACTCCAGGCTATGTATGTCTGTAGCCTCACCTGGGAATCAAACTTGTAATCTCCGGATTATAGAGCGAACATGTTTCTGTTGTGCCACCCAAGATGTACTACACCTCTAGTTTTAACCGATTAAGTTTTATAACAAACTTTCTAAAATTTTAAATCGGCATGTCCAATTCATTCTTATAATGTTTATGATTAAGTATGTTCTGTTCCATCTCTTCTATCCATCCTTAATCTAGATCATTTCTTTTCCTGTTTAAGGTTAAAGGCCTTAAGTCTAATGCACTTACTGTATCCCGGCGTTTCACTAGTGCTTGGATACCATCATGGTAGAGGGTTTTCTCAGTATGTGACTTTCTCAGTGCTTCTTGTCTGAAACCCTGGCCTCCCAGGAACTCCATTAATGTGGAAATGGCCAGAACTGTACGGTGGATGTGGCGAGAATTTTCCAGCGGAGTTTCTATAATGTGTGAGTGGTGTTGGTGAATGAGTGTGTGTACAGTTCACACAGACAGACGCGTCTCTTCCTCAAGTCAGCGACGAGTTATCCGTCGATTTTTACGGATCAGGCGTCCCACTTGCTGAATGTTCATGGGAACGACTGCAGTGTTCTCAGAGCAACTCGACCAGGATCGTCGTTCGTGGACGTACAATATTCTTTAAAATGTTCGCACAGTTGAAATGTTTTCCTGGGGCTAAGAGTCATCACCAGTCTGTGATTGACGTCTTTTGTAAATGTCAATCATTTATATGCCTTTATTCACCGGAAATTTCATCACAAGTCCCGGTTTGACTTGAATGCCCCCTCCATTTCAAATCCTTATAAGCTGTGTATATATATATATATATATATATATATATATATATATATATATATATGTACGTTTTAAGGAGAAAATGCATCAATACATGCTTTAATGCTGCTTTACTGTACATACTGCTTTAATGCCTGTGCTTGCTTCTCCAAATATTACAGAAGTCACAATAAAACCACACAAAAAAAAAAACCCAATACAGTTTAATTATGCCCTTTTTTGATGAAGTAGTGCTGTAATAAAAAATATATATTGCAAGCAGCTGTCTATTCATTTAGGTAATTGGCAGTAAACTGGCAGACCAGATTTATTCATGACCTCTGCAACGTTTAGTTGTTCTCGCGCGCCGTTATTTAATTAAACCTTCATTTATTGAAACATTATTTTCATAATCAGAGTTCGTCTTTAGTCCTGAGCTTCCTCGCGGCTCGGCGGTTGATCGTTCTCCACTTCATCACGATGCTGGAACCAATTTGCACCTCGCACGGAGGGCGGCGAGTGAGCGTCTCAGCTGCGGTTTGCAATAAGCGCTACGCGGTTCGACACGTTTTGTAATATTAAACTTTAATATTTATCTGCATCAATATGAACTACATGTACTGTCATGACAAATTAAATGAGGATAATAAAGCACTTTTTCTTTCTTCTCTAATTTATTCCACTGACACAATCTGAATGGCCATTAGAATCCAAACAGCTGAGCTCATAAACACTTTGATTGAGTCAGACTAGCATGTCTTTCAGTTAGGATTCAGCCTCAGGTTATCGATGTTAGCGCCAGTACCTGGAATACATTATGTCTTTACTAGATTTCGAAGATTTTGTTTACCGAGAATCAGGTTTTGCGGTTGAGTCGAGCTTGCCGAGCTTCCTCCTTGCATCTAATGGTGCTTGATGTTCTCACTGCGAAAGTCTGATTCTATAATTGTGGCCACCGAGAGTTCCTCTTAGCATTATGTTAACAAGACAGAAATGCAGAAAAACAATCTTCGAATGACTAACTTCTTCATCTTGGTTGCCTCCTCGTGTTTGTCTCCCTGCGCTGCGCCGAGCGCTCCAGGCCGAGCCATTACGGCTGTTTATCTCGCTAATCTATTTATAACACACCATGCCTCTCCCTCTTTCCCCCTCATTACCCTTCACTCAGCTCTCAACGCGGCATCGCGTCACCATGGCGACCACGACTTCCCTCACGGCCCCGGGGTCAAAAGAGTGGGGACGAGAAGTGATTCAAAGCGCTCTGCATGATACCAATGACATGCTTGTTTTGTTTTTTTTTTTTTTTTCTGGCAGTATTTTTCATTGCTGTTAATGTCACAGCAGGTGACCGAGCACATGGCTGTACACACATTAGAGCAATTTGTTCGTCCAATTCTGATGTTCCAATAGTGACCGATCCTGAACTTGAAGCTCTCGCGTTCCTGATGAGGTCATACCATGCACTGGATGCTGTTAATTAACGCGTATGCAGATGACCTGCGCCTGATGGACGAGTACGAGTGATTTCTTTAGATTTGATAGAGAATTAATTTGTATGAAACGTTTCTAAAATCTAAAATCTTCAGCGTTTGGCAAGCGTATTATTGCTTCTTCTTCTTCTTCTTCTTCCCCTTTTGCTTTTATGGGCTGGAGAAGATCTGGTGCGGAAGATACTTAGGAAGAATAAAATATCACTTTATATGAGATGTGACAGTTCAAATATCAACAACACAAGTTAAACAGCATTTCAATTCATATTAGATAGTTAAAAGTATAGAAATGTAGCTGCTTAAAACAACAAATATTACTGCTCACTACACGCCCATGAATCAAACTGGATCAGATCGACAGTCTATTTATACTTCACACTTCTGATATAACGTGATGCAGTCCAATATAAAGTGGTTGATTTATTTATTTACTTTTTTCCCAATAACTGCAAAGCGATTACTAGAAAACCCAGCACAATTTATTCATTAATAATTATGTTCCATGGTGGGAAGCGTTCACCAATCAAGTACATTTCTGCTATCGCTTGGGATTTAAAAGCTATCAATATTCTTTCCCTCACTAGCCTCTCTATTTTTTTTTTTCTTTCTTAAATTTAATACGTCTATGAAATGCAGCTTGTCATTTTACAGAGAAACCACAAAATATACTGAAGACAGTGATGGAAAGCGTCCTCCGTGTTCCAAGGAGCGCCCCCTACAGACTGCAAATGTTATAAATTAAAGTCTTTTTGTGTAAAATCATTTACACTTCGTTGACATTTTATTTCTCTAAATATTACTTGAATTGGAAAATGGCAGTTAATATAAACCTATGATTTGTAGTGCAGATATAAAGGATAATGAATGTTAATACGTCTTAAAGGTCCCCTGTTTTACTATGCTTTTAACAAGTTAACACAGGTCTCAGAGCTTCCCGAAGTGTGTGTGTGTGTGTGTGTGTGTGTGTGTGTGTGTGTGTGTGTGTGTGTGTGTGTGTGTGTGTGTGTGTGTGTGTGTGTGTGTTAATGGCCCATCTGAAATACCCGTTCGATAATAACCCATTAGACCCTTGTTCTCCAAATGTGCCATTTCAGTGTCTACGTAAATGAGCTACTGCTGAGACACCCCCCCCCCCCCCCCCCCCCCCCCAGATAACTGCATAGATGAGTAACAGACCAGGGGGAAGGTATCATCTTATATGACATCACATTAGGGGGAAATTCTATATAATTGGCTTCTTTAAGCCATTTTTCCACTAGACACCCATCTAAATGTCTTAACATGATTAAAAAGTGAATTTTGTATAGTATGTTTGCTTTAAGACTAGCACGATAATGAGGAAAAATAAGACAACCCTACCATTCAGAGTTCTAATGAGCATTATTTGGTCCAATTTCATACGAATGAGGTTGAATAAAGAAAACTGTGTGAATTTGAAATGAATTGTACCAAATAGGCATATGTTTATCATACTGTTATCTGTGGCACCCACTGGATATGAATACTTGGAGGTTTCTTTCTTTCTTAATTTTTTTTTTCTTTCTGCATCCGTTTATTTATTCCTTTTCTCAAAAAAAAAAAAAAAAAAGAAGCTGAAAGTTCTAAACAGAGGCACCTGAGCTCTCCGCTCACCTCTTTGGCTGTCAGCTCATTTCAGAGCTAATGATCCATCCACTTCACTTTAAAAGGAGAGCTGGTGAGAGAACGAGCACGGGGCCGGGGTTCTCCGAGGGTGGCGGCTGGTGAAAAGACCTCATTCTGTTTGGAAGCGAATACAAGCACCTCCGAACTCATTTCCCTGCTGGTCTATCCAGCAGGACTCGATTATGTTCGAGCACAGAGAGAAGAGGAGGGGGAGCGCTGTACACACGGTGTCCTCTTCTCGTTCTTCTCGTCCCTTTCTCCATCCCACTCACCCTCAGCGGATAATAGGACACATCTGACTCATCGGGCAGAAAGGGGAAAAAAAAAAAAAAAAAAGGAAAAGAGATTCAAGAGGAGAGTGGAGAGAGGGTGTAGATAATAGCACACCTCTGCCTCTGAATGCCCAAAAGAAGGAATTATAAGTGGTGAGCTATAGGAAGAGATGAGGAACAAAACCCAGTCTGTTAAATCCCTCTTATCAAGGGAACAGTGAGAGAAGAAAGAATCAAGCGTGAAAGATTCCAGGAAGAGATTTGAACTCCTTGCTTTACACTGCCAACGACTAAAAGCAGAGAAAAGTGTTATTCTGCTTGCACGGAGAATAAAGGATAAAATCAGCTTCCTGTGAAAGTGCTGAGGTAATGTCCTTCAGCTGACGACGCTGTCACAATGAATCCATACTCAAACACAAGTTCAATCTGAACAATGATGACCATTAAAATGGAGAACTTCAGTGGGAACTTACGCGCGTGCTAACTTTCCCTTGCATCTGATTTATCGGCTCTACTAGTTTCAACTTTCCCTGATCGCTATTGTATGATCGGTATTTCGCTAAAATCTGGTTCCACAAAACAGATTGCATGGCTCAGGTTTATCAATAATTCATATATACAGTACTATCTATACCACTAGTCCTCCTGTCTGTAGGATCAAGAACTTTTCACAGGGAACAGATTCCAACATACACTCCAAGTAGACAGACATTCATACTTGGTGGAGATGCTGTTTGTCAACAGGTAAGGCAAGTGACTACTTGGGGTCCTAGGCCAGTAGGCGACCCCATAGGGTTTTTTATTTTTTATTTTGGCCTAGGGCCTCAACAGACTGTAGTACTGCCTTAGATAACAGGCAATTTGGGAAGACCAATCAGTCTTTTTTAACTGAAGGAGACCAGAGTACCTGGAAGAGCCCCATCAAGCACAAAGAGAACATGTAACCTCTATGCACACACAGATGCGAGTTAAAATTCGAAAACCCACACAAAGAGCTGCCAGGCAACAGTGCTAAATTGGCAGTTTTATTATATGGTATGCAATTTATTGGCAAATAACCAAGTAGCTTACAGAACCTGCATGCTAACCATGCATGTTAGGTAGTTTGCTAGTAAAATGTCAAAAGGCTCATCTGCATACATTTCATACATTTATTATAATTACAAATAACATTTTATAAACGGTTTTATTTTTTAGATTGTGGTGTAGTTCGAGAGAGAGAGAGAGAGAGAGACCAAGAGAGTTGCATCTGATGGGCTTCCTTTTATTTCATTTAATGAGACAGGTTAATCCCAGGACAAATTGAAAGCACAAATGACTTTACGAGAGAGAGACCAAGAGACCATGAGCTGTTTTTGAATTGGCGATGCTGACATTGTTTAAGTTCTCTTCTTCCTTCTATCCTTGTCTCTGAGTTCATCCTAGTGACAGGACATTTCCACCTTTGTCTTTCACATAGACACCTGGGTAATTCTCTCTCTGTCGTCTCACTCTTATTCTCCCTGATGTGGTTAGTATCCTTCTCAGGTCCATATTAGTGATTGAAAAACAAATGAAAATAGACTGTTTTGGTGAAGAAAAGGGGATCGAGGAAGATGCAGTTGTGTATGATGTCCCAAATGCCTCATATTCTTAAATGCACAAATAGAAGAAGAACACTGTGTGCATTAAAATTAGAATTGGGTCTATTGCATCACCTTATCCATCACACAGGCAAATGCATGACAAATTGCATGAGCCAGGTTGTAGGGGAAAACAAACATTTTTTTTTTTTTCTAGTCAGGGTGACTGGAGTTAATGTAAGAGTTATTACAGCAAAGAAGACAGAAAACTTTGTTTCATAATGTCTGCCAAAATGTGCCTGAATCCAAGCAGGAACAAGTGTCTAGGGGAAAAGGAGAGAATGAGTTGTGTGTCATCACCACAGCAGAAATTGGAATTGGATGTAAACTTACCATGACAGTGGGTATGTAGGGGAAATCAAATAGTGCCAAGCATTAAGCCTTGTGGCACCCCATTGGAGAGTTTGCATAGAGCATAGGGTTGTGGACCCCCTTAATATCACTTCATTCTACAGTCACTCCAGGTAGGGCTCAATCCATTGCAATGCTTGGCCAATAACTACAAGTTTAATGAGGAATGATAGAAGGGTTTTGTAATTGATGGTGCCAAAGGGTTCTGAGGGATCAAGAGTAATCAGAACTGATGATTGTCTGGCTTATCGAGCAACGTGAAGCTTTTTAGTAACAGCCACTAATGCATTTTTTGTGCACTGCAGAAGCAACCACCTAAGTAAATGTTGGAATGAATACAAATAAAAGGAACTGCATAACCAGGGGGGTTGGTCAATCTTTCTGTTGGTCAAGAACATCTGGCAAGGTTCTTTGGGAGCTTGCAAAACTATTTTGAGTACCAGCAGGAGTGTGTAATATTAGTCAAGAATACCGTCGTCAGTGGATGGTCATGGTGAAGTGCATCTGTGGGGGAAGATAAGTTTGATCAACAGTATTTGTGTGGGTGGCAATTATTGTTTAGGAGTAGGTGGGATGGGTCAAGATACTCTGCAGACATGTGATGATTTTTCATTCCATGAAGGGATAGAATTAGCTAGAGTATCTCTGCGAGTCGGTGGGATTGGTCGAGTGAATCTGTGGTACAGTAGCTTGCAGGATTGGTCAAGGTTATTGGTGTGAATGGGAATAATTGCTTAGGTCAGGGGTCTTCAATTCCACTCTTGAAGGCTCAGTGTCCAACAGAGTTTGGTGATTCTTTTGCTCAAGTACAGCTCATTCAAATAATAGGTTAATTACTAGGTTCTTTGGGTCTGTTCAGGTGTACAAACTGTGCTAGACACTGACCCTCCAGGATTTGGGTTGAAGATCCCTGGCTCGGAGTATCTGCAGGGGAGGATGGCTTAGACAGAGTATGTGCAAAAGCAGGATGCAGCTCCACTTTTGTAATCGATGCTACCGGCATGAGTGTTAAATCTTTTTGATTCCTCTGTACCTCAATTACCAACACTGCCAACTGGGAACATCTTTCGCTTCATCAAGAATGAACTACATGTTCTGTTTGTGCAGCTCAATGTACTTCAATCAGTGGCTCCCTTCTTCATCTCTTCCTCTACTTTCCTCTGCAAAAGCCAACTTCTACAACAAACAATCTGCACTGTTGACCAGATTCTTGTGTCCACTCACCCCAATCATTGAAATCTTCACTGGCAGTACCAGGGCAGGTGCTCTGAAAATGACTAAGAACCCTGCCACCTGTTTTGGAAACTACCATCTGGATGATGGTGCTAAGCAATTTCACAACAAGACACCATGTTGCTAAAACAGGTTCCTCTTATGTGTTACCAACTTTATCATTCAATGCAGATCGTTATGAGCTCCAACTCCATGATCCCTTGAACTCCTAGTCAAAAGGTGCCTTATAGGTTGATACTTATGTGCTTAATTGATGTGTTTTTAATTATGTGTTTTCCTGGGAGGGTTGTCCTCTCTGATAGAGGAGCCATCTCTTCAAAACCAAATAAGGTTTTACATTGAATAATTACGAATCTATTTAAATTTACAGTATTGAAAGGATGCACTTATCTACTATTGCTTTAAAGCCCTTTTCAAAGGAGCCTTACCCTGAATATGCCTGGATCTGAGAATGTTATCAAGATTAAACCCTGATAGAGGGTAGTTAGTTAGCACTTAAGGGCTCCTCCAGGCTAACAAGCCCAATAATCATTAAAGGTGTTTAAGCTTTTTTGTGTGATAGTAAATACTCTCATACCAGGTTCTTCATTATGGACGTTGCTCATTATCTTATTACATCTCACTCATTACACTCCTTATCACAGCATTAGCATTACAATTACAATACAGGTTTGGCACTCTGAAAGCGTCTTTATTTTGACCCTGTGGTGCAATCGTTTTAAAGAAAGCAGTACATCCGTGAATCGTTACCAACTTGTGGAAGAGATGCATCTATCTGCAGGAACTGTGCACACGATCATTCATGAACATCGCCTGCATATTACAGGAACTCAGCTGGGACTTTTTGCCACATCCGCGGTACAGTCTTGTCCTCGATGCAAACCATGTCCACAAGGAGTTCCTGGGAGGCCAGCGATTCCAAAAGAAAGCGAGCAGTACGATCATGGCTCCGGCATACTGGGAAAATTTTCCACCTTGATGGTATTGAAGTACTAGTGAAACACAGGGACAAAAAAAGCGAACTGTGAATCAAAAGTCCTAGTGTGACTTGAACACCACTTGTATTTGTCCATATAACAAAATGTTAAAGCTTCTTCTTAGAAAATACTTGAATGTAGAACTTGCTAGAAAACTATTATCTTAAACTATCCAAGGAACCCTTAAGAGAACCTTGATTTCTACAAGGATAAAAAAAAAGTACAGTATCCTCTCTCCAGAGAGTGACTATTTGGACATACCACACCTTTTCACCCCGCACGATGTCCTCCGTCAAATAAAATTCCACAAATTGTATGAGCGTCTCCTATAAAAAGCGGTTCATTGTTCACTTGCCTTGAGTTGTGAGTAATTTTTACATCCAAATGCTACACAGAGTTTAGATTTTTTTTTTTTTTGTTTTTTAATTTAATTTAATTTTTTTTTTTAGCAAATGTTGTTGCGTGCGCTCCGAATTCGATTAAACTCAATGTGGAAAATTATGAAAGTTCATCACAAGAGTGCGGCACGTTTTAAGCACATGGCTCAAGGTTTGCTGTCTCTATCCTGGGAACTTTTTAAAAACATACTGCAGGACAGGCTAAGAGTTTTCTGATTCCACACGCACATACAGTACACACACATACACACATGTGTATCTCACAGCAGGCCGCTTTAACGCATTAACATTTTACACACCACCGGCAGGTGAATCAGCGTACTCAGTGGTGTATAAACCTGTCAGAGGAGAAATGCGCGCTTGCTTGAATGAACAATGTGTTTTAATGAGCAGCGTCGCCACTCTGTAAAAAAAAAAAAAAAAAAAAGAAAGAGAGAGAGAGAGAGAGAGAGAGAGAGAGAAGCCAAACCTTTTCCAATATTCTGCATATCAGTGCCCTGATACTGTGATTAGATCTCCCAGAAACTAATTGTTCTCAGAGTGTGAAATGTGCATGTGTGTAGCTCTCTCCTGGCACTTTCAGATAATAGCAGGAGTTGCTGGCGTGTGTGTATGTGAGTGAGAAAGAGAGAGAGTGTGTGTGTGTATGTGTGTGTGTGTGTGTGTGTGTGTGTGTGTGTGTGTGTGTGTGTGTGTGTGTGTGTGGGGCGGGTCTAATTATGGAAAGCAAGAATTTATAGAACGATATCATTTCCGAGCTGTACGTCATCTCCCGAATCAAATCATTCTCACCCCCCCCCCACCCCCCCTCTTGGCCCCACAAACAGGCGCGCATCATGCACACACTCCAGGGGGCATTTATACCACCCTCAATCGCCCCCCCTATCCTTCCTGTCCCATGGGCTCCTGTTCAGAGATGGAGCTCTTTTGTTTCAGTAATCAATCTCTCCACCACACAACGCCTCATCAGCCAATTCCATTACTGCTGGGACTGTGTGTGTGTGTGTGTGCGCGTGTGTGTGTGTATTAGAGAGAGAGAGAGAGAGAGAGAGAGAGAGAGAGAGAGAGAGAGAGAGAGAGAGAGTGTTCTGGTTGCCCCATGATGGTAGAGAGATGGTAGATGAGCGGCCATTGGAGCATCAGCCCCAAGCAGTTTAGTCATTTTTAAGGCCCCCCCCCCCCCCCACACACACACACACACACATTATTTTCAGCATCTCAGTCATCTGAGCCTAATATAAATATCTGGCTTTGTGCTAACGGGTCACACTTTAATAGCGGCAGGAGTGCCAGTAGTTTCAGCATCGCTGAATCAGGAGTTGTAGGTAGGGCTTTTTTTTTTTTTTTTTTTTTTTTTACACGTGGTGCATTTGAGACCATGAATCTCGTTTTTAAAGCTGGATATAAAGTTTATTTGTGAATATCTTTTGCAGTTGTATTCTCATATGTCTCGCTCTTGAGTTTGGGTTAATTTACACAAAGATCAGTTTAATATACATTTCATGAACCTAGGAAGATTAAAAAAGTAAGTGATTAGGGGGGAAAAAATAAATAAATAAATAAATAAATATATATATATATATATATATATATATATATATATATATATATATATATATATATATATATACAGTACAGACCAAAAGTTTGGACACACCTTCTCATTCAAAGAGTTTGAATTTGTATTATGGCAAGAAAAAATCAGCTAAGTGAAGAAAAACGAGCGGCCATCATTACTTTAAGAAATGAAGGTCAGTCAGTTGGAAAAATTGGGAAAACTTTGAAAGTGTCCCCGAGTGCAGTCACAAAAACCATCAAGCGCTACAAAGAAACCGGCTGACATGCGGACCGGCCAAGGAAAGGAAGACCGAGAGTCGACTCTGCTGCGGAGGATAAGTTCATCCGAGTCACCAGCCTCAGAAATCACAGGTTAACAGCAGCTCAGATCAGAGAGCAGGTCAATGCCACACAGAGTTCTAGCAGCAGACACATCTCTAGAACAACTGTTAAGAGGAGACTGTGTGAATCAGGCCTTCATGGTAGAATATCTGCTAGGAAACCACTGCTAAGGACAGGCAACAAGCAGAAGAGACGCGTTTGGGCTAAAGAACACAATCAAGACATGTTTGGGCCGTTAAAGGAGTTCCTGGGAAGCCGGGGCTCCAGTTGTGAGGCGCAGTCTGATCATGCCTCCGATGGAACTGGGGTCAGAGTGCACTCCTGGAGCAGATAGGGTTAAGAGCCTCGCTCAAGATCTCAACAGAAGCAGCTTGGGAGAGCTGAGGCTTGAACCCCTGACCTTCCTATCAGTAACCCAGAGCCTTAACCATTTGAGTCATATAGAGAAACGGCCTTCATGTGGAAAAATAAAGGGAGGGTTTTTCTTCTTTTTTTTGTTGTTTTTTTTTTTTTTACTCCTTCTTCTGTCCTGTTAAAGCAATTCCCGCTTTGACTTGAACACCCTTTGTACCACAATCACTATATCTCACATATATTATAATGAATGAGTTACTTTAGTGAATTTCCTCAAAACATGTGATGTAAGAAGAGATCTGACCTCTCATGCTAACCCGGCTAACCGTAGCTGCTGGTAATCTATCCATCCATCAGGGGAAAAAATAATAAAAGAAAGAAACTGCTTTGGGTGAGTCTCAGCGAGCATGCAGTTATGAGATCGTTCTTGGAGCCTTTCCACCATCTTCAAAGCGATCTTCAAAGTTATGGAGATGAGCAAGAAGCCCTGTTTAGCACCGCTTCCTCGAGCTCCGGCTCAACCAGACCTCCAACTATCTCTCTGAAGAGATACCACTTCCACACCTACGCATCTCCGCGCGCTAGTCGTTCTGAGCGCTCGCGTCCTGATTTTCTTTCTCAGCTGGACTGATGAGATACGAGCAAGAAAAAGAGCAACTAGCAGGATGACTCGAAAGTACGATCCCGTGTGCTCTATTTTAGAAGAGTCGTTTTTGCTGAGGTGCCGAAGATTGGCCGCGGCCCATTCAAAGTGTGTGTGTGTGTGTGTGTGTGTGTGTGTGTGTGTGTGTGTGTGTGTGTCTGACATTTTCTGCCTTTGAATAGATAAAGTCTTAAAGAAAACTTCAAAAGTACAATCAGTGTCCTCAAACACTACACTACAGGCTGGAGGGAGCTCTAACGGCCACTCTTACAACCTGCGGGGTGCCTTTAGGTGTGTGTGTGTGTGTGTGTAAATGAGAGACAGAGATGGATGTATGACTGTCAGGCTCCTGAGGGTGTTCTGGATCAATCTGCTGATCTTCTAGTTGCCAGAAGCTGACACACATATTATCAGAGAGGATAGTGAAAACGCACACACACACACTTGCGCACACACATAAAATAATGTGCACACACACACACACACACACACACACACACACATACACATATAGACGAGTTGGGAAGTTCATTACTTGCCGTAATAATAGCGTTAGAACAGGTTTTCTGCAGGAACGTTTTTATTTATTTATTTATTTATTTTTATTTAAAGATGCACTGTGTGGTAGATTAGTAATGCAAATGATGCGTTATTATTATTTTTAAGTCGTGCACCACTGAGTAAGCAATTAAAGTCTGGAGTCGTGCTGTTAGAGGAAAATAATCAAGGATACCGTTAATTCTATTCCTCTCTTTGTATCTACAGCCTGATTATTTATTTGTTTGTTTGTTTGTTTGTTTGTTTGTTTTTGTCAATAACTAAAATGTAAAATTTTGATTTTTATATTAAGTTTTGTTTTATACATAGTTGCAAGTAATATTATGTTAAATGAGGCCATGAGACACGCTGCTGTTATCATTTACTGTACATTATATTATACAGGTATTATACTCTATGTTTATTCTAGATGAAAACCGCGTTGTCTTTCTGGTTACAGGAGAAACTCCTCCCCGTGACCCTGTACAGGATACGCGGTACAGACGATGAATGAATGAAAAAAGTCTTTTACAGTTAGAGTCACCGCTTTATAACAAGGTGTAACAAAACACTACGACTGGAGACTCCTTCCATTAAGCAGATGTTTTTATTGTTTAGTGTAATTTTTTTTTTTTTTTTTTTTGTCTTGTTAACAGCGAGAGTGGTGAAGGAAGGATAAAGGTTTTGACTGTGAGTCTTGGATCATTTAGCATTAACACAAACATGTCCCCCGGTGGACTCTGGAGCTATAAACCCATTGCATGCTTTTATGTATTTCATCATATTTCATAGACATGATGCCATAAAAATAATTGCCTGCGTCTCCTTATGCAAACGACCGCGAACGGAGAGTACATAATGCTTAATCTGAACATGCTGGCTAAACTTTGTAGAAAACGAAGAAGTTAATAAACCCTAAGCTGTCTCCTGAGCCTCCGCGGAGAGTGTTCACTCCCGAGAGGGCATTTATAATCTAATTAGTTTTTTGCCTCATCGATAATAAAATGTTTAAGAAGCCGAGCTGTACGAGCGTAACATGCGACGCTGTCATGGGAGCTGCGAGGCTGATGATGAGATTTAGTTAATATTCTCTTGATGTCTGAAATGTTATCTTTTTTTTTATTATTTTTTTTATGCTGTCTGATTGTGCACAGGAGTAGTCATTACTCTCATTAATCTCAGGACCCTGAGACAGGGAAAGAGGAACGTCAGGAGAGTTTATCAGAACGTCTCTGTGCGTGTGATCCAACAGCCGCTGACAGGCCGAACAAAGCCAAAGCAAAGACAAGCAAATACGGTATACGGCGCTCCGAACGAGACGCCGACGTCGGTGCCGCACGTCCTCGACGGCAGGCGTGTAGAAGACAGATTTGACGCCGCATCATACGGCTATTTTTAGCAAACGTTTTTATATTTGAGAAGGGATTTCGGTGGAATCCACCATCGTTTATTGCCACATTTATTGTTTCGTTGTGCGACCTTCAAATAAATCTCAGAAGCTTCCTTCTTAACTAATCAGGTACAATAAAACAATTTGCCAAGTAAAAAAAAAAAAAAGGCTAATGAACAGAAATGGTTATTTAAATGCATTAAAATGTTTGGTAACTAAGTAATTAAGTAAATAAATTAATAAATATTTTTTTCCTATTCTTTTTTTTTATTTTTTTTTATGAAAATGGTTTTATAAAATGTAAAAAAAAAAAGGTGTTATGAAGACATTCTCTCTCTCTTTCTCTCTCTCTCTCTCTCTCTCTCTCTCTCTCTCTCTCTCTCTCTCTCTCTTTCTCCATATATTAATATAATATGCAAATATACATCATACAATTTTTCTTTTCCTGAAGTCTGTTTACATTGTTGGGGCTGACTCTGTATATAATGGATTAACATGATTAACATGAACACACTAAGATTTCATTTGAGCACATAACGTTGCTGAGTCTCGACCTGAGCGACTGAAGCGACCCCAGATCATGACGCTGTCTCCAGAGGCTTGTACAGTGGACACTATGCATGATGACACTATGCATCGCTTCATGCGCTTCCCTTCTTACCCTGCCACGCCCATCACTCTGGAATAGACTCAGTCTGGACTCATTAGGTCACTTGACTTTTTTCCATCGCTCATTTCCCATTTGTACTTAATTCAACAAACGGAAGCTTTTTTTTTCTTTTTTCTGATGAGTCTCACTAAGTGGTTTTCTTATCGACACTGTTTAGTCCCCATCCTGTGAGTTCATGCATGCAAATGTTTTTACTTTCACTATTAGAAATTTCCTGACCTTTATTTTCTGACCACATTTCTTCCACAAATTTGACGACTCAGCTCTAACTTTTCAAGTTGTCATAATCTGTTGAAGGGTTCTTAGCCCGAGTTCAGTCATTTCAAATTGTATTAGGTTTTTTTGTTTGTTTGTTTGTTTGTTTGTTTGTTTCTTGCTTGAAGCAGATTAATAATTTTACCTATTTTAAAAGGTGAACATTTTTTTTTTTTTTTCCCAGACAATGTATATTGCAAAAAAACAAAACAAACAAAAGACATTGTATGGAAATGAATTTTGTCTATAGTCATTTGATAATAAAATCTTCTTATATTTAAATACTTAAATTGTGCAGAACACAGTTGAGAGTGGAAACTTTCTTCCACAAGTGATCTGTCGATTTTTCAAGGATGAAGCGTTCCATTAGCCGAATGTTCGCAGGAACGACTGCAGTGGGCTCCGAGCCACCTCGGCCGGGATCATCCTTCACAGACATACGGCGTTCTTTAAAAAGCTCGCACCATTCAAATGTTTTACTGCGGCTAAGAGTCTCATCACCGTGCTGTGCTTGAAGTCTTCTGTAAATGTCAATCGCTTTTGAGCCTTCATTAACCAGAAAGTTCATCAGAAAGTTGAACCAGAAAGTTCTTGGTTGACTTGAAGAGCCCTTGTGTTTCACTTCAAATGATTTAAATAGAAAATAAATGTGTGACATTGGCTGCATTTGTAACATCATCATCATCAGCTCTTGATACTTCATCAATAAATTCCATTTTCTACCTGAGCTAATGCTGAAAAACCTTTCCATTCAGTACATTTTGAAAATTCTCGTGAAAAAAAATCAATATTTTTACTTAGATCTCAAGTCAAATGACTGAGCACTGGGGAGAAAGAGAGCGAGAGAGAGCGAGAGAGAGAGAGAGAGAGAGAGAGAGAGAGAGAGAGAGAGATTAAATGTAGCTTTTACATTAACACACAAGTTCAACAGGATATGATTAAGCCTCACACTACAGGCAGGTCTCAAAATGATTCAGGACTGAACAGCGTGAAATAAGTGATTGATTGAATTTTGAGTTGGAAATCATCATCACCTTAATTATAACGTAATGAATAATGGGCAATGAAGTGATCAGGGAGCTCTCTGCAGTAGCTGTCACAGCTTCCACTCCTGCATTATACAACTAAAATGCTCCTGTTGTGCTTTTATTGAAAACGTCCCGCACGCATACTCATGAGATGCTACGAATGATAATTAGGAGTCTCATCAAGCATGTCCGCAGCTTGTTCTGGATTAATCAAGAATTTTGGGTAAGAATTGCAGAAAATGTTCAGATGAGTGACTTTTAGTTTTAATTAAGCAATGATGCAGAACATGTTTTTAGCAAGACATTCAAAGTCAATTTAGAGGCCTTGAAGAGTACCGATTATGTCAAATCAGATTTCTTTTGTCATTTTCAGACATTTAGATGATCCCTGGCGTTCAAGGAATAACCTCAAGAAAAATACTCTACTGCTTTTTGTCCTTTAAAAAAAAAAAAAAAAAAAACTTTAAATGGATCCTTAAATAAACCAGTTAGATTTTTTCCACTCTTGTGACCTCATATACAGTATGAAGCACCCCTCCCCCCCCCCCCCCTCGAAATAGTAAATTCGAGACCTTTAACAGTTTCTGGTCGCTCCTCTGGGGGAACCTGGTGTAGAACCCTACAGCTTAGTATTCCCTTATTAGTACAGTATATCCCTTTTAGTAAATGCCTTTATAACTCCCTTAAAGACCACATTTTTAAGAGACATCTAAGTTTGTAACTCAAATGCATCTTTTCTGGGGGAAAAAAAAAGACTTTAAAGAAGTAATTATCTTAATTATTTTTAGATGTAGAGGAAATTATTTAGGAAGTTTCAAGTCTGGTGTTTCCCCCAAAACAGTTATTACCTAACTCAGTTCATCCAGAACTTCTTCTGTTTTCAACAGCACTGTGGTAACCTTTTTTTTTTTTTCTCTCACTGGGGAATTATATAAGGTTTCCTGCTCTGTCTCCTTTAAAGCCGGCTAATCAAAGATGTCATCCCTGACCTTTAAGACTCTACCAAAGGTAAGAATGCCACACCTTCCAAAAACAAACACAGTGAGGATGTCATATAGTCTACTTGCCTACTCAGGGCATTTGTACTTGTTTGGAAGTATTATTTCTGTCAAATGTAATTGCATGTAAATGCCACGGTGAAATGTCATAAACAAAATTTAAACAATAAACTTTAAACTGTGGCTGTGGTCATGTCCTTAATTTCATGAATGCAGCCATTAGTTTGACTTGGATTATTGCATCTAGAGGGATGAAGCCAGGTGGATGACCCCAGAAATCAGAAGGGAGCAGGAAGTGGATGGGTGAAGAAAGTTGCAGACCTGGTAGCAGTCAGATGGCTTAGAAAAGCATGCATTTAAAAAGATGAGAGGCTTTGGTGAGGGCTAAGCTTCCATAAAGGCTTGGAGGATGTGTCTGGTGGGTGGCTTCAGAAAGATAAACTGTTGAGGAGCGAGGATGGATCTAACGTAGTTGGCAGGCGTAGCCATTCAGATGACCTAAGAATCCTGGATAGGTAGATGGATGACTCAAGAAGGTTGACAAGGTTGGGGGGCAGATGAATTGCTGCCAAATCTTGAGCAGGTGGGTCAGTTTGGTTGCTTGATAAAGTTAAAGAAATGGGCGAGTTGGGTTGGGACAGATGGGTTGTATCACCTTTGTTACTCCAGAAATTTGCATTCCTGGATCTGGCCTTACTCCATTGGGTTACTCCAGAAAAATGAGGAAGTTGGCCATGGGGGTTACTCAAGAATTTGAAGAGGTGGGGGCCAGAAGGGTTGGGCCAAATGGGTTACTCCAGACAGTTCAGGATTTGGTTCCAGACACTGTAGATGAACAGCCTGAACTGTTTAGAATGATGGTGGTGTTGGACCAGGAATATAGTTCTAGAAAGCCTTAAAGGAAAACAAGGTCAATGGCTCCAGAATGTTAAGGGACTTAGATTGTAGAGGGGTTGGATCTTGTGAGGCCAAGTGAATGGCTCCTCACGTATCAATAACAGGACAGAGCCAGGTAAATGACTTTAGGATGTTGAGGGGTGAATCCAGTCATAAAGTCATAAAGCTGAGAGGGGGTAGAAAAAAAAAAAAGTTAGGTTTGATGGATGGCTTGATGAAGCATTGAAGGTGGGGTCTGAAGTATGGGTGAAGCTTTGATCAGGAGAAGACAAAAATATTGCCAAACCCAGGTGGACCACCAAAGTCGGTGGTTGTAGAGACTCGAGCGACAGGGCCAGGTGGGTGGCTCTTGGAAACTCTACACTGTAAGTTAGCAAACGCTAAACACATAAAAAACGATTTGTATATGAGGACCATATACCTAAAACCCCGCTGCAGATTTGCAATTGAAATTCATTCAGATTCTGGCGCTGGATTAGCATATAATTACTTTGCACAGGAAATGACATGGAGAACAGTCATGCAGGTATTCAGGCTTGAATAAAGCATGCGTGCATGCCGCTACACTACAGCAGGATATGAAGGCTACTGACTTGGGCTTTGAGACCCTTATACACACAATAACACTGCCAGGTGCATCATCAATTACAATGTCAACACTTCTATCAGCAGATCTCCTCATTTCCCCCAGCGTTATCAAAACACTTTGCATAAAAATGGAAATCTGCAAACAATAAATTAATAGTGAAGGCATTTATTGCTCGATAAATCACCATGTGACTGTGCTGGCAGACATGGAGCAAGAAATGAGGGTTCCTTTCTGTCTTGCTGAAATGCAAGTGCAACCTGTGAGTGTGTGTGTGTGTATGTGTGTGTGTGTGTGTGTGTGTGTTAGCTGAAAGAGTGTGACTCTCAAATGGAGTGACTCACACTGTTATATAAAGTAATAACACCTTATGTATAAACCTGCTCTCAATCCTGATTCCAAACCAGAGCCAGATCATTTATCAGAGAGGTGGAGAAGACTGACCTTCGCTCCTATCATGCTGTCCTTTTTTCTCTCACTATTACTTCTTCTCTCTCTCTCTCTCTCTCTCTCTCTCTCTCTCTCTCTCTCTCTCTCTCTCTCACACACACACACACACACACACTATTTAGCTGATAGACAGCTATTGTGATGGCTTTTTAATGATGTCTCATACAACATTAAGCTAATGGGCGTCAGATTGGACAATGTGTCCTCCTCTCCTTATTCTCCTTATCAACATACTCCATACCCTCTCCCACCCATACTCTCTCTCTCTCTCTCTCTCTCTCTCTCTCTCTCTCTCTCTCTCTCCAAACATACACACCAGACAATGACACTGCTTAAAAAACCTCTGCTTAACAATAGAACATAAATACACAGTAGACAAAGTAGTCATATGGACTCTATAAACAGGACTTACTTTTAAAATTTTAAAAAGTAGTACATAATATATAAGTACAGTCAGTTGTCTAGTGAGCTATGGGCAGCTAGGATCGAGGGTGGTGGCATGTTGGCGTAGAGGTTAGCCCTGTCTCGCAGTGGTTAGACCCATCTCGGGTCTGTGTGCATGGAATTTGCATGTTCTCCACCTGCTTGCTGGGTTTCGTCTGGGTACGACGGTTTCCTCCCACAGTCAAAAGACATGCAGATTGCATCATAGTGTGTGAGTGTGCGTATGTGTCTGTACCCTGCAATGAACTGGCAGTCCAGTCAGGCTGTACCCCACCTCGTGCCCTAAGTCTCCTGGGGTACTTCTACTTTTTAAAGTAGTTTTTAAAATCTGTAATTTTTACGTTTACTTAAGTATGTTTTGTTTGAAGTATTGTAATTCGCTACATTTTAAATCATATGCGCTACTGACTAAAACAAATGAATGAAAATGCAAAAATATTCTGCTTTGTATAAACGCTTGGTTGCGCTCGCGTGTGTGTCTCGTGTCCCGGTCGCGCGGCGCTCCAGACTCCACTCCAGGTTTTCTGGCTGTTTCTCCACATCGGCATCTACCTGACCTTCCACACGGTCGCTTCCGCCATGAGAGTGACGTCATCAACCAGCGCCACCATATATAAACGCAAGAGAGACGCGGGGAAGAGGAAAGAGATTGGGATTTTGGCGTTTTTATATTTGGTGTGTATTCTGGTTTTGACTTTTTGCCTCCCATTGATTATTACTTTACCCCTTTGGTTTGGTTGGTCTTTGTATATATTTGTAGATATTTTCACTGTATGTTTGTGCACTCACCAGTAGTAGGGGCGTGGCTGCCATTTATTTTGGGAAGAGGGAGTTTATTCCCTGTTTTTGGTTTAGGGAGTCAGGGAAGGGACCTGTATTTTTGTTTGTTTGTTTGTTTGTTTGTTCTTTTGCAGGTAATCTAGCTACTAAATATAAATACCATTTAGTTAATTATTTTGGCCTGGCAACCACCCTGAATCTGATCCTCCTCCTCCTGTTGTGTGTGTGTATTTTTTTTATTTTTTTTGTAAAGCAATACAAACCTCATTATTTCATCAGTTAATGACTGGATCTAGTTCTTTCTGCCATATACCACCATTTCCATACAGTTTATAATAGACCCCTGAACCATACTTTTGCTGTACTGCTCGACACTAGACTGGGACGTGACGCCATATTTAAGTGACCACTTTGATTTTCAAGCACAAGAAAGACAGCAGCTTTATTATGCAAAGGTGTTCCTCCAGTTAAAAACAACTAGTTGGAGATTTATATCTGCTCATCGTTTTTGAACTACGCTAGAATGCCTCATCCAAAAAAAAAAAAAAAAAGTAACTCAGTAACTTTTACTCTGAGTAAATTTTTTTATGAGCTACTTTTTACTTTTACTTCAGTAACATTTCACTGAAGTAACAGTACTTTTACTTGAGTACAAATTTTTTGTACTCTTTCCATCTCCATGTTTGCAAATAATACTACAGTAAATACATTGATGAAGTCATTTTTGCTAAGCATAGAGTCTAGCCAATGCTAGTTATCCTGCTGCAAGGTTATGTCTAATGTGCAAGAATGATGAAAGACACATTTAGACAAATATATGTCATATTCAAATATACGTACATAGACAAATAGATAAGCAGATTTATTTTAGCAAACAAATAATACAATTTGTCTTCATTATGCCATTATTATAATTTATAAACTGCAAATCTAACTTGTTAGTAGTGCTTAAAAGAATTAAAATATAGCTAGGTTATAAATCCAATTTTATGCCCATTTTCTTATCTGTCTTGCATCTAATCCAGGAAGTACTTAAGCTCCAGTGTTCCCACATTCTCCAGATCCACCTTAATCCTTATCAGAATATAGTGTGTGCTTTAGTTGGTTGTTTTTGCATTTTTCTTTTCTTGCAAAGTAAACCACCAGAAAAAAAATATATATATCTTAAGAGTGAAGTGTATTCTTCCATATAATTCATACTGAATAATATTGCTTAAATAGATCAATTTAAATTGCTTTAAAGGGGGCATATTATGCAAAATTGACTCTTTAGTCATTTTAAACATTCATACTGTATGAGTCTGATTTTTTATTTATTTATTTTTTTGTATTGGCTGGGGCTTGAGCAAGCCAATTAGACTTAGTACGACCCAGTATGACCTCCTATAAGCGAACCCTTGCACTAGCTTGTTGCTTTGCAGTTCTTTAGTGGGTCATGGCTCAACAATAGTTCATTTACATAGAATCTGAAACTGTGTGTTCGGAGGAAAAGTGAAACAAGGGGAGTTTTACAACCTGAATTCCAGAAAAGTTGGGAGATTTTTTTTTTTTTCTATTTGAATAAAATGAAACCTAAAAGAATTTAAAATCACATGACACAAGATTTTATTTATAACATAACATAGAGAACATAACAAATGTTTAAACTTTGAAATATAACAATTTTAATGCACAAAATGAGCTCATTTCAAATTTGATGCCTGCTACAGGTCTCAAAATAGTTGGGGGCGTGTTTACCATGGTGTTCCCATTCTTGCCTGATATACTGTAGGTTTCCAGGTGCTGAGGAGATTATGGTCGTCTTTGATGTATTTTTCGTTTAACCATGCACCAAATCTTCTCTATAGGTGAAAGATATGGACTGCAGGCAGGCAAATTCAGCACCTGGACTCTTCTACTACGAAGCCATGCTGTTGTAATAGCTGCCGTATATGGTTTTGCATTGTCTTGCTAAAAATACACAAGGCCTTCCCTGGAGCATATATTGCTCTAAAACCTTTCGATACCACGCAAAACACACGAGCTGCCCATGCCGTATGCATTTTTTATGCTGACTTTTGAAATGAATGCAGATAACACGCTGAAGGTCTCAATCCTCAGTCCTCACGTCTGCGTCCATGATTTCCAACAAGAATGTCAAATTTGGACTCGTCTGACCATAGACCACTGAATCAGTCCATTTTAAATAAGCCTTGGCTCACAGGATACAACAGCGCTTCTGGACCATGTTCACATATGCCTTCCTTTCTGCATGATAGAGCTTTAGTGCTTTAGTGGTTTCTAGAGGTATTCCTGGGCCCATTTAGTAATGTCGTCATTAAGCATGCCGATGAGTGATGCACTGCCATCTAAAGGTCCGAAGACCACGGGCATCCAACAAAGATCCTCGGCCTTGTCCCTTACACACAGAGATTTCTCCATATTTTTTCTGTATATTTTTTTTTGATGATGTTATGTACTATAGATGATGAGATTTGCAAAGCCTTTGCAATTCAACATTGAGGAACATTGTTTTTAAAGTATCCCACAATCATCATTTTATGCACATTCTTACAGACGCTACGTCTCTAAGACGTCCCTTTTATAGCTAATTATATAGCAGACCTGATGTCAATTAACTTGGCTGAATGTTCTAAAAGATTTTTTTTTTTGAACTTTTTTGATATCCGTAGGCTTTTAGTGGATAAAAGTATACGATTTCTCAGCTCAGAATTTTATGTTCTCTATGTTCTATTGTGAATGCAATATTGGCTCATGTCTTTTAGTTTTCATTTTACTGAAATTTAGAAAATTTCTGGAATTCGGGTTTTATATTTGCACAGCCATTTTCAACCTCCAGCCTTTTCAATTTCTCTACATTGTGCCGTCTTCCTGTTCTTTTAACACTTGTTTGTACCTGTTGTCTTTGTTGTCAGCTGCATCTTGCTTCCCACGCTCGATTGAACTCCATAGTTTGGTTTCATCCCGTATTTCTAGGATGTACGTTTTATATTCCTACATCACTTCCTCGTTCACATTTTACTGCATTTCACATTTGGACTCCTGCCTGCCTTTTAACTATGTGTTCCTTGCTGTAAGTTACTATTTCAATAACTGAAGTCCTGATGTTGTGAGTTCAAGATCTTCTCCATAGATAGCTTTGCGGCCTGGATGATACACATGGTTTAAAAAAAAAAAAACACACAATGTAGAAAAAATTCGAACTGAAAGCCAGCATAATTGCCGGGCCGTAAAGCATGGCTGTACTGAATGCGGGTCAGCTCTGACTGAGAGCTTCTGGCTTTCAGAAATCTCTTTCATTTGTATTATATAACCTGCTTTATGTATTGATCCACTACTTACTGTACAATCAGCCTTGAGCTGTGTCTTTTAAGGCTCATGTTCAGAGATTTATTTCTCTTCTGTAGAGATGAAAAGCTGAAGCTAAAGTCTAAACGCTTACAGGTGAAAACGAAAGAAACGTTGGCTTTGAATCAGAATAAAAGTAGAAAGGCATAGTTTTAAGTTAAGACATGCGTGAAATTAAAATATGATGCATTATGATAATTCAATTAAAATATGATGCGTTATCAATGAAAACAAGCACTTTATTATAAACATAGTAGCCTACAGGAGTAAAGGAAATGTTGATGAGTAAAACGACTTGATGTGTGGTCTGCTATAGTTAGTCAGCTTTTATTACTGATCTACCACCTGACAAACTGGACAAAGTCTCTAGTGAGACTGAAAGCAAAGGGACAGATGTGACAAACTACAGTAGACCGAGTAAACAAACAGACAAACAATACAGTGCCTCCTCCTCAAGCTATCATGTTTCGCTTCCAAAGAGCCAGTATTCTTGTATTTTTAACGCAGTCTTGAGGAATAGTCCTCCAGGCTTCCTGAAGGACTTTTTGTCTCTCATTTTCACTCCTGTCCCTGTCCCTGTACCTGTGCAGTTTCAGAGTGTTTCAAGAATGTTTTTCTTTTTCTTTTTCTTTTTTTTTTTTTGCATTTGAAACCACACAGAGAACTAAGCCATCTAAATTAAAGCATTAAGGATTAGTATACTGGTGATGCTGAATGCTGAATGCTTGGACCAGACGCGAAATGAGGGGAAATGAGGTTGCTGCCGAGGTTATTACTGTTCATAACAACCAAAACCCTTTGCAGCCTGTCGCAGTAAAACATCTGGTTCCAATTTCTTTAATTTAATGTACTATAAAAAAAAATGGGGGGTGTCAAGACTTTTGCCCAATGTTATTAGGCAACAGTTATTACAGTTATTAGGGAACTGTGTACACAAAGGAAAACCATTAAAAACTGGATCTTTTGATTTTATTTGTAAGACTTTTCCCCTTTTATATTTCGAGTTTAACATTAAGACAGGATAGTGGCAGAGTCCTTTCCTTTTTATTCCTTTTGATAGCATGACAGAATCACACATGGCTGAACGTGCTGCAGATAGAAACTAGAGAGAGTCAAAAGGTTAAAGACTTGTGGAAGCAGACGTCTCTCTGAGCTCCACATGGAGTCGGTCGCACACAAATAATATGTCTCACTGAACTCCAGGGTGGAGACACTCATCTCTCTGCTGTGTGATAGATTCTCCTCACACTGCATCTCATATATACAGTATATATATATATATATATATATATATATATATATATATATATATACACACACACACCCTGCATTTGTCTTACTATTCTTGTTGGGACCTTGCATTAACATTCAGCTATGGTACATTTAAATCTCCAAACCGTAACCTCAGTAACCTTTAAGCTTTTGACGTATTTTTAAAAAATAAAATAATAGTTGTAGGTTATCCGCACGGTTTTCCTATCATTCTGGGGACACAGCAAGATATTAAAACATTCCCAGACACACATACGTACAGTAAATTCCTTGCTCATTTCTCATTTGTATCATCAGTGTAATGACTCGTATGGACAGTTTGCCTGAATCACTCAGTCGTGCCTGACAGCTAGTGTCTTTATTAAGTTGGTCAGTTTCCAGACTCCCCATTAGCGAATGGAGTACTCGTTCCTCGCCCCGCCCGTCTGTCCCCCGCTGCCTCTCCGTGTCGTTCCACACCCCTAACGAGTCATCTCCAAAACTCAATTCGGTGCATGATGATGGAGGAAACGGCACATGTGGAGTACATTTGGGTTTCTCTATCTGACCTGATAAAGTTCTGAAGTCTGCAAGTAACAAGATGGTGAAGAGTTCAAACTCCTACACTGTCACAGAGATTGTTGAGCTCCTGAGCAAATCGCTGAGCCTCCAACCGCTCGACTCTGTTCATGGTTCACTGTCTTAAACCGCTGTAGGATGAGAGTCTACCTAATAATCTGTTCGTTTTTTTTTTTTTTTTTTTTTTTGGTGAGTGAGTGAGAGAGAGAGAGGGGGCGGGTGGATGTGCACTCCTGATCCCTGATTTTGACACACTTCTATTGCTGATGATATTTTTCTTCTTCTTCTTGGAGCCTTTTGCAATTTTTTCATGTTGGATGGTTCCAGACACAGAGCAACAAATGAGACAATTTGAGCAGGAGCCATATGTTCTAACACTGGACATTATTTAGCAACTCCTTTATTTTAAATAGTATATGTTTGTAAACGTTAATCGTAACTCGCATGCAAAAGTAATGTTGGTGAACCACAAAGCTCTATACTAGGCCCATTTTCCTTTTGCAGTTTCACCTTTATACTGTATGTTACCTCTGAGTACAATCATCCCTAAACATGGCATTAGCTTTAACCTCTACTTTGGTGACATTTAATAAAAAACTATTTTTTTTTCCCTTAATAGTCTAACCAGGATTACGTAGATTTCTACTTCACTGTTATAAAAAAAATAAAAAATAAATTCTACTAAAAAAAAAAGGTGCACATGTGATCAGTAAGACTGTCCACTGATGATCTTATTCACAAACTGATTCTACTAAACATCCAGACCACACAATGGACTGTGTACTACCTGGATTTGGCACTTTATGGATTGGGTTCTGTAATTCATGCATATTAATATTCTGCAATGTTGTTTATTACTTCATAAAGATATTGTACCATAACATTATGGAAAAGACCCTACAGGTTCCCATCTCAAAAGTGATAGGTTTGCTTTTACTCAACTCTACTTGCTTCTTTCTGACGCTTCTGATATTTAATGCAGGATGACATGAACCCCTGGTGACAGCAGATGCTAATAAATATTGCATCATGCAGTGTGTTCACTGAAATACAGAAAAAATACAGAAAAGTTGTGTATATTTGTTGCAGTGTGTCTGAACAGTCACTTTGTGTGTCTGTGTGTGTGTGTGTGTTTGTGTACCATGAGAAAGCCAGAGGCAGCTCAATGTTTTATTGAAAGTTTGTCAAGAATCATGACTGGAGTGTGTTCATATCACAGACGCATGGCAAGAAAATGAACTGAAAACAGCAGAAAAGCTAGGTGTTGTTTATTAAATACATACTAGACTTTGCAAGAGACAGGTGGAGAAATTGATGGCGTAAAGCTGTAATGATGGACATAAAGTACAGTTGTGGAACCCTTGGGGTAGAGAACCCAAGAAACACTGAAAACTAGAAAGGAAGAAGAATTCTGAAAATTAGAGCACATTCAAATTGTTGGCAATTGTGAAACATGTAAACAACAATCCAGTGTAAAATAGGGAAAATGACAACCCTGGAAATTAGTAAACAATGGAACACTAGAATTTTTTTTTTTTTTTTTTATAATTTATTACTATTTAGTCAGTGATGTTTTTGCCTTGTGCCTCAATTTCATTGTACATGTCCACTGACAATAACGGAATCTGAATCTAGAGAGGGGACACAAGAAACTGGTAAAATTATGAAACTTTAGAAAGCTGAACATTAGTGTACTGCACAAAGCTAAAAATTAAGAGAACACTTTTAGAAAACTTAGTAGAAAAAAAGAGTATAGGTTCCTTAGATTTAAGTCGACACTAGAAATTAAGAAAGTAATAAAAAGCTAAAAATTGGGGTACACTCTTGAGATGAAAATACAGAAAAACTACAAAGAACTGGTTTTCACGAGATAAAAGTATTTAATAACCTGTTCACTCATTTTGGCAACACTGGAAACTAGCTTTCATTGAAAACTAACAATCATTGGAAACTAGAAACCACTGCTAATTAGGGGATACTATACTTAGAAACACAAGAAGTTATGGAACATTAGAAATCAGTCACCACTGGAATTGAGTCTCTTGAAAGCTTGAAATTCTCGTGCACTATAGAGATGAAAATTAAGGAACACTAGAAAGCTGGAAAGCAGGATAGTTAGAAAAGTAGGACACTAGAAAGTTACAAATTAGGATAGACTTCAGAACTTCTATATGATATTTTATGATGTAAGATCTAATTTACATATCATAATATACCATAGTACTTGCCACGGTTGGCCTACCATATGGTCTTATAGAGTACCAGGGTAGGTACTGTGGCACTTCAGTGGGTACTGTGGTAGTACTTTGGTGAAAATACATTGGTGAATACCAGGGTACTTACTGGTACCGCAGTGGCTACCAAAGTTCAGCAGGTATCTAATATGACATGTTTATGCATACTGTACCATATTGAATACTGTACTGTATGGTACAGCTGTTAGATAACTGTTAAACTTCAGGTGCCACTGTGGTATGCAATAAGCGAAATGGTATTCACCAAACTACAGTGGCACACACAATAGCTAAAAATGCTTGAAGCAAGGAAACATTGTAAATTAGGGAATTTGAGAAACAACGGAGCAATTGAAACATTTCAAACAAGGGAACACAATCTACGTAATTTTCCCCTGGGACTGGGTTTGACTCCTGTCCTGGAAGAATTCCTTGGAGTTCTTGGTCCATATTGTCCAGATAGCATTAAGCAGTTGCTGTGGATTCGTCAGCTGCGCATACAGTACATAATGCAAACGTCCCGTTCCACCACTGGGATTCCAGTGGTGCTCTTTTGTGATACAAGGTAGGATGGATCAATTCTTCCATGTTGTTTATGCTAAATTCCGAACCTACCATCCAAACGTTGCAGCGGAAATAGAGACTCATCAGAACGGGTGACATTTGTTATTTATTTTTTAAATTATTGTCCAGTTCTGGTGAGCCAATGTGAACTGTAGCCTTTCCTTATCTGACAGGCGCCACACCCGGTGTGGTCTCCTGCTGTTGGAGACCATCTGCTTCATAGCTCGATGTGTTGGGTTTTCAGCAACGCATCCCTCAGTTGAATCAAGAAGTTACCTGAGTTAGTTCGGACCAGTCTGGCCATCGTCCTCGGACCTCTGGGGTCACCAGGCCATTTTCCCCCAGAAGAACTGCAGCTCGTTAGATATTTTCTCCTCTTCAGGCCTTTCTTTGTAAACCCTAGAGATGGTCGTTGTACCTAATAAAGTGGCTGGTGAGCGTACTGTACAGTAAGTGGGAACAAAGAACAGTTTGATGGACGTGCCGCAAGTTTAAAGTGACTATAAAAGGATAAAAAGTATGCGGTGTCACTCAGTGATAATAAAATACAGTAGAGATCGCAGTAGGATAACGTCGAGCCGCCCTATTATAGGAATGTAATTAACTTTGGGCTGCTAACAATCTGCGCCATCACACCAGTCGGTCATTGATTATTTTCCTATAAGGGCATGACGTGACATGTTTTTCATTACTTAACATTTATTAAGGTCAAAAGACAAAAGTACAAGAGATTTATCTTTTAAAAGGAGCACAGGCACTCTGATCATCTGTTCAGTTCCTCACTGGTTCAAGTGAGAAAAGGAGGAGAGATCATGATGTACATGATGAAGGTCTGAACATCAGTACCTGCGGGCATGGTTCCGATTTTCTTTCTTAGGAGGACAGTAAAGGACAGAGTTCCTGATATGGAAACTAGGTGGCATTTAATGTGTCTATAGTGTGTGAATGCGTCAACCATCATGTTGAATCAGGATTCATCCGAAGTTGTAATTCTGTTCACTAAAGTAGGCTGACATGCCGCCTCAAAAGATTCTGGAAGGAAGCTTCTTCATCTTCGTGCACGTCGAGAAAACGAGAACAGACATCACCATGGGCAGGACTTGATCTTTCTTTTATCGCTTCTAGCTGCTGTTCTTTGGTTAGATTTGTTTTTTTTATACATCTCTAAAATGAGGTCATTTAAATAAAATGCTAAAATGTAAATTTTTTTTTCTTCCTTTTTTTTTTTTTTTTTTTTATGTTTGACTCTCAAAATTTGCCGAATCCTAAAACAGACGGTTTTCCTTTTCACATTTCTTGACAGAACCCCTCTAGGAAACGCAGCACTTAACAAAGAATTTCTATTTTAAAGTGTAGATCATTTCTAGCCGCTGCTGCCCTTGGCTTGCTCAGTCGAGGTTAAGGCGAATACTAATGATGTCTAAAAACTGGCTTTGAGACCTGTGTTATATTAAAAAAGAAAAAAAAAAGAAAAAGAAACGAAACAGAAAAAGACACACTGTAAAATTTCTATAAGCGAAATAGATTTGTTGCGAAACATAGTGCACAGCAGAACAGAGGAGGAATATGTACGGATATGTACAGTATTTCCAGAGATGCAGCAATGAAATAGGAATAACAATAATAGAAAAAAGGAGGTCAAATGTACTGTATGGATCAATAAACATAAACAAATAAAATATAAACCAAAATAGCTCTAAAGGACCAAGATCAGCTTCAAGAAACGAAAAAAACAAAACAACAAAAAAAAAAACAATGCAATACTGTATACAGTGCGAATTCCAGCGTGGTACCCGGATAGGATGCCACCTGGGCAATAAGTCCAGTTGTGAACTTTCCTCCCTACTAAATATTCCACAGTCAACTGTTAGTGGTATTATAACAAAGTGGAACGATTGGGAACGACAGCAACAAGCAGCCATGAAGTGGTCGGCCACGTAACATCCCAGCGTGGGGTCAGCAGATGCTAACTTTCGCTAACTTTCTAAAGAGTCAATAGCTGCAGATTTCCAAACTTTATGTGGCCTTCAGATTAGCTCAAGAACAGTGTGTAGAGAGCTTCATTGATATTGGCAGCTGCATTCAAGCCTTACGCCACGTTCAGCGCAAAGAAACAGGTGCAGTGGTGTGAAGCACGGCGGTACTGGACTCCAGAGCAGTGGATATGTGACGTCTAACGTGACAAAACATATGTCATATGGATATGTGACGTCTAACGTGACAAAACTCTCCTCTGTCTCGCAATTCGATGGATAAGTCCGAGTTTGGCGGTTGCCGGGGGGAACGGTACTGGTCTGACTGCATCGTGCCAAGTGGAAAGTTTGGTGGCGGGGGGATTATGGTGTGAGGTTTGGGCTCCGCCCCCAAGTCCAGTGAAAGGAAGACAATTTCATGTTCCCAATGATGTGGGAAAAGTTTAGGGACGGCCCCTTCCTGCTCCAACAGGACTGCGCACCAGAGCACAAAGCAACGTCCATAAAGACATGGATGAGCGAGTCCTGTCCACAACCCGATAGAACACCTTTGGGATGAATTAGAGCGGAGACCGTGAGCCACGCCTTCTCGTGTCTGACCTCACAAATGCGCTTCTGGAAGGACGGTCACGAATTTCCATAAAATAAGATAAGATATACCTTTATTCGTCCCACAGTGGGGAAATAAAAAAAAATATATAATAATAATAATAATAATAATAATAATAATAATAATAATTACAAAATTATTTAAAATTATTACAATTATTTATTTGTACAAAATACAATCCCAAAAATAAAAATAATGTACAAAATAGACAATCATATAAAAAAAATTTTTTATTCTTTTTATTTTGCAAAATCTTTCAAAAAGATTTTGGACCATTTACAGTAAAGTTTGCACAGAACAGCACACTGATTTCTGCAACAACAAAAATAAATAAATAAATAAATAAATAAAAGCCAAATACAGCTTAAAAAAATGAGTAGAGCTGGACAGAGCCACATGGCAGCATGGATGGCATGAGGCGGCGTACGGCGTGTTCCACTTGTGTCACGTGATGATATCGTCATCCTATATATACTGTATACTCTGTGCTTTAGAGAAAATCAGAAAATTCTGCGTGGTGGGAAAAAGAAAGACGGAGTGTCGTTTCAGCTAATTTACTCCCTGAGGTTTTTACACACACACACACACACACACACACACACACACACACACACACACACACACACACACACACACACACACACACACACACATATCAAGACCAGTGTACTTTATCTGAGATTCTTTCTCTCTAACTTCAGTTCCCTGTGTAATCAAACAGGCACAGAGACACTGGTATATAAGGCTCTCTCTTTCATACAGAGAGGAGTGTGTTACTGAGAAAAATGGTCATGAGAGAGAGAGAGAGAGAGAGAGAGAGAGAGAGAGAGAGAGGGCAAGGCCCAATTATATAATATCACAGGAACCAACAACAAGAGTGATGTTAAATAAGATCTCTTTCTTCCTTTCTTTCTTTCTTTCTTTCTTCCTTTCTTTCTTTCTTTCTTTCTGTCTGTCTGTCTGTCTGTCTGTCGTTGTTCCTCGCCAGGTGCGTCTTCGCGCGGCATCTAATTGACTTCACCACATTACATTTGCCCACAATAGATATTCAGCCAATTAGAAACAATGACATGTCGCTGTTTACACAGCTTGCTTTTTTCCCACTGTTTTCTCTTCTCCTGTCTCACACATACACACATACCCACATACAAACACACACACACACACACACACACATGCATGCTTCTGTTCGCCAGACTGACAAGCATCTGTTGCCAGATTAAACGGTTAATTGCTAAATTAAACAGGTACTGCACAGTAGCACTGCGAAGACTCAGCCATACAGCAGGTTTGTGAGTGTGCGTGCATATATGTGTGTGTGTGTGTGTGTGTGTCGGAGGAAATGTCTGTATGTGTGTGTGTGTGATGTGTAATGATGAAAAATGCTAAAAGTATACAACCACCTCATCAACACAGAACACAATTCTGTGTTCTCACACAGAACAATCATTACACAATCCATGCTATTCTGGGGCTATATTGAAACGTACCAATATCCAAAGGCGGTGTGTGTGTGTGTGTGTGTGTGTGTGTGTGTGTGTGTGTGTGTGTGTGTGTGTGTGTGTGTGTGTGTGTGTTTGTGCGCGCCGTGTGGGTCTGAAAGGTGATGCATTTTTGGTAGGTCTCCGTCTGGATGTGGAGCCACAGTGCCACCTAGAGTTGTGCTTAAGAAGAAAAAAAGACTTTTATCTGTGTTGCGTTGATTCTATATTATTATTATTATTATTATTTGTAGTAGTATTATCATTGTTGGTGTTGATGTTGTTATTATTATTATCATATAGTGGGGCGTTGGACTCGCTTTTACCGTACACGCACAGGCACACACGCACACACACACACACACACACACACACACACACACATTTGTCTATCTATACTTATAGGGACCTTTCTTTAACATAATAAATAAAAAAAAAAGCTAATTAATTCTTTACTACATTACAATCTGACCCTAATGATGACCTCAATAAGCATAAAAGGTAACCATTGTCATTGCTGTCCCTTTTTTGGGGACCAGTCAAATGTCCCCACAAGGCCGAACTTGACAGATATTGTGTATTCTTTTTTAGACATTCGGTCCCCACAAAGACAGAAAAACAGAAAAGCAACACACACACACACAAGATATTTGCATCACAAATAGGTACATTATGCGCAAATATCTAATGATCCAAAGAAGACCAATTAAACCCGAGTCCTTGTTTTGCATATTACATTACCATAATATCCTCCTCGAGCATAATGTTATGCTTTAATTAGACTGTCTTGTGCAGCCGACACTAATAACTCGAGTGCAAGTCATCTGGGGGGGGGGGGGGGGGGGGGGACGCTGTCTGGATGACACAAATACTACACAAATAACATCTTAAATCTTGTCCGGGGGATGAAAGGACTTTCACTTTCACCACTTGACCCTTTTACGCATCCCTGCACTTGCCTGCTGGACAGCATGTAACGATTACAAGGATGAACTACACGGGTGACAAATTAAACAGGTAGGAGGTGCGAGGGATTTGTTTTAGCTTTGTTCTCACTTCCCGTTCAGTCGTCCCCTTTGAGCGAGGCATCACAAGGACGGCAGCGTGGAGTGCTGGTTAGCACCGTGACCTTGCGCCTCCAAGGTTGAGGCTCTGATTGGTTCCTCGGGTCTGTGTGTGTGGAGTTTGAATGTTCTCCCCATGTTTGTTACTGTAGGTTTCCTCTGGGTGCTCCGGTTTACTCCAACAGTCCAAAAACATGCAGGTTGGGCTACTTGGCATTTCCAGGTTGCCTATAGTGTGTGAATGAGTGTGTGAGAGTGTGTGCCCCGTGATGGATTGGCACCCTGTCCAAGGTGTATCGCACCTTGTGCCTATAATCTCCTGAGATAGGCTTCAGGCTACCCGTAACCCTGTTCAGGATAAGTGGTATAGAAAATTAATGAATGAAACCCTACGGTATGCGCCATCGCCCATGGGTTTTCTGAAAAGCGCTTTTGAAGATCGATTGTAGGAGCTCTGGTTGGTGCAATCTTTGAAGGAATTGTCGCCTCCCGAACCTCGGTTAATCCATAAATGGACAAACGGGCAGAACTAGAGCCTGGCTGGTGGCTGGAACATGCCTACTTACATCAGTTACTGCAAGCTAGCTATCTTAGCTACAGCTCAGCTAAAAATCTATTGTGGCTAACATTATTTTATTTGCTAACCCATCTATCCACCCATTTAGGAACCTCTGTAGTCCAACCAGAGACTGTGGAGGCCAATAGCGATCATTGTATTTATGCCCTTTTTGTACGACTGTGGTAGGACTTCTGGTCAACATTTACACACTACGGACAATTTGGGAACGCTAGTTAGCCTAAGCCTAATGTCTTTGGACTGTTGGAGGAAACTGAAGAATCCAGAGGAAACCAAGCACTGAGAGAACATGCAAACTCGAACATACACACAGACCCGAAGTAGGACTCGAGCACAGGACCTGGAGGTGCAAGTCAACAGTGCTAACCACTAAGCCACCATGTCTTATATGCTAAAGTTTTTTTTTTTTTTTCCCATTTAATTATACTTCATAATCCATACCCTAAACGTGATTCCCTACAACGATTCCAGCTAGCTGGTTAGCTAACATGATGCATAGCAGACAGCTAGCGGTTTCCCACCTACATAGCAGCTGTCACTTAAATCGGCCATGACTCCGTGACATATTATGCATAATTTTACAGCTTAATATCATTTTAGCATAGCTGATTAATTACATAATTACATAATGTACCCCGTACAGTTGTCTAGCTATGGAGACCAATAACCATTTTTTTGTACCAGTCTGTAAACAATTATTTCCATTATAAAATTGGACATTTACACTTTTGGAGCCAAAAAGTGGCTCCTAGTGGTAATTTGAGGAACTGCGTGTTTTGGCACTTCTGTATTGGAATAATTTTTTCGAACCCCTTGCGGTCGCCCCTTGCGCTAAATATACCAGTCTTATACTGATGTTTGATATGTCATGACTGTGAGATGTTTTAAATTGACATGTTACGTTACTTTCTCTCTAGCAACAAAAAAGTCGCTTTGGAAAATTGATTGAATCTGTACCTGAATTTTACAGATTCAGAGACCTGAACAATATACGTATATTCTATATCTATTAAAGATTCTCTCATGGCCCAAGAAGCTAATGAGACGCTTTATGCTTCCATATGTCGCCTGTCTTAGAGGTGCGACGCCCCGATAAATTTGATATCATGACGTTACCTGGCATGTCCCCATTAGGAAAATCACCTTTTCCAGTTAGCAGATCACAGTTAGCATTATTTATGCATGGGAATACAGAAAGTCCTTACAAGTTGGAAATAGACTACGCATGACAATTTTTTACCACACCAACAATTTGGTCGGGATTTGAGTTACATTTAGAAATTAGTCCAGCATCAATTATCTGCATTATCAGCTATGTCAATGTCACAAGCATAGTTAAGACAAATGTGTGTGTGTGTGTGTGGGGCTGGGTTTGTGGGCCATTAAGCGCTGCTGTGTGGGATTCTCCTAAATTGATCTCGTTTCTTTTTCTTGCTCGTGGCAGCAATACTGGAAATGAGCGCTGCTTGCTCAGACTAACACATGGGACCAGATGAGCTGAGCACTATAGTGTCTTCAAGACACACACACAAGCTCACTTCCTGCAAATTATAATAATAATAATAATAATAATAATAATAATAATAATAATAATAATAATAAAGTAATTCACATGCAACCAGACAAACTGATTTGAAGATCTTGGTAACAATTTAGAAGAGCAAGTGTATGTGGTTCTGGAAATGCATACTGTCAAAAACATACTGTCTTTATTTTTAAATGTATCTACAAAAATAACCATGCACCAGGGTGGAGCAGTTTGTTGCCTGCTTGTTTAGTTTTACTTTTGTCTTTTGTCTTTCCATAAAATATTTATTGTTTATCTATGCGATATGTCATTGCCAGTGCTTCCCAACACCAAGATTCCTGATTTCAATTCTCATTAGGATCACAATGCTTGTTCTAGGTTGTTGCTGAAAACGCTGTGTTTTGTTGGACAAACGCCGTGTCTTTTACAAAAGCAGATTCAATATGAATTAATTGGGATAAACATAAAAGATTATAGCATACGCAGTACGATAAACAAAACACCATTGTTACTGATGACAGACTGATACAACAACCGTACAACAACTATGCGTTTTGATCTGCGATTTGAAGGAGGAGAGATATTCCACCCTGGCTGTGTGGGAGTGGATTCCAAAGCAGAGGTCTACCACCCATGAAGGAAAGTCTAAATCTAAGGACCAGAGGTGAGCCGCATCTAAATGACCTCAACTCCGGACAGGACGGTATGAGAGTGACTGTTCACCCAGGAAACTCACAGCCACAGGCATTTAGGTGAGACGAATTAGATATCGGGGGAAGCAGGAGATGTGGCGAGGCAGAACATGGGAAGAAAGTTAAGTGTGTGTTGGAAAATTGTTTTAGAACAAAAGGAAAGTTTTAGAAATTGTCTTTTGGCAGGATTTACATCTATGCAGACTGGACAACTGGAAATTCTTAATGACAAAGATTTACTGTAGGAATTTGAACTGGACATTTGTTTAATATATCCAGAGCTGTGAAAAGGTTTTGAAACCCCCTCAATTTTTTTACATTTTGTTTCCAAAGAGACAGACTTTCTTGTATTTATAATCTAGTTGTGATGAATAGTTTACATTTACAGCATGTTTTTGTCTTTCATACAGATGATGACAGATGATGAGTATAGTATACTGTACTGCTGATGTTGAAGGCTGAGTTGTTGGAACAGACAAGAGAGGAAATGAGGTTTCTGTTTTTTTTTTTTTTTGTTTTTTTGTTGTTACAAAAACAACCAATTTTTAAATTACATAGCATTTGACCTTGCTGTGACCTTGACCTGTTTTTGAAACAATTCTAAAATCAAAACCAAAATTCAATTACTAGCTTCAATATATGAGTATAAATCCTAAATTCTTGAAATATATATATTTACTGAGAGTTTTATCATTGCCTCGTTGTCTATACCGCTGTTTCCTGTATACAGGTTCGCGTGAAGCCTGTAGACTATCGCAGAAAACACATGCATACACTCACACATGCATTCACACACAACAGACAATTTGGGGAACACCAATTAGCCTAATCTGCATGTTTTGGACTGTTGGAGGAAACCGGAGTAGCCAGAGGAAAATAAATCAAGAGCGTGCAAACTCCATGCATATAAAGGCGGGAATCCAACCTGGCCAGGAATTGAACCCGGACCTTGGAGGTACAAGGCGACAGTGCTAACCACTATAGCACTGTGACGCCCAGCAAGAATTTTAGTTTGACAAAAAACCTGTAACAGATTGATTATAATCATTAAAGGAGCATAATTTAGTATTCATAATTTGGAAATCATGCTTGTACATTTATGTCAGTACATATAATAACTGATTCCATTTATTGTTGCATTTAAATAAGAACTACTAGGTTTGGAGGGCAAAGTACTGTATCACGTGGTATTGGATGCTGGTATGCTGTATGCATGTGTGTCTACCATAGCAGTACTGTGTTACTTCAGACATTACTATGGACTATAGGCACCATAGGACTTCACAGCGTACCAAAGTACTGTAGGTACCGAGGTATTTGAGTGGGGTATTGTGGTAGTACTATGGCGTGTACCAAAATACTTTGGTAAATACCAGAGTACTTATTGGGTACCACTGTGGTTAGCAGGTATGTAACGTGATATCTTTGTACATAATGTACCATATTACATAAGTTAGTACATACGACTGGTTTGGTATAGCACAGGAGGTACCATTTTAGGTACATGCTGAACTTTGTGTTGCTCAGTAAGTACCATGATATTCACCAACAACCTTTGTAGCGAACCATAACAGGTAAAATGACGTATTTTGACAGTTTCCTGATGTGTTCCATAGTACCATGCTACAGTTCATGCACCTTTGTGACAAAGTAGGTACCATGGCAGAACTAAGTACCATAGTGTTGTCCTTGCACTCCATCAGCAAGTAAGTACCATGGTACTGTCAAAAATAGCATAGTACTATATACCTATATGTATACCATATACCATATTACATAATACTATATATATGACAGTATATACTATATACAGGTACCATCAGACTACCATAGTACCTACAGTATAGCAGGGGGGAAATCTGACGGGTAACAAGTACAAAAGTGAATAAATGGACACAGAGGATACCAGTATTGTTAGTGATCCATCATAATTCCTGCAGTGGATTATCAAGTATGACATACAGTGGTAATTTGAATTCGATTTATTCAAACAGAGAGCAGGAGGTGAACGCACATGCAAGTTTAACATCACACTTTAAACCCTGCTCAGTGATCTCAAATTTGACAGAAAGTCCATTCAATCCACACTTAAAAGCATGCAAAAAAAAAAAAAATAAATAAATAAAGGAGCAGAGGCATGAAGCATGGAGTGAGCGATGGTGACGGGCGCCCACAGAGAAAACCCACACCGGGAGACACAGAGAGGGACGCAGCATGGGTCTGTAAATGTGCGCCATCACAATGTTTTTTCATACCAACCTTCCCCTTTCTGAGAGAAAGACAGACGCTCGTCACCTGCAGAGCTCAGAACATCTGAACTCAAAGAGCGACTGAAGTCATTATAGTGGTGCACACAAACACCGCTGGACCGCCGCCGTCCTCACGCTCACACCAACGCACGCCTTTGTTGTCAGTGAATGGGTGTAGATTATAGGAGTGTAATTCCTTTTCTTCTCTTTTCTGTCCCACAGTTTTTTTGATGTCGGAGAAAAATGTCAACAGCAGCCGCTCTGCCTGGGAGAAGCAGCCTGAACGACGTGAACGTGGCCTTGATGACAACAAAACTCCCGGGACAATCAACCTGATTTATTGCTACACACATTTGGTAAAAAGTAGCGATAAATGTAACTGAGTGAAAAAAAAAAAAAAAAAACGTCTTTATTTGAAATGTCCTTTTGTTCAATTTGTAATAATTTGTACACATGAACCAGCGATTATCAGAAGTGAACAAATTAGCTCTTTTTTTTTTTTTTTTTTAGCTTTTCAACCAGGAAATGAAAAGCTTTTTGGTTGACTAATGCATGAGTAGCCTAAAGATTGTACTAAATAATTGCAATATACACTGAGTATGTTATTTAGCTTTCAGCTATGATGCGAGACATTTTTTGTCCTAAATTATACTCACTCTAACTTTATACATTTTTCTAGGGCAAAACTTTCCTCACGATTCCTATCATTTGGCCATTCCATCAGGGAAGAAAAACGCCACCGATGTGATAATCTGGTCATTCAGCACAGTACATTCAGGTGGTCAGCTGACTTCATTTTACTGCTGAGTCTAAACCTGAGCGACTGAAGCGACCCCAGATCACAACACTGTCTCCAGAGGCTTGTACAGTGGACACTATGCATGATGGGGGCATCGCTTCACGCGCTTCCCTTCTTACCCTGACACGCCCATCACTCTGGAAAAGGCTCAGTCTGGACTCACATCAGATCACATGCCATTTTTCCATAGATTTTTCCTCTAACCAAACAAGTGGTTTTTCTTATGGACACACAGCTGTTTGTTCTTAGCATCTTTAGTCTCTGATTGCATTTTAACTAAAACCACAAACTCTCACCTACACTATGGACAAAAGTATTCGGCCAAACCTGCAATGGCATGACATTGTATTCGAATACATATGGAGTTGGTTCCCCTTTTGCAGCTATAACAGCTTTCACTCTTCTTTAAAGTCCGTCCACAAGATTTCAGAGTGTTTCCACGTGTCCATTCATTCTGTAGAGTGTTTATGAGGTCGGGCACTGATGTTGGACGAGAACGCCCGGCTCACAATCTCCGTCCTAGTTCATTCCAAAACGTGCTCGATGGAGTTGAGCTCAGGGCTCTGTGTTAGGGCCAGTCAAGTTCTTCCACGCCAAACTCATCAAACCATGTCTTTATAGTCATTGCTTTGTGCACTGGGACGCTGGCATAGAAAAGGGTCTTCCCAAAACTCTTACCACTATGTTGCATAACAGCAGAGCAATGTCCAAGAAGTCTTGATGAAGTCTGAAGCATTCAAATTGACTTTCACTGGGAATAAGAGGTCTGATCAAAACACCTGAATTCAACAGGTTTGGACAAATACTTTTGTCCATATACTTTACTGTATTTCTCAACTAAATTAAGTTAAATATCACATACTTTTATGTCAATTCAAGACATATATTGTAGTTTAAAATATTTAGAAACACTGTATCAGAGAGTATTAGAGGAATTTGTAACATCTTTGTTTAGAATTCATGTAATTTGTAGAAGATCACTTTGGCTGCTGCTACAGAATCCATTAAGCCATCGTGGTTCCCATGGCAACACGTTCTTTATGTTTTATTCTGTCCTCGCCCCCTGATCTGAATTGTTACCTGATTGCACCCAGCTTTTGCATAAGTTGATCGCTTTTGCCCATTTATATCCCGTCGTGTATTAAAATCCTTTTGCGAGTCCGAGCTTGTCCTGTTTTCAGATTCTCCGTTCTCTTCGTTTTTGATTATGCATTATTCTTGTCTTGTGTTTCTTGCCTGTGCTCTGACTCCAAGCCATAGACACTGACTTCGATTATCCTAAATAAATCTTAGGTGGAGTACACACACACACACACACACATCCTGTTTATCTTTCCTACACACAATCGGACTGGATGAAACTTTCGCTCGGCCTGACCCCGCTTTCTCGTTCATTAACTGCGGGTTACAGTAGGTCGTGTCATGAACGCATCTGTAATTCGGTGTGTTGGAGATTTGCTGGTTGAACCACTGAAGTCAACCAAAGAAGCAGAAAGTTGACTGTTTGAAAAAAGGAACCTTACCAATAAAACCCTGACCTAGATCTTGCAAGAATGTTAATGTGTAACTTGTTTTGTAGCAACGATTGTCACAATTTGTGACCTTTGGTTAAAAAAGAAAAATCTCATCGAGGCATAGTGTGTGTGTAAATGATGTCTCAGTTCTCAGGCTGTCCTCGCTAATTTGTTTCTCTTCAGCACCGGGAACAGCGGACAGGTCACGCCGGTTTGTACAGTAACGCTCCAGACAAGTGCTAAATCCGTAAACGTGCTTATGTGATGAACTTTTCATTAGCGCCTGACACGGGCTAAAGACGGAATACGTTTGGTCGTTTGTTTTTTTAGCGCCTTCTCTCAGTTAGCGCATCATCAGTGTTAGCCTGACAGCTATGATCAGAAATAGTCTTTTTTTTTTTCCCCTTTCCATTCTCTCTTACAATCCTTTCCTCGGTGTCAGCACCAGGCGGCTCTCCGTATTTATCTCGTCCTGGTGCTGCGCTGCTTTGAGAAACAGACAACTAGGTGCTCTTTCGCTGAACCCTCCTTCGATTTGCCACAGCTGTGACAGTTCGGATAGTCCACAATGCCACGCTGAGGCTTTTATATTCCACCTGACCAGCTGAGGTGATGTTATTACGGCAAGCACAAAGAATATTCTGACACATGTATTATTTTTTTTTTTTTCCCGTCTCGTTGCTGGAGGTTGGAACTCAGTGTGTCAGTCGGTGATGTTGTCAGCACATTTTCTTTTTTTCTTACGTGAGCCTTTTTGCAATCTTGTGCACAGGGATTTGCTTATCGTCGCTAGGGCTAGTGCGGTACAACATTTATATCAGGGCTTCTAGTGTGTGTGTAAGGGGGGTGGGGGGATGTCTACGTGTGGGAATGTGTTTAGGGGTTTCTAAACGCTGTAAGGAAAAAAATAGATATAATTTTGAAAATTTTGGAATCAAAAGTCAGCTACGGCTATTGCTATTGCTTTAGATAGTTTATTATTATTATTATTATTATTATTATTATTATTATTATTGCTATTATTATTATTATTATTATTATTATTATTATTAAATAAAGCTAATCCATGATCAGAATTCATATCAGCCATATTATCTTTATCAAGAAGGGCATTGGTCAATTTCACTTACTCATTGCCTAAAGGAGGACTGGTCCCTGTCCCAGGGGACTCAGGGGAGCAGTCAGGATACACTCTGACCAGTATGCCGATCCGTCAGACATGCAGACATGACAGGGCAGACATGCACATAAACTGACTATGAGCCATTTGGAAACATTGACTTGGACTAAACTGCATGTCTTTTGACTGTGGGAGGAAACCGGAGTACCTGGAGGAAACCCACTAAGCACCAGGAGAACATGCAAACCCTCAACCCTGGAGTTAGGAGGCCACAGGGTACCTCCTAGTTGGGATGCCACTCCATCACATACACACAGATGACTGTCATGTGATCTTAAAGGTTTGAAAAAGCTATTTTAGTTTTTTTTAAATATTAGAAATGCTAAAAGTATGTGTACACTAGAATTCATTCTGACAGCCCGGGCATGCATCTAAGCATAAGTCATGTCCCACATTCACCTCATCATTCTCAATGATGGAACGAGACGGAGCGAGGGATGAGAGCTAGCAGAATAGATGAGCGAAATCAAGGAAGCTGCTCGCATGGCTGTGAAACATTCCTAAATCGCCTCCCACACACACGCCTTCTCCCTTCCGAGGCGAAAGGCCTGGCGGGGCCGTGTGGGTGGAGGTGGAAGTTCTCGACCAATTGGCTTTTATTACCCGTAGGGGGCGACAGAGTGGGATGGAGAAATGAGACCTTAAGAGTCTTGGGAGCATGGGCTTGGAGAGAGATTTCATCCTGGGGTCTTGTAGGAGTCACGGTCACTTCAGCTTCAGAAGGCTTACACAACAGCAGAGAAGGAAAGCGAGACAATCATAACGGATCCAGTTGAAGTGAGGCAGGCACGGCGTTGTGTGTTTCAGGAAAGAGGCTTGGGCAATGAAGCACGGCCTCTTGGCCTATATAACTACTATATATACTATATAACCATATAATATTATATACTATATACTATATAACTACTATATATACTATATAACCGTATAATATTATATACTATATAACTACTATTTAACTACTATATACACTATATAACTGTATAATATTATATACTATATACTATATAACTAATATATATATATACTATATAACAGTATAATACTATATACTATATAGTATATAACTGTGTTGTTATTCTGCACAATCAAAAGTCCCAGACTGTCTTTCTTTTATCTATCAGTCACAGGTAAGGTAACGTTCCTTCTCTGTTCATAACAGTGAGCAAGGAATCTAACTCTTCAAAGAAAGCACCATTTTCTTTTTCTTCTTAGTAATGTTTCACAATACTGAATTAAATTGTAAAGTATTTCATTGGCTATTTAGTTGGACACGATTCCTAGGTTCTTAGAAAATAAGGTTATTTGAGGGTTCTTTCGGAATCTGCAGGCTAATGAAATTGTTTTGCGCAACAAATGTTTTACTGGTAGGGAAACATTCCAACTGAAACAACCGTATAAAAGATTTGATCCCAAAACCATGAATTATTTACTGACTATTGACACTGAAATTGGTTCTTAATTCTTTAAACAAAAGGGTACTTAGAAGGTTAAGGGTCCTAGATTGAAGGCATAGTGTTGGAGTGAGCAATGATGCTACCTCACATATTCTGTTTTGAACCTGAACTCAGTCCATGAGTCTGCTTGAGCTTCATCTGGGTTTTCTGGTGGATGGATTTTTTGTTGTTGTTGTTGTTGTAGTAAAAGTATAAATATGTAAATGTGTATGATAAACTGGAATCGCATCCAGTGACTGTTTGTGATATCTTTCACAAATCATAATATACAATCTTAGGAAAGGAAGGTTCTTCCAGGGTTCTTTAGAGTCTGCTGGACCATTACATTAAGGGCTCTTAGGTTCCAAAAATTGTTGTAATTAGAAGCATTTCTGATAGGGAATCACTGTTAAGAAACATTACAGTTAAAATCATTTTATCCAGTCTAAAAACTCTGATTCATCCAATGATTCCTTACAAAACCATACTAGAAGGTTAAAGGTCCAATTGGCAATTAAGTGTTCTAAGTGTTACAAAGTGCAGTGATGCACCAGGTAACAATCCCACCTTTAGGCTTAAACCTGAGCTCAATCTACAGTATATGTCCGCTTTGGCTTCATATGGGTTCTCTGGTTTCCTCTCATATTGGGTCCAACACAATACCAGTTAGTAGATAGGTTATTGTAAATTGAACCTGAGTGTAAATATCTGTGACATCCCATTCAAGGTGTATTATTTCCTCATATATAACTCTCTGAGCCACAAAAAAAAAAACATACAGGTAGAAAAACAAACTTTAAAATAATAGTTCAACATGTGTCCTGCACCATGCGGTGCCTGGCTGGTGAGATTAGACATAAGTCTCTTGTATAAACAGTTTTTTTCCCCCCCCTGCATTAATCAATGCATGTTGGTATTAATCTTCTCGAATTGCTCTGCTTGTAAGATTCGGATGGACGTGCAGTGACATGCCGAGCTGCTCAAGTTCATCCAGCATGACAAGCAGCTCCAACTGATGTGTTTTTTTTTTTTTTTTTGGAAAAAGTGATTATACTTTTCGCATGGACTTCCAGCACCACCTACTGTCCAAAGCACATGAGGTTCTTCTCTCCAGATATTATAAACGATTCCTTCATAAGGCGTGCATGCTCACAGACAAAACAAATCAATCATTTTATATGAGAAAGGAGAGGGAGAGATCAAATATTACTGGCTCTGACTGAACTTTCAAATACGGCTGAGACGGCAAATGGAATTCCATAACAAATACACGATTCTGTGATTTAATCATATATCGAATGTTTTGGTCAGTTCCAGGTGAATACATTTCAGAGCAAGGCAGCAAAAAAAAAAAAAAAAATGATTTACTTGATTTATTCATCCTGAATGCGATTTTCATGCCCTTTCTGATATTGGTTTATTTTTCACGCTGATGTGAATGACTCACTTTTCTCAACCGAACCAACCACGTCCGTTTTCTCAGCTGAGGATTTCTGAGTGGATTATACACAAAGTAAATATTAGGAGAAAAGATGAGAAACAATATGGTGTCTGTGAAAGTGATCGCAGGAAGAGGAGAAGAACGGTGAAGAGGGGAGAAGGGAAGAGAGGAGATAAGTAAAGGACAGAGAGTAAAGGAAGAATGACTGAGAGGAGAAAGGGAAAGTGCCTATTCATGTCTGTGATGATGGCAGTTTGTGCAGCCTGATCTATCTATTTATCTATGGAAGGCTAACCATCAAACTTGTCATTTTACTAACATCCTCCAACCCAGACGAGGATGGGTTCCTTGTTGAGTCCGGTTCCTGTCAAGGTTTCTTGCTATTGCCATCTCAGGGAGTTTTTCCTTGCCACTGTGGCCGTCACTCTTGGCTTCCTCATCAGGGACAATCTCATTATCTAGAGACATTTTTCTCACACATATACTTTCATGAATTTTCTTTTCATTTTTGTGAATCTGCTTTGAGACAATGACCACTGCTATAGAAATGAAATTGAATTGAATTGAATTAAAGACTTTACCATGTTGAGAAATTTAAAGTCATACCTTTGACTGTTACGAAACTCTGACACTGGAGACACCTTCCATATTTTTTTTTCTATGTCTTTCGGCTGTTCCGGTTCAAAATCATCTGCCTCCATCTAACCCCATCCTCTTCTCTTACACCAACTAACTTCATGTCCTCTCTCACTACATCCATAAATCTCATCTTTGATCCGCCTCTAGACCTCCTGACTGGCAGTTCCAACCTCAGCATCATTGTACCGATATATTCACAATCTCTCCTCCGAACCACCTCAATCTGGCCTCTGATGAACACATTCTTGATCGTATCCAACCTTGTCACTCCTAAAGAGAACCTCAACATCTGCAGCTCTGCTATTGCCATCTCTGCCTCTCGCCTTTTCTTCAGTGCCACTGTCTCTAATCCGGAGAGCATCACTGGTCTCACCACTGTCTTGGACACCTTTCCTTTCATTCTCACTGATACTCTTTTATCACACCTGACACTTTTCTCCACTGGTTCCAACCTGCCCGTACACGTCTCTTCACCTTCTTTTCACACTGTCTGTTGCTCTGGACCATTGACCCTAAGTACTTAAAGTCCTGCACCTTCTTTACCTCTGCTCTCTGTAGCCTTACAATTCCACTTGGATCATGTGGATTACACCGGGTGCAAGTCGCTGAAATCCTTATGTTTATCCTTATGTTGGGTGAAGGGAAATTTTAATGCTCCATGCATGGTTGTCATAATCACTTAACAAAATGTAAATATTTCATTCTTCCTTAAGGCATCAGGTCATAAATCTAGGCTGGTGCTTTGAGTCCAAGTGCCACAAGGGGGCACCATTCACTCCTGCTTATCCCACTTTCAGCATCAGCAGCAACAATACAAAAGTCATCTACACTAATTGTTCCACCTACTGTATAGTCTGTGGTATACGGTCACCTACAACTTAGTGTAAACAAGGCGTCAGATACTCGACCTTACAGAATGTGATTTCTGTGGGTTAATAAGTGAGACAGAGAGTTCTGCTGTACAGAGAGACACACAGACATGGACGTGGACTTCAACCTCAAATATTATTATTATTATTATTATCACTGATTACATTAAAGATCAGCAGATTATGTTTAGCTTTAACCTTTTAGGTAACGACTGTATTCCTACAAACTCTTTAACGACGCGTGCTAATGCTAGCAAAACACTTCGTAGTCGTAAGCACGCGCGCCGCAGACAGATGGCGCGCTCCGCGCCCACGCGGCGGTGACGCGGCTGAGACGCGGACCGCGCTCTGATTGGCTCCCGAAGTTCCGCCGCCTTGTGATTGGCTGTGAGCGTTGAGCAGCTGGACTCCGGCGCGGGGAGAGAAGGCAGCTGAGCGGCACGCGCAGAGAGAAGACGCGGGGCTGCAGTGTGCGCGCGCGTGCGTGTGCGTGCGTGTGTGTCGCAGGGCGTGTGTGTGTGTCTGTGTGTGTGTGTGTCGCGCTGCTAGCTGTATCCGAAGAGGTGAGTGTGTGAGTCTGACGTCAAACTTTTCCCAGGAAGCTTTTTGCTTTAGTCTTAAATCTAGTCTTAAAAAGACTTCCACCGTCTTCTTCCCGACTCAGTGACAGAACGAAAATGATTTGTGAAGCTGGAAGCTTCCTCTCACTTGCTGGGATCCTGATCATCGCAGTGTCCTGTGAAGCTATTGGTGAGTTTAACTCTCATCTAATCTCTGTGATGAGGTGTTTATAACTTATGATTCATGATGTAGAGACAAGATGAAGATGATTCTGGTTATGGTTTTATTCTATATCTATCTATCTATCTATCTATCTATCTATCTATCTATCTATCTATCTATGTTATATGGTATTTGTTACTTATGGATCATGATGAAGGGTCAAGTTTTGGATGATTCTGGTTATTTATTCATTTATTCATTGTGAGCAGATGTGCTGGTTACAACAGTATTTCAGAGCCTCAGTCTAAAAACCACATGAGATTTCAAGAATAAATCAAAGGTTTTGGTTTTTAAAGTCAAAATACTTGATTATAATGAGAGAGAGAGAGAGAGAGACCAAATTATTTCAAGAATTATGAGCTCAATATTCTGAGAATAAAATAGTCATGTTTCAGGGTGAAAGGTGAAAAAAAAACATATGATTTAATAAAAAAGTTTTTTTTTTAAAGTTAAAATATGTTGAAAATGTTATAATAATTTTGAGAATTAAGTGATAATGATGGAAAAAAAATATATATATTGGTTGAAAATAAGTTGCAATATTTAAAAGATAATAATATATACTAATATCATACTAATAGTATACTGTCACAATATTTCAAGAAAAATGTCAACAAAAGAAAAAAGTCTAAATATCACCAGATATGGTAAAACAAGTATTATAAAAACACTATAAAATTCTCTTAAATTAAAAGAAAGATTTTTCTTTAATTATTATGACTTCTTACAAAAATGTATTATTATTCAAAATGTATTTTATTAATTAATCTTATTTTGGGCCATAAACCATTTATGTTATTCACACTGCACAAAGAACAAATATTTAAATAAATAAAAAAAGAGAATGTTATGGCTCATTTGTTACAGTTCGTTCAGTCATCTCCGAGTTACAGGTGTGTGATGATATAATCATTTGAATTGATGCCTTGACTTAAGAAGAGGTGATTCAAATGAATCGGCGTAACACGTATAAATTATGCTAAAAATATTATGCTATATTATTATTATACATTTATAGCATCATCATCATCATTACATAATCACATTGATGAGATTGTATTATCTCGTATCATGTGGAAGGCTGTGGTTCACATGCAACTCCTCCTGTATCATGGTCTGTTTTAATGTTTGGAATTTTTCCCCCATTGTCTTCAAGACTTTCCTTTCTGTTTAAAAATTCCTTTCTGTCTTTTAAAATGTTTCTTTTTTTAAGTGTAAAATGTGGAGCTGAAGCTGCTCTCTGCAATAAGTATCACGATAATACAGTCCATGTTAAGGATCAATTATTTCTCAGTTCAGAACGGTCACCTGCTGGGTGAAATGAACTCCGAGTGGCTCAAATTAGCACCTAAAATGTTGCGAAGTGCTCAATTGCAGGGATTAATGTAACACAATGTGAGTAATTTAAACACTCCATAGTGCATTAATGGAATATTTCCCTTAATAACATTCATTTTAGTTTCAGTTCTGCATGTCCCTACTGTCGACACTTTTACAATATAGGTTGATTACGATCTCTTGAAATTCGTTAAGAGTTCTGTTTGCTACTTAGGTTTTCTCTGAAGATGTCATATTTCTAATTTTTGGCTGTTCCACCACACGCCTGGCTTTCCAAGGAAAAAACAAAAACAACAATTAATATGTATCCACAAATTAACATTTATCTCGTTTATACCTTAAAAAGATTTTAAAGGTAGAGTTTAAGTGAAATTGTGTGAAATGTAATGAAAAATCAACGGCATAACAGTTTAAAATGGGCCAAAAATAAGGGATAAGTGAGGTTTTAGAAAGAGTTTATGGTCTTTAAATACTGTTTGATACAGTATAGTACATTGCTCTACCAAAATGTTGAGCAGAACGTTTAAGGGTTATCTTAGCATCTTATCTTAGCATGCACTTTTCCAGCAATTCGCTGTAAAGTTATAATGAGGAAAAGTTTGTCAAAGTTTCCACTTAGCTGTAGGCATAAAAACAAAAAGTGCCCTTAAGCCCTTAAGATTTAAGTGCTTTAGTGAATTAGTGCTTAAACACACTGACAGTGGAATGTAGGAAAATAATATATATGGCCTTACTGTGCAGTATATAAAATTTAGGGGTACGCAAACTTTTGCACTCAGCTGTAGGAATGAAAAGAAAAGTGACCTGACTCAGACCTGACTTTAAGACCTGACTCAGTTGCTTCAGTGCTTGTGTACACTGCATTCACACACACACACACACACACACACACACACACACACACACACACACACACACACACACACACACACACACACACACTAGCCTTTTGAAGCCTTCCCAGTCCTGGCCCCTGTTCCTGCAGCTGGTTGTTTGGTCGTGCGCTGGTTTGTGGCCCCTGCCAAGTTAAAAAGCAGTCGAGATAAATCAGAGTGTAGGGACGATGACACCTGCTGGCGGGGAGCCTCCATGGACGAGGACAGACGCGGGACATTATACAGACGGGATGGATGGGAACGGCTCATTTTCACACCGTCCCTCGTCACCCCGCTGAGAGCCCGAGGGCCGCTTTACGGTCTCTTTGAGAAAATAAAACATTGTCTTTTACAGATAAAAGGCGAACCGTGTGCAAATTTACCCTTTTGAACGTTCTCATAACATCAGAGCTGCTTTGATTCACAACATTCTCAGATAGAATATCACCAGGAGTATCGCATTTAACAAGATTTAAACAGGGGGAACGTTTAGCGGATTAAAATATGGCTAAAAGTAACAAGGTCAGCCTGAGTCTCGGGGTTCGGCCAGTTTGAGTCAAAAGCTCCGGTTTTATTAGGTCTCAGGGAGGAGTGCACTAGTTTGCACTCTGTCACTGTAAGTATTTAATAATAATATCAGAACATGGCACATGGCAACACATTAGACATTTATATGTTTATAGTAATATTAAATCAGTCGCTCCGGCATCAGGTTAGATTCTTTTTTGGACGTGTTTCGAAGTTGAGGAGACCAAAATATACAGTGTAAGTATGTGACCGAGAAACCAGAAAGGGCAAATCTCGCATTCCATCCTTTGTTGGAAAATAGTTTAACAGCATTACATTTGATTTTTAGCACTGACACTGGAGACTCCTTCCAAAAAAATGTTTCACTATTAATTCTTCAACATTCCTGATTATTAAAGAAGTAATAGAAAACGGTTTTTAATTTTTCATTGATTTGTGGCAATTAATTTTAGCTATCCATTCATTCACTTATTTTATAGGCCTCTCCCAAACGGTTGAGATGTCACTTCATGGTAAATGTCAAACAAACAAAAAGATAAAATGCTACTTTTCGGGTGCTGAAATAGTGCATTAGATCTTCTTAATTTCTTATGTTATTCTGTGAAACAATTCAAAAGGAATGATATTTAAACTCACAGGGACAGTGGATTTGTTTTAGCTTAGCACACCTCAACCAAGTGGTAGAGATGGTTCAATCAGGTTAAGTTGAACACATTTTTTAAATATGATACAGTATAGTGACTTGACATGTGTTCTACCAAAAGACATTAAAGGGTCAGTATCTTACCATGCATTTTTAACCAGTTCCCTCCATTTTATGTTGAAGTAAAGCTTAATAAATATAACTCTCAGCTGTGGATATGGAAACAAAAAGTGGCATTAAAACCATATTGAAGTGCTTCAGTGACTTCAGTGTTTAAACAGACTGACAGTGGGATGTACGACAGACATAGTCTTACTGTACATATAATTCCGTTAACATTGTTTTTAATGACGTGGTTAACATATTTAAATGATATGAACATGTGATTCGGATTGCACTGCTACTTCCAGAGCTGCTCAGGCTGCTGGTGATGAATCGCTGGTTTGAACTCACAGCCTGCCGTTTCCCGGCTGATCCCGTATCTTCCCTGAGCACTGTGATGTGTACCGTCGAGTCAGTTCGCTGATAAGAATGCGGTCAGAAGTAAAGACTGTATTTACTTCTCCATCTGTCGACCTGCTCACTCCCACCTGAGTCTCGAATGCCTGTGTGTGGGACACGTCGAGTCGGAGGAGGGCAGCGTACACACTCTTTGTTGTGCTTGGATCGCTCCTTTCCTGCACATAGTCCCGACTGGAATGCTGCGGAGCCGAGCACTTTAGCTCTGTTTGTGTGCCCGAGTGCAATCAGTTTGAGGGCTGTTCAGTTTGGATAAGGGTGACTGGAGGTAAATAGGGATCAGGGGGCAAAGGTCAGAGTGGTGAATCCGTGGGATAAAATATGGCTCAGGTAAAACCTGACTCCGAAAGAGGTAGATACTTCGAATCTAATCTCAGTAGGAATGATCCCATAAGAAAGGAATCTTTAATGAAGTGACCAATCAACATGTGTTAATCATTAACGATTAAATAAAGGCAGATGAAGGAAGGAGCGGTTACAGCTGCTATAGTGTAAGTGAACAAGTGACTTAATGTGTTTCCTATGGCATTAAATGTAAATATAAATGGATAAAATGCTCAATATGTCAAATTCTAATCATTTAAAGGTTGCTGTCATGTAAGCGGAGTAACACACTGTAATAAGCATCTAGTAATTCATTACGACCTTTTCTATCTTGTCTGGTTTTCTTTTTTCTCTATGGTGGTTGGTAATAGCGGAAGAAACCTGTTTTTTCAATTCTGGGATTCTTGTTAGGTTATTATAGCCATTAATTTGGTTTTATAGATGTACTGTATGGGATATGACCCGAGGCAAGACCTTTAAGAGCTTGGAGTGCTCTCAGTGATCGTTTGAGAAGTTATGAGCAGATTAGTGCGACAAAACGTTTCTATTCCAAATATATGGAAAAGAAAATCCTCTGCTCTGGATCCACACTCACTTTATGTAACTAGTCACCCCTCTCTCTCTCTCTCTCTCTCTCTCTCACACACACACGCATACACAAACATACACACACATGCTCCCACATGCCAGCCAACACTAAAGAAAGTCCCTGTACAGTCCCGAGGAATGTTTTCACTTCTTGCTAACCTTGCTATTTCCTGTTTCTTCTTCTCGGTTCCTGCCCTCTCTTTTGAGTTTTTTTTGCGTCTGAAAAGCACGAAGCTCCTCACCGCCCCGAGCTCGACCTGCGGGCGTGTCGGCGTGCTCCGTAATCTTTTCACGTGCTCTATGCGATAACTTGGCCGAGAAGCCGAAGCCGGATTTACATACTCCATCATGCACGGGGCTTGATGTGGCGCTCTAACAAAAACAGCGTGTTTCCAAACCAAGTTGCGGTGGTTACCATATGTTCGAAGAGGCGCAGGCATCAAAGACGCGTGTCACGGTCTCTAAAAAGATCCTGCAGTAAAACCAGACACGACAAAATATTAGTGGCAGATTTATCAGGAAAGACAACAGCGACGGCAGGTCCGGATTTCACGTCCAAATCTGATCCAGACTCCGGGTTTGTAAACGAGACAGTCGGTCTTTTCAGATCATCATCGCCGTTTTTATTGATCTTAAAGGCGCTGTAGAATGAATCTGGCGATGTAATAATCGAGTCAGATGATTTGGCTTGTTTAGAGCGAGGACTCGGAGGCTCCGGCGGCCGTCTCCGCAGGTGTCCGCCTCCTTCTCCTCCGCCTCATCAGGCAGATAACGGCTCTCTGCAGGCGCTCTCGCTTATCACTCGAGTGATAATGGAGCAGCTCGGCTGGAGCCGTGGAGCCTCTGTGATCTAAAGGAATAACAGTCCGGCTTTCGGGAAATTTAATTAGATGTGTTTGCCCCGGTTAAAGGAATTACTGTAGTGCGATAAGGGTTTTTTTTTTCCCCCTAATGGGCTTCCACGCTGTATTAGTGTGTGTTTATTGGAGAGATGCTCCAGATCAGGCCGGAATAAATGACACGTGTTTTTGAGCTGAAATACTATGCTTTTGATGCTTGTTTAGGAACATAATCAACACACAGTCAATCGGCTTAATGAGGATGATGAAGAATTACAGTTTCCATGATGACGTTATTGCTTTTGTAGCACAACTTACTAAGCAGCACGTCATACTTTTTAAAAATCTGTTTATAGATACATTTAATGCTCCATAGAACTTATATTGTGACTTTCCGCTTATGTTATAGCAGCTGTAAACAGATGTGTGATCATTCGGCTCCAATCTTTCTACACAGATTTTGAAACAGGAAACAGTTTGGAGAAAGACAGCATATGGAGTCTGATCATCAGGTGTCCACATACCTTTGGCTGTATAGTGTGCTTGTTGTGGCTGGTTGGCATGGAGCGGGCATTAGTGGCTGATCGGCTCGAGCAGAACCGGTTTAACGAACAACAACAAACAAACAAAAAAAAAAAACAGCCTGATGTTGGAAATCTTTCAGGAAGCAAGTGTGTTCTGTTCTGCAAAGGCACACAGAGTAATGGATAAATAAAGTCGATTACGCAAATAAACAGTACAGCCAATGAGGTGGTGCCATCCAGAAATATTTGTAAAGCAAGTACAAAAATATCTTCGCTCGTGGTTCATTTGTGGTTCTTTGCTTTAACTTGCAAAAAAATAGACCTGGAGTGTGTATCCGTTGCACCGGAGGGTCTCGTGCACGAGCACTTTCACACCTGGAGGATGTTAAAAACTTCAAAAAAAAAAAAAAAAAAAAAGGTTTTTTACTTTTAGGAAGTGGGAGGAAACCGGAGAACCCTGGAGGAACTGCTAATAATCATGAATGTTAATGTTATTGTTATTTGGAGCGCTGTAGGTTAGGTATATTGTACTGTAGTGCTGATGTTATCTGTGTAGTGTAAGTTTATCAGGCAGTGCCTTAAGGCAAAAGAAAAAAACAGAGAAAAAAAAAAAAAAAAACAGAAGCCCTTCCTGTCTGAGGCCCTTTGTGTTGCGTGTGTCTCTGTGAAAAGGTGTTTATTTAGCCCTAGAGTCCCTCAGGTGCTTCTTAGTATTCATTATATTCCCGTATTGTAAGTACAGCGTGACTCTTCTGTTTCATTAGGAACATCATTTCATGCTCATAAAACTTGTCAAACGTCGGCCTCTGATGTGCGCCGGTGTGTGTCGGCGTGTGCGTGCTGCGTGCTTTCTGGCTCGCTGCTCAAACTAATTAAAACATTGCTCAAGGCAAGATCACTATTAACAGAGTTTCAAAAAGGCCTGGCGTGCATCTAAAAGGGGATTAAAAAGAGAGAAAAAAAAAGTTTACTTCTTTACATTCTTAGCAGAAAAAAAAAAACAATTAAATAAAAAAAAAGAAAGTTTGTTTGGCAGGTCTTTCGTGCTGTGTGTGTTCTCTTTGGCGTTGTAAATCCTGAGCTATTTAACCAACAATCTTAAACTGGGAAACGGCGCAGTTATTAAATTCAAACATGATGTTCATGACTCGTATTCGGAGACTCCACAGATACACGCACATAAAGAAAGAGAAATCCAAACACACACGCACATGAATGGAGAATGTTAAGATCAACTTCACGTTCAATCTGGCGAGCGGAGCTCACTATTCCTCCTCACGTCTGTTAGAGGCAGATGAGAAGCAGCTCTGGTTGCGTGTTTTGATGGGCCCGGGCTCGACTTTGTAGTTCCGATCTTCCCCGTTATCAAAAGGCCAGGCCGCGGTTTTTCAGCCTGCAGTATCTCGGGTAAACAAGGCGCTTAATGAGCTGCGCTCGGTCTTGCGCGGCATCACTCCGACGCGTAGCGTCGGTATTTATGGAGGAGGCTTTAAAACATAAAGGAGAGAGCCGAGCCTTTGAACTTTTTTTCTCTCTCTCTCCCTTTCCTTTTTATCAGTTTAATGTTAGAGATCATGAATAGCTCCGGGAGTTCGGCGGTATCCCGTCATGTGACTGTGATCCGCTCGAACGCTTGTTGCTTGTGGTCGGGTGGAGTGTTTGCACAGGTGGAAGCACGGTAATGTGCTGTGAAAAAAAGAAAGCTTGCCACTATTCCCTCATTCTTCAGCCCGTTCCTGTCGGAGCGGCGTTCCCCTGGATCACGACTCTGGGTGTGGGAAGCTCTCGGGCTGCTCCTGCAGCTCTGCTTTTGTCTTCCCTTTTACAGGTGGGATTACTCAGCAATTCAGCGAGAGGATTACAGCTGTCCAAGCTAACCAGGCTCCGCCGCTTGCAACGTCAGCTCTGAAAGGCGCGATTTTGCCACCACAATGCTTCTGAACATCCCACCGGTCTGTGTATTTGTACAACGGACATGTTTTTTCAGAGCCCTGAAATTGTAGAGCTCAACCAAAGCAATCCGTTGGGTTGTTTTTTGTTTTTGTATCTCTCTAAGTGCCGCTCAGGTCCATTTGTCCCGGGTTGCCGCTGATGGGTCGCCTGGGTCACTGCTTTAGGTCAGGGTGAGAAAGGACTGAGAAATCCAAAAGCCTTTTAAAAAAAGTGAAGCCTTACAGCTGAAAAGTTGAACGGTTGAAGCACGGCTTTTTTTTTGTTTTTCTTTCTTTCTGTCTTTTGCTTTTGTTTACAGTCTTGCTCTGACAGGCGAAGACATAACTCAAGAAACTGTTCAAGACAAGAACATTTAACAAGACACAAAAGGACAGAGATATAAAATGAATAAGATAATTACAGAGTGAGATAACACACACACACACACACACACACACACACACACACACACACACACACACAAAAGAGAACGAATCAGGAATAGAAATGTTGCGTGTGATCGCCATGGGCTTTTTTTCCCCCACAAATAATACTCTTAATAAACAGGTGCTCGTTACTCTGCAGGACCTCCGGTTTTATCACCAGAATTATCTCATGCCCCTGCCAGGCGGTGGGTGCGTTTATGAGGCCAGGCTGGCGCACTAGGACTATTCCCTGTGGTCCAACCCCTGGTGGTCTGCTGGAGGAAGGTATATACGGTGCTATCCTACGCTGGAGTGACTCACAGGTTTAGTATTTCACAGCGGCAGGCCTGAAATGCTGACAACAACAAAGCCGAGCCAGTAAGAGCCACTGTCCAGCTCACACACACTCCCTCAGTCCAGCTCACACACACTCCCTCAGTCCAGCTCACACACACTCCCTCAGTCCAGCACACTCACACTCCCTCAGTCTCCATAAGTCATGAATGAAGGCAGCTGGTGTTGAAAGAAGATCTCAAGAGCTTCAGGTTTCATTGCTGCAGTTGTCAACCTCAGATCCATCATAACTGTAGCCACCCTGGTCTCTCACTTTGCTCCATGTCAACTACCCTTTACGAAAATATGTTTCCTCAAGGATTCTCTGGCTCTGGTCATTACAAGAGAAACGGGTCCTTGAGGACACTTAACTTGAGGGTGGTTAACATTTCCCATCTCCATAAAACCTTCACTTAAAAGTTGCTCTTAGAGGAACACACTCTGGTTGGGGATTCCTGGAGAGTAATATACAGTATACTACAATACAGCTTTCTAATGGAGGTCTAGTCTCTTTGGGAACCCTTACATTCCTCTATGCAGAACCCTAAAACAAGCAAAAAGTATTTTTTATTGTATAGAATAAGAAAACACAGTGAGAGTAAATCTCCGAATAATCCACTGCTAGACTAATGCACTTATCTCCGCATTTCACTACTGCTTGGTTTTCTCAGTACGTGTGCGCATAGATCTGAAACACTGGCCTCCCAGGAAGTGCTTTAAAGGCCCAAACATGTGGAAATGGCTGCGGTGGTGGTGAATGAGTGTTCAGTTCCCACTGACAGATGCGCCTTTTCCACAAATTTGCGACAAGTTATACAGTATGCCGATTCTCAAGGATCAGGTGTTCCACTTGCCGATTGTTGCCGTAGTGGGCTCTGAGCCTCCTGGGCTGGGATTGTTTCTCAAGGATATACAACCTTCTTTAAAACGTTTGCACCATTAAAATGTTTGACTGTGGAGTGTCATCAGCATACAGTGATTAAAGTCATCGGTAAACGTAAATCGCTTTTCTATACTTCAAAACATATCCTTAATGAATTATTGGTGGATAAGCTAGTGGTTCTTTGTAAAATCTTACAACAAAGTGTTTTCTTATAATAAAGTCATTCAAGGAAAACACTCTATCACATGGTTCTGAAACAGGCCCAGTAATTCTTAGCGGTTCTACAGCCAAGGTAAGTGCTCTAACAAAAAAGCTTTCATTTAGACTGTACAGTAATTCTTCAAGTCTGTACATCTGTACCTCCTTTGTCGAAGTCAGGGAACACTTAAAGGTTATGTGAAGTCGAAACCTACAACAGAAGGTTTCCTTTTTAGGGAGTCTTAAGTGTAGTTAAGGAAGCTAAATGACCATAAATGTCCCTTCTTCTTATCTTTATTCGTAATGCACAGAACCCCAGGCATTAACCGTTTATCTAAACCGCCTTGTTTTGTTCAAGTCCTTGGTTGTTGTTCTTTTTTTGACTTTTGTTAGGGGTCACCACAGAGGATCATCTGATCCTCATGTTCGATTTGGCACATCATGAACGTCCTGATCCAAACCCTCTCCGATTTACCCGGGCCTGGAACTGGCAACAAGACTGAAGAAAATAATGATTTATTAATAAATACATACAGTTTGGAGAACATGAACTCCTTAAAGTGTTCCTGAAAGGTTTATTGGATAAATACCATTACTTGGAACCCTAGGGTTCAATAGGGAAAGACTCTATGGTAGAGTTTTGTGTAGAGCATTTAACGGTACTCCAGAGAGACAAAAGTCATTTTAAGAGTGCATTTCGATTTTTCTGGAATATAAATTTCAACTCTTAAATCTTCCCCTAAAGACACAAAAGAAAAGTTCTTTATATATATATATATATATATATATATATATTTCCCTTTCATTTCCTTACGTGATACCTGAGCTGATATCATTTGCATGTTCCAGTTCCACAGGCAGTTAGCATTGGACACAGGACACAGCTAGGACACAGCACAATGTTTATCAGCCGTCTTGGCATGTAGGACAGATCTGATAAAAGTCCTCCGAAACAAACATGCAGAGATGACTAGCGAGAACTCCGGGGCTTTGTGTGCCTGGATCGGTGGAGGCTTGCATGTTTACCAAGCCTTGACCCCATGCTGAGATTCCTAGCCTGAGCATCAGTGCAAACAATCACAGGCATCATTGGTGGGCATTATCACCCCGAGATAAAGGAGCCACATACCAGAGCCATGAGATGTGTTTGGTCTAACCGGTGTATCACTGAGAATAAACACCATCCTGCTGCTATGAGATCAGTCTTGAGATGACTTACGGAGTCACGGCTTCTGATTGGCTGATGCTGTTATCTTTGTTATTTCTGCACAGGAAGTAGCAGAGGAAGCCTTCATGCTATGCCATTGTGCAGGTGATGCGTGCCATGAATACAAAAATGCCACACAATGACTAAACACTACAGCTTTCTGTAAAAAAAAAAAAAAAAAAGTACATTTCCATTAAGCATCTTTTACTAGCTTATGCAAATTACCAACAACTGTCCAGATGGTCCCAAGGACATGATTGTCCTTGAAAGCGCTTGTTCGTCTCCCAAAAGATTGTATGCAAAATACTTTCAAAATATGGAATTATCAAGAAATATCAACAATTCTCATTGCAAACCACATGGAAAGTAGGACTAACGAAAGGTTTAAACTTTGTATGGTTGATTTTAGGAATTTGCAATTTTGAGATAAAAGGAAACACTGTTGTTGGTTTCTATGGAAAAACATTTGAGATTCTTCACGAAATACACTGAAGTGTTTAATTTATAGGAACCTTATAGGCTTTGTGTAAAAAGTTACTTTTAGTTTAGTAGTCAAAAAGTTTTCTATAGTTCCTTTAGAAACACTCTTCCTCTCAGAAAAAAAATAAAATAAACAAAGGTCGTTCAAGTCAAACCAGGATGACATTTTTATAGACGGATCTGTTCACACAGTTGTTCTACAACACTACTTGCACGTTACAAAGCTATTTCAAAATGTTAGAACCATTAAAGGAGTTCCTGGGAGGCCCGCGTGTTAGACACGAAGCAGGCAGTCCGATCCAGGTTCGGACGTACTGAGAAAATTTTCTACCTTGATGGTGTCCAAGCTCTAGAGAGACATGAAGTGGGTTCTGATATTCTGCACAATCAAAAGTCCCGCTTTGACTTGAACGCTCCACATAGCACCAAATGTTTTACCTTGTCCCTAGTCAATTTAAGGAACTTTTAGGACAAGTGTATAAACCTTTCCAAATTTATAACCTAGCGGATATAAAGAACTTTTACACCAAGTGTGTATTTTTAAGCTTAACGACTATCGGTTCTCAAGTTGAGTCTATAAATTTGGGTGGAAGTTCTATTTTTTTAAAAACCACTTCTTTCGATTTTATGGCGAAGCAGGTGGCAGGGTCACCGGTTTTTAAAAACCACAGATCCTTTAAAATCCCTGCTTACTCATAGTTTCTACTGAGCAGATTTCCCGCAGTTGCGGTGTAGCTTGACTCAAGGGTTCTACCATCGTGGGGCAACCAGAACTCTCTCTCTCTTTTGAACACACACACACACCCTCTTCCTCTTCGGCACTTGTTTGATGGCCGTGCCACTTCCTCCATCATTATCGTTTATCCGAGCAACGTGCTGTCAGGCTTTTTGAAGCTCGCTCTGGGACTCCAGCGTGAAGGTTCTGAGGCTGCCCGGCCTTCAAAGCTCGGGATTCTGGGGGCCATAAATCCACCCCGAAAAAAATTCTACAAGCTCATATCAAGATGTCTGAAACAAAGACGGCAGGCTGGGACAGACATGCTGGGTAGCTTTTAAGTGATAGCTGCTAGTCCATATGTTTGTGCCCATATGGAAGTGTATTGCTCCCCACATGAACCCAGACACACACACACACACACACGCACACGCACACGCACATGCATCTGAGCCAGCTTTAAGTTAAAACTGACGCTAAGCAACTCTTATTTTTTAAATCTATGCTACATTTCCAATATTTCCTACATTTCGCAAAAGACGAAACCTGCTCGTAAATCTGTCAGGTCGCTTATGCAGAGCATCGTCGGGTTTGTAACACACATGGACTACCCTATGCTGTCTGTTTTTCTGTAAAGCATTACGGCAGAGATAAAAGCCTATGGAAAGAGATGAATAACCCATGTGAAAATGACAGAGAAGATAAATCTGACACCACTTTCAGCTGGGCTAAACGAATACACTCATGTGTTTAGTGTCTCCTTAATGTTCTGAAATAAAACATTAATGAAATAAAAACTAAATTAAAAGATCCTTTAAAACCTAAATCAGTAATGAAGAATCAGGTTGGTGTTGGGAAGAATAAAACATATTGGGGAAGCTGTTATAGGAAAATAATCAACAGCATGAACGTGTGTGTGTGTGTGTGTGTGTGTGTGTGTGTGTGTGTGTGTGTGTGTGTGTGTGTGTCCATCATTTCAAAGTCAAGAACCTTTCAAATGGAAACACACCCAGTTATGGTGTATGTAGAGAGTACAAAGCAATGTGTGTGTGTGTGATTGTAGTGTATTAGGTGTGTATTCGGTGTGTGTGTGTGTGTGTGTCTGGTTTAATAGGGGCTTTTCCTGTATATACTTTTGATCTCCTTGAGCAGCTCTGAGCCTGTTATGTAATGAATACACTCCTTCTGTGGTTGTGTAACAAGCATTCGTTCACTTTGTATCTGTCACTCACGACTCTGATGCGTTGCTTGTTTTTTTCAGGTTTAGAAATGATTCAACGTCACTTTAATGACTTTTTTCCCCCAACGTTGGTGAATTCTTAAATCTGATGGATGAGGAAATGTTGATTAGTTTTATTTAACAGGTGTATGTTCATGTATTCATTCAAACATGCCCCCCCACCCCCCCCCCACCCCCCCACCCCCCCACACACACACACACATTTAAATGTGTTAATCATTTATTTAAAAAAAGAGGAATACGTTTTATTCCAGGTTTATTCAGAGCTGAGACGTTTATGCTTGGTGGATTTCTTGGTAACATGACATGTCTTATTGACATCAACAGGGAGGAAAAGGCGTGGCTGGTGAGGGAACGATTGCGCTGCTGAAGAAAACACTTCAGAACCTGCCTGTTTCACTCCAACTGTTTTATTCTTTACATATAAATATATGAAGTTCAACATAAAATTCAATGAAAAATTATTTCTTCCAATTACTGTACGTATTCAATATAATATTTGTACATACAGTACAGTATACAGTATGTTAGGGGTTCATTGAATATCTGCAGGTTCTCAGTCTCCGTAAGGCAAATGCTCTGATGCTGCCGAAACCTTTAAGGGCACTCCAGAGGGGTAACCCAAAAAAAATCACACTTTTACTAGTGTATTGTGTCTGTTGTCTGTTTCAGTTTAGCAATTCAGCAAACCTAAAATACATACAGCTGAGTTTACAAAAAAAAACAAAGAAAAGAAAATCTTTGCCTACCCTTAGGAGCAAATAAAGAAGACAAAGAAATTCAGATCACAGCAGTGAGACTTTTAGCGTGTTTGGTTTCACAGATGTTCCTTCGCGAGGACAAGAATGAAAATGGGTCGTAGTGTGTATTTTAAGTTTGCATCTCTCTTTTTAAAAGTAATATATTATAGGTTGTAAAACGCACAATTTGTTTTATGTCCTACTGAAACCACTTTCACGTCCTTCGAATAGTTTCCCACCTCCACCTTGATGCTCCATTCTTCCTGGTGCAAACCTTTACCAGATGTCAAACCCTGCCTTTGTCCTCAAACTTTTTTTCCAAATTTTTTTCTTTCTCACAGAAACCATGGGGGGTGCAAAACTTTTGCACTGTTAACATTTCACCCAAAAAGTGGAGGAGAAATAAGTTAAGATCTTCATCATCGTCCAAACTCTTTTGTCAACCTGCAAAATTGCCACGTTGGCTCAACACTGACGTCTCCTTTTCAGTCTCTGCCGCACCTGTTGCGTTTGTTCCCATCTACTGTATTTGAATAAGGAGAAATTGTTTTATCATTTTAGAAACAAACACAAAATAATATTTCTTCACTAAGGATGTCTTTGTGAAACATTCAGGAATGTGTTTTAATTTAATTCCAGCGCCAAAACAACCCTTCCTTCTTCTCTCGCTCGGCCCCCGTGGCATGTTCCTGGAAGCCGCCCATCGTTTTCAGGTGAAAACGCTTCAGTCCAGTAAGAACATTCCGCGGGAGCTGTAGGAAAATGAAAATAATTTGGGAAATCTGACAGTTTTTTTTTTTCAATTTCCATCATCCTTGGTTGCTGGCGTAGTTTCTCAAGCAGGCAATGGGATGTGACTGTGCCAGGCATGAATGAGAGTGAATCAGCTCAAGTGGGCCAAAGGAAATGGAAAGCTGGTCCTCATGGGAGTCTCCACTAGCAGACTGAGAGAAGGGGAATGAAAAGGGCCTTGTGCACACAGAGGCCATGAAAACCAAACAGAACCATGCGCTAAAGTGCTCTGACTCAAGGAACTCTTATTCTTTCTCGGAATGTGCTGCTAACTTTGGGATTTTTTTTAAAGCTTAAAGCTCTTATTCACAGCTTGTTTTAGGAGTTGTGTAAGGACCAGATCTACGCTTTAGCCTGGTGCCAGACTCTGTTTTGATTTTCTTCATAGTTCTTTCACCAAGGTCCTTTACCTCTCTGGCTTCTGTGCTCTCGTTGCATGCCTAAATCAGCCCGAAAAAAAAGAAAAGATCAACAACAAAAGAGCAATATTGTCTGATCTGAATTATACACAGTAAACACAAAAATTATTCAGTAGGCTGGCTCTGTGTGGACGTGTTCCTAACTTTACCCAGACGTTCCATTTGCAGGCAACCACAAATCATGTAAAGTATAACAAAGCCCTGTTGACCTATTAAGGTGCATTTAGTCTGACATTCGTTTATGGTTTAGAAGGCTGGCTTGGACTGAAATACAAATACCGCTAACAAGGCACGGAAGCCAGCAATTAGCATGGTTATTATAGTCGTTGCCTTTCGTGACTCGCTAGTTTCCATACACTGACAGGTTCTGTGTGTTTAAAATTCGAATCTCAGGACTGTCAAAAAGCCACAGTTGGGGCCTAATCAAGACCCTTTGAGGTGTGCCAGGGCTTGTTTGACCCCCCCTCCCCCTATTCCTCCCTGCAGAGATAAACATTTAATGTTAACACTTATTATTTCGTTTGACTTTGACAGTTGCTCCATTTCTTTTGGCTCTAGGACCTCCGTGGGTGAGTAGCGTGGTAGAGGAGAAGCAGATCGCACATTTAGGCCGTAACATCCGCCTGCGATGCCCAGTCGAAGGCAACCCTAAACCCCTCCTCCTCTGGATGAAGGATGGAAGGAACATCAATTCTGGCTGGAACCGTTACCGTGTTCTCCAGCACGGCCTCAAGATCAAGAACGTGGAAGCCAAAGATGCTGGATTCTATGTGTGCCAGGCGGCCAATGGCTTCGGCAGCGTGTCCCTTAACTTCACCCTCACTGTCATAGGTAAGGGATGCACAAATCATAACCAGCTGTTGTTTTTCCTTTCATCTACTGCCATAAGGGTTCACCACAGGTTATAAGCTGAATGCAACTCTTCTGGTTTATTCAGGCTTTGCGCCAGTACTAAGACTGGCACAAAGACCCTGGTGTGGGGCAATGGCTGGGATACGAACCATCCACAACATCCTTGTGCATGCATGGGTGATAGTACTGTAGGTGGTACAGCTGCTGTGAAAATCCTCATTCAAAGCTAGTCATGTAAGCAGTTTCAGCAAGAAAATGCATCAGATTACATAAATTTAAATCTTTAACAACACCTTGACTCCTTAGTACTTGCTTCTGAATTGCCGTTCTGAATCTCTAAACCTCTGAACCTTTTGTGTCTCGATCTTTCATTACTGCTAATTAACCGACATGTTTTTGACTCACCTTGCCTACACTACACTGTACTGTACATAGGACACTACCTTTCCCGTTTGCTCTATTTGGACCCAGAACAGTGAGTTAGCAGCTGCGGTTTCAGCAGACAAATGAAGAGAGGGGTACTTAGAGGGGTTTACAGGACTGAACACTACCTCCATGGTTTATTCTCTTCACCTTTTGGCCACATAATACAGTCAAGAATTTTAAATTTCACCCCTGGCAACAAGGCTGACAGATACATCAAGTCTCCATTCTAATTCATCCCAAAGGTCTTCTGTCGGGTTGAGGTCAGGGCTCTGTGCAGCCAGTCAGGTTCTTCCACACCAAGCTTGTTCATCCATGTCTTTATGAAATTTTGTGCTCTAGTGTGCAGTCATGTTGGAACTGGAAGGGGCCGTCCCCAAACTGTTCCCACAAAGTTAGGAGCATGAAATTATAACCATAATCCATCCATCCATCCATCTTCAACCGCTTATCCAAAATCGGGTCGCGGGGGTAGCAGTTCCAGCAGGGAACCCCAAACTTCCCTTTCCCCAGCCACATCAGCTAACTCTGACTGGGGAATCCCGAGGCGTTCCCAGGCCAGTGTGGAGATATAATCTCTCCATCTAGTCCTTGGTCTGCCCCGTGGTCTCCTCCCAGCTGGACGTGCCAAGAACACGCAAAGGAGTAGCGGCTCTACTCCGAGCTTCTCACGGATAACTGAGCTTCTCATCCTATCTCTAAGAGAAAAGCCAGCTACCCTTCTGAGAAACCCCATTTCGGCCGCTTGTATTTGCGATCTTGTCCTTTCGGTCATGACCCAACGCTCATGACCATAGGTGAGGGTTGGAACGAAGATCGACTGGTAAATTGAGAGCTTTGCCTTTTGGCTCAACTCTCTTTTCGTCACAACGGTGCGGTAAAACAATTGCAATACCGCCCCCGCTGCTCCGATTCTCCGGCCAATCTCACGTTCCAATATTCCATCACTCGTAAACAAGACCCCGAGATACTTGAACTCCTTCACTTGGGGTAATGACTCGCTCCCTACCTGGAGTAGACAATCCATCGGTTTCCTGCTGAGAACCATGGCCACAGATTTCGAGGTACTGATCCTCATCCCCACTGTTTCACACTCAGCTGCAAACCGATCCAGCAAGCGCCATAACCATAACCATAATAACCATAATCCCCCTCCACCAAACTTTACACTTGGCACAATAAAGTCCCGTTCTCCTGGCAAACCCAGAATCTGATTGCCAGACAGAGAAGCGTGATTCATCTCACCAGAGAAGACGTCTCCGCTGCTGTACCTCCATGGAGTCCAGGGACGGCGTGCTTTACACCACTGCATCCGATGCTTTGCATTGCACTTGGTGATATAAGACTCGGATGCAGCTGCTCGACCATGGAAACCCATTCCATGAAGCTGTCTATAGATTGTTCTTGAGCTAATCTGAAGGCCACATGAAGTTTGGAGGTCTGTAGTTACCGACTTTAGCCATCCCCTGACCCTGCTCTGTGATTTTACTTGGCCTAACACTTTGTGACTGATTTGTTGTCTACTTTGTTATAATACCACTAACAGTTGACTGTGGAATATTTAGTAGTGAGGAAATTTCACGACTGGACTTATTGCACTTCGCTCCTAAGGGGGCGACCCATTCTTTCTTTCACAAATATTTATTGAAGCGGTCTGCATGCATAGGTGCTTGATTTTATATACCTGTATTGGAACACATGAATTCAATGATTTGGCTTATACTTTTGGCAGTATACTCTCACTCACTCACTCACTCACTCATTCATCATCTATACCGCTTAATCCTGTATTCAGGGTCACGGGCGCCTGGAGCCTATCCCAGGAAACTTAGGGCACGAGGCAGGATACACCCTGGACAGGGTGCCAACCCATCGCAGGGCACACAGACACGCATACACACACTCACACACTCATTCACACACTACGGGCAATTTGGGAATGCCAATTAACCTAACCTACATGTCTTTGGAATGTGGGAGGAAACCGGAGTACCCGGAGGAAACCCACCAAGCACGGGAAGAATATGCAAACTCCATGCACACAGAGACGGGAATCGAGCCTGGCCGGGGATCGAACCCGGACCCTGGAGGTGCAAGGCAACAGTGCTAACCACTACACCACCGTGCCGCCCCTTTTGGCAGTATAGTGCATCTTAAAAAAATGTACCTTGAAAAAAAAAATCATTAGTTCTTCTCAAAATTTAACAGATGGTACTGTACATTTTTTAACTCATGCTTATGAGTGTGCAATTAAAATCTACTTGCGATCTCAGACCTTCACCCCGGCGCAGTTGACGTCTAAAAAATTTAGTTCATTCCAAAATTCAACAGATGGCATTGTACACTGCGCTTATTGTTTCAAACAAATCCAAATAAACAACAAACAAACAAATAAACAACTTCTCTACTTTAAGGCCACTCTCACTTCAGAAAGATATGATTATTTGCAGTAATAAACAAATAGAAATACAGGGCGTGTCATTGTTTTAGCCTAGCGTCTCCATGTGCTTTTATGACGGTTGTGTTTCCTCTCCTAGGATAACATAATGTTGTTGTTTTTCAGCTCCTTGCCTGCAGCCGTCATTTACGCTTAATCAAAACCTGCTCCTTTATAAAAGGGTGTTTCTGTCTTAGCATGATGGAGGGCATTAGAGCGTCCAATCCCGCAGCTGCCACACAGGAGCCCTCAGTCGGCGCACAGCTCACAAGAGAGGGATTGTGGTGCAGGAAGTTATCGTGTTTAATAGCGCACCGCTCAGAGTGCACGAGTTCATGTGCGCAGCGTTAAACGATAAAGGAAGAGAGCCAGCTGTGGTTGTGAGGAGTACTGTGCTGCTCTGACGCAAGGTTTTATTGCGAAGGCTGTAGAACAAAGAAGGGCTTCTTTACCTCGCTCCTTCTGTCCCATGATACCTGATGTTGTTTATGAGGTGTGTAAACTTATACGCTGTTCATCACTTTACCCCAACAAACTGTGACAGGCTGAGGAATAATGCCACTTCTGTTTGGAAAGGGAGGAGGAAGGATAAAGAAAGATTGTTGAGAGGTTGTTGATTGTTGTCTGGTGTTGGTGTTGTGTGTTTGATGCGAGGTTGTTGAGATGCTGAGTATTAAAAATCTGTTTGTTGTGTGGATCAGGAGGTTGTGTATTGTGTGTGTGTGTGTGTGTGTGTGTGTGTGTGTGTGTGTGTGTGTGTGTGTGTGTGTGTGTGTGTATTGACTTGGAGGTTATTGGAAGTGTTAAAACAATGTTGTTAGATGTGTGTTTGGAGAGAGGTTATTATCTGGCATGCTTATTTGAAGGTGGTTGAAAGTGTGTGTGTGGTGTGTGTATTCAATGTATGGTTATTGAGGGTGTGCATTTTGTGAAAGACTGTGCTAATTGTGTGTGTGCTGCTTTACTACTGTCTGGAGACAGCACTGTAAGAATTTCATCCCAATCTCATGCACAACACACTTACACACATGACCTGCCACCTCTTCAGCAGTAAATCTGCCCCATCTCAGTGTGTGCTTGGGACTGAGAGGAGCCACAGCCACCCCCCCTCCGGCTCTTGGTCCATGTCCGGCCATTACTCCTCTCACTCCTGGAGCGGTTTAATTGGCTGGGCAGTGTTTAAGCCCCGCCTACCCAATGCATCCTATTTGTTTTAGGCCTCCTGGAAGAGGTGTCATGGCCACCTGCTGCTTTCCTGTTCCCTCCCTGAGAGGACTGTGGAGCACAGAGTTATGGCACATGGCTCCCACCGGTTTACTGGAGTCATTAACTGTAATAAACGACAGGCTCAGAAACAAAGGCAGCATTAAAAGCTGAGGTTCCACTGTGCATGTGTGTGGGTGTGTGTGAGCATGGAAGATTGCATCTCATTACAGATGCTCTACGGCCGGAGGGTCAGCTGTTGCGCTGTGTATAAGCATTATGTACACACACATGGTAGTGAAATTCAGCGGCACGGCCACATGCTCACTCCCTGTCAGATCCAAGCTGCGTCTCGTCAGTTCTCCAGGGTTTGCACTGCACAACGCTCCAGCATGTTCACTGTGTCATCTCTGTCACCATTCACCACCCTGGGCTCGGTGTCTGGAAATATGCTGTAGTGGTAAACCTTGGCTGTGGTGATGCTGGAGAGCATGCATAAGTTGCTCCATACCCTGGCACATAGCCTATCCTTCCTTCCTCCTTCCTTCCTCCTATGTCTTTGAAGACGTTTTTGTATGAGTTCACAGTGTAGTTGGCACTGGGTGTGGAAGTGGCTGGTGGCTGGTGCGTATATGGAAAGAACCACAGCAGTGTGCACCAACTTTCAGAGGACTAACCCGTGGCTTGATGTACAGATGACTTCAGAATGCATTCATGCCTCGAAGGTTGTGACTGCTGGTTGGGGAAGCACAGTGTTTACAGGTTGCCCATGCTGTGATTGACCAGACTACCACTACTATTTTTTATTTTTTTTTGTATAGCTGCTTTGTGACAATGTCCTCAAACACTCATTTAGGTGATTGATTGAACTTTGGTCCAATAGATTCATGTTTTTCTTTGACCCTAGGTGTGTTACACCACACCTCATTTGATCGGCAAGATCTGGCACAGGTTTTACATTGGATGCCCTTCCTGTCGCAACCCTCCTATTTTCTTACCAGGCTTGGAACTGGCACTACATGCAGTGGTTGGGTTGTAAGGGGTGTAGAATTAAGGGTCTTTCCGAAGGACCCAACAGTGGCAACAGGGTGGCAAGGCTTGAAGCACCAACCTTACGATCGGCAACCCAGAGCCTTAACACCCTGAACCACCACTGCTCTGGGTCCAGTAGATTCTTTAAAGGACATTTTTTCATTCTTTAACCTCACTCACTCACTCATCATCTATACCGCTTAATTCTGTATTCAGGGTCCCGGGGGGCCTGGAGCCTATCCCAGGAGACTTAGGGCACGAGGCGGGGTACACCCTGGACTGGGTGCAAATACATCGCAGGGCACACACACACTACGGCCAGTTTGGGAATGCCAATTAGCCTAACCTACATGTCTTTGGACTGTGGGAGGAAACCGGAGTACCCGGAGGAAACCCACCAAACACGGGGAGAACATGCAAACTCCATGCACACAGAGACGGGAACCGAACCTGACCGGGAATCGAACCCGGACCCTGGAGGTGCAAGGCAACAGTGCTAACCACTACACCACCGTGCCGCCGATTCTTTAACCTTTTTTCAATAATTATTTTTGCATTTACAGTACATTCCCGGAAAGGAATTTCTTTTAGTGCTTAAAAATTCCTGAAGCACCTTCAGTTGATTAAAGGCTTTTCTAACGGCTATAAAGAGCCTTATATTATTGTTCGAATGAGCCCGAGAGTTACGAGAGGAGTCTTTATTTTCACGAGATGTGAATCTCAGATAATTTCCGAGCAGGTGGTCTGTTCACGCTCCTCCTTTGAAAACCAAGACTTCATGCAAATTCATGTGGATGTACGAAGCGCAGCAGGGAAAGTCCGCTCGCAGTCTGATTAAATCAGGACCGTGGAATTTGATGACATTCAATAGCGCTCGTCATGAGCTCTTATCTGGTTGAGATTTCCTTTTCTGTGCGTGTAGGGGCAGCGCTCTTGTTTGCTCACCTCCATTTTAATAACAGCAACTACAACAAATATGTACATTAATCTTCTTTAACATAATGTAACGTGACCTTTTATATGATAACATTTCGCTTTTGTGCTAGGTTTGGTATAATCCCTTGGTACTGAGCCAACGTGAGGCAATGGCCGTAACTGAATCCCTCATTTCACGTTCTGTCTCGCCTTGGCTTTTTTTTTTTTTTTGCTGGCTGGGTGCAAGCATAAACAGAAAAAAAAACATTATTCTATAAACCAATTATAAACAAGCGCAAAAGCCCTGCAGCAACCAAATGCAAATGAGCGATATTGGTGTTCCAAGTGCATGTCTGACTTTATACTGAAACTATTAACTCATGTTATAATTTCACATATGTACAATACGCAGTGTTGCTGTTCCAGTTCCAGATGTTCTCCAGCTGTTTATACCAATGCGAGACTACGATTCTGCAAATCAACTATAATAGCAACTCCGACAGAAGTTTCAGCTGTAACAGTGATGTACTATAAGCAGTTTCATGTTATTGCGATCGCTCTGCTGCGTAACTGTATCATATACGTACTGTATTTGATATGTGAAGCTTTCTGGTAGGAACCTTTTTTTTTTTTAGGAGATATTTACATTGTGCTTCCTGGTTTTTAGTATTCCTGAAATCTGAAGATGTAAAGATGTGCATGTAAATGCAAATGTAATGTAAACCCATAGACGTTTGACATTTATTAATTCATAAAAACCTAAGTGGTTTAAAACACTTTTCATGATGCTGTTATGGATAAATAATTCACGTCAGCTTGGTAATCTAGATGTGGCTCATTTTTCCCACAGCAGCCCGGCCTATGGTGTAATATTATATCCTGATACCGTGGCTAATTTCACAATAAAGACATTTTGACATCAAGATGGAACGGATGTTTGACCTCTGGAAGCTTGTTGACCTTTTTGTCGTCTTCCTGTGGAGCTCAGGGACGAATCTTTCACCAAGTCATTAAATCTGCTACATCTGAGACCGCATGGACCTTTGGCCAATCTCCTTGACTTCAGTTTCCTTTCTATTAAAAAGGATGCTAACAGAGTTACCGTGCTGCACTAGCTGGATGGAAAGCAGTTGTAGTGTAGGTGTAGTGTGATAGAAGGTCTGGTTTATTTAATAAATTTATTTTGTTCATGGTTTCTTTCAACAAGGTGGTGTTTTTTTGCCAGTTCTGGGATTTGAACCTTCAAGTTGTGGATCACTTGTTCATAACCTTCAACCTTACAAACCCACACAACAGGTCTGGTAGAAAGTGTCTGAGTTCTTAAATCCTCATGCCATGTTTGGTATTTGGTGTTTCATCTCCTTCTATAAACTTGACCTTGTCTTACAATTCGATAATTAATTTTTAACTCACTCACCTGGCGCTGGTGGCTCAGTGGTAAGATTCTTGCCTGCCATGCTGAAGGCCTGAGTTTGCTACCACCCAGTGACCCACACCCAGCCACTGGAGTTGCAGAGCACTCATATAGTGACTGTCCCAAGCCCAGATTAAATCTAGCATTCTCCAGAAGGTGGAAAGAAATGGAAGAATGCAAAGAAAGATGTTAGGTGTGATGGCTGGAAGAGCCATCCATTTATCCATCCATCCATCTATCTGATATACACATGTACCGCTTATTCTGTGTAAGGTCACACCAGCCCTTGAGCCTACCCCAGGGAGTTCAGGGTACGTGCTTGATGGGGCGCCCACACACATCGAAGGGTACAAGTACACATGTCTTTGGGCTGTTGGAGGAAACCAGAGTACCTACTGTAGAGGAAACCCACCAAACACAGGGAGAACATGGGAGCTCCACACCTAACCTGTGAGCTAGCAAGCCTATCTGCTGAGGCATTGAGAGGTAACAATGTTTCAGAAAAAAAATAAATAAATCCTCCTTACCATACTGTCACTGTAAATTGATCTTAGGTGTGAACACGTGTGAACCTGAGCACACGAGCAGAGCTCAGAATCAGAACAGAATGATTGAAAGAATGATAAGGGACAGGTAGCTCTTTTATGCCCTAATTTATCCATAAAATTATCTAATTTCTCTGAGATAAATTCATATAATGTAAAATGATGTGATTTTACAGCAGTACAATGATGACATACCCGGTAGGTTATATCTTGGACTCAGATATTCACACGAACGTTTTTGAGAGAACCCGATTCCTTTGGTGTTCCCCCCCCCATAGCAGACGTGTGTGCAGGTGGGAGTGTAACCTTAGTCCGCGTTTATGGGTTAAAAGGTCACCATATGGCTACAGGAGTACAGGGGAGCAAGACCCCCCCCCCCCCCCCCCCCATTCATTATTAGCACAGGTAGCAATGAAGATAAAGAGTTGTGTTGCGACATCAAAGATACAAACTGGACAAAAATATTTAGAAATAAAATGTTCCTAAAAATAATTAAATTCATTTTATATAAAAAAAAGGTTGAACATTTTATTACATTTCCGCAGAGTAAAACCTCACTATTGTGTATATAATGTGTACATGGAAGTCAAGTATTAACTTAATATATTAGCACTTTATTTATTTCATATATATTTTAACATTATAATGTAGGTATGGTCTGGTTCTCATTGTCACCTCACGCCTCCAGTGTTTGGGGTTGGAATCTCATCTCTAGCCTGTGTTTATGGAGTTTGCATGTTCTCCCTGTGCTTGGTGGGTTTCCATGCACACAGACCCCGAGGAGGGAATCGAACCTGGACCCCGGAGGTGCGAGTCCACAGTGCTAACCACTACGCCACCGTGCTCTTACATAACTATAGAGTAGGTAGATTAAAACTATGACATCGATCCAAAAAAGAATTGAACTTCTTGGCATAATGCTGGTGTATCAGAGGAACGGATCACTTTCAGATGCATCTTTATAGGGATCTAATCGCTCCGCTTCAGTCTGTGTGTATCACACTGCGGTGTGTCAGTAATTATTTTCCCGTAACAGCACACTCCACAATGGGTTTTTGATGGAGATGTGAACACCACACACACACACACACACACACACACACACACACACACACACACAAAGTCTTTTTATACAATTTGGTCGTATTGTATTCTTTCAGAGTTAAAAACTGTTCCTGTGCCTCCACACTGCCCACCTATTATATGTGCCTAGTTAGTGCTGTGTCTGGGTGTGTGTGTGTGTGTGTGTGTGTGTGTGTGTGCAGACGCAGTGGGAGAGATTGTGGCTTCTGCATAGACCTCTGGTTTGGCTGGAGTTTTTATGGAGGTAAAGGTGGAGGGCTTCCAGCAGCCACCTTTTGTTCTTTGTTTGCAGGCCGAGCGCTACATGTGTTGCAGTTTAGCCCACGTCCTCTTCGCCTAAATGGATAATTGTGTAAGAATTACGCTCCCCGAGGCTGCCATGGGAGGGATCATGCCGAGCTGGGGACCACAGGGAAGGTTTTAAGAGCATGGCAGCGCCTGGACTGTACCACCTAGACGGTGTCAGTCGGGGGGATGTTGGCTGGGAGTGACAGGACTCCTAGTGTTGATATTAGTAAAGTGTGTATGCTTATAACCTTTGCCACTTATACTGTCGAGCTCCACTAATCCAGGCGGCATGTGGTGACGTAACAGCTACGGCTGGCGAACATCAGGCTGTAGGTTTATGTTTAGTCTGCGCTCCTTTTCCATGACTGCTCGTCACTCAGTTGTTTTTTTTTTTTTTTTTTTTTTTCCTTTCTTCCCTGAAACATGCAGATAGGTGGAGAAAGTGAACAGCGCATTGTGTATTCTGTTGACCCGCTGTAACCGCCACAAACACCAAAACACGCAACTCGATCTTTGATCACGCTCCTATCGGTTCTGACAGAAAGGTAGTCCGTAATCCCGAGGCCTCGCGAGCGTGACGCGCAGATCTGCCACCGAGGCCTTCGAGAACATGTTTGTTTTTATTCCTCCGTCGTGCAGAAAGGAGTCGAGGCGAGTTCAAAGCGTTCACGCATATGGACACAAATGAATTCATGCTTGTGAGGAGTAGAAGAAAGCGTGCTGCTGGGGAAAAAAAAAAAAGAGAGAGAAAAAGACAAAGATGAAAGGCTGCTCGGTGGAATTGAAACCATTCAGGCCTCACATGAAATTAAGCTGAACTGAGAGCTACAAAGACGTTTTTTGCGAACGCAAAGAAGCGTGAGGACGCGCGAGGAAGTGAGAGACGGAGAGCCTCCCGTCCGCGTCACTGTAGCGGCATGAAGAATCCGAAAAACAGCGTCGTGATTAAAGGCATCGACATTTCCATTGTTTTCCAGGCAGTTATTATTGCATTATGAAAACTTCTGATTGGTCAGAATGTCTTTATTCAGAGAACGTCTGGCTATGATTCAAATCGCAGGTTTCTATTAATGCATTCTTTCTAATATAATTGGTTAATAATACATCAAATGTGGTCGAATTTTTTAAGTAATTTTCTTTTTCGCTTATTTATTTATTAATTTATTTACTGTTTTTTTTTAAAGAAGTCGCTCAGCTTTTGGAAGAACATTTCTTTCGACATTTTAGGACACGGAACCTGGCGCTATTTATTTATTTTTAAATTTAATTTTGTTTTTACTTTTACAGGCACCATCCATCTGTTTGTCCGTCCATCCATTATCTGTGTTGCTTATATTGGGTAGAGTCGCCACATAACAAGGGGCCCCTCCCAGTGAACTCGGGACACAAGGCGAGGTCCACCCTGGATAGGGTCGCAACAAACCCACACATATTTGCATCCCCAGTCAAACAGTCTGGGCAATTTGGAAACGCCAGTCAGCCTCCACCTCATGTCTTTGTACTGTGGGAGGAAACCAGAGTGTACCGGAGGTGAGATTCGAACCCCCAACCCTGCAGGTGTGACCCAGTACTGCTAACCCAGAAGTCCTGCCACTTTCCTTGGTATAAGTACATTTTTCTCTGGGCCCGTTCCTGAGTAAACTTGACCTCGATGATCGGTTTAATTTTTGAGAACACAAGCACTCCAGGCTCAGTCCAGTTGGACACTCGGGCAGAGCCTGGATCAGATATGGAAGCCAGTCGTACCTGAACATGGAACTGGACCGATGTTTGGAACGTGAAGTCATCAGTTTCCTCTGAAATATTGGTGTGCGTATTTTTGTTCACGCGTCAATCTCATCCAATATCATCAAGTATGAAGACACATGAGCGCGTCAACCTTGATTTATTTTTTATTTTTTTCCCCAAAATATCAATAAAATTAGGCATAACATAAAGATTGATATATCCTGTTCTCTTCTTCTCTTTGTGTTTAATGGTGGCCCACAAACCAACAGGGTGCATACTGCCACCTGCTGCATCGGAGAGTGAAAATACGCAAGTGTACCCGAGTACGGAGAATAATGATAATGTGAACGTTTGCATTCAAAGCTCCATAAGAGGAGTATAAAAGACTACAGAATGTGATGCTATTGGAAGATAATCAACTTTATTTTAGGAGGAGTAACTCTGCTTTGCTTTCTGCCTTTATCTCAATAACCTGACTTTGATCATTTTCTCATAACATCACATCGCCAAGTTACTGGAAGAACATTACCATGTTAAAAACAATGTGCTGTATGTAGTGCATGTAGTATTTGGAAATGAATCAAATTCAAGTTGTTATCAGTAACCTGTGCTTCATCACCGCAGCCTGTTGGGGATTATTTCCTGATAACAGGAGCCCTTGTGGTGTTTTATTCCTGAAATATTTACTGGAAGCTGTAACTTCTACCTCATTGCCAGGGATTTTTGTAGCCAAACCTGTTCATTTTTCAACACTACAGAACAGTTTCTTTCTTCGCCTCATGACCCGCCCCTCCTGCCTGGTAAGGGCTGGGCTTCTCGAATAGTCAAGGTTTTAATTACGCTCGGGAGCACCGAGGAGATGCAAATTACCCACCTTCACGGCAGCTCCACATTAAAGAAGCTTTGATCCCGTCATTAGAGGAGGCTGACCAGTTTAGGTCTCAGCAGACCTGCGTGCCCTGTTAAGACACACACACATACTGTATACAAAAAGCCCAATTTCCTCTTAGTCTGCTGCTGCTAACCGCTAACAGCTCTATAAAAGATACGCCTTCTAATTACGCTTCCTCCTCGACTTCCTCCTTCTGTCTCTGTACGTGGAACTCTCTCTAATTTCCCTCCTAATCTTAGTTCGATGCAGCCGAGCGCAGGCGACACAGCTGCTCGGAGAAAGCCAGCATATGTCAGAGCATAAGGAGAAAGACGACTCCTGCGTCTTAACGCTGGCTCGCTTTACCTGACAGCTTAACACTCAATTTTAAAGATTAGCAACGTTCTGTATTCCAGCTGGCTGGATGAAACTTCTTCGTTTTATAAGCGCGATATTTTTCAGGTTTGGACGCCTTCATCTCGGTCCAGACAGCACGGCCTGGTTTTTCTTATGAAATGTATGAAATTCTGTTTTCTTTGTCGAGATAGAAGAAATATGAGATGTGAATTTCTTTTAACACTCTGCTGCGTCGGCCAGTCGTGTAGCAGTGAGTCATTTTTCACCGAATGAAAGCAAAGATCAGTGAAGAGAGTTACAGCTGTTACGCTTATCAGGAAACAGAACAAAACAAAAAATCCCAGGATAAATGTTTTTATTATTAATATTTATATTCAGAATTAGGGCTGCATATGTGTGCAGTTATATGTGTGATTATACATTACAATACAATCTTTTTTTTTGTTGTTTTTAATTAGCACTACATTTAAAATGTTTTTTAAAAAAAACACACACACATTTATATCCATCGTGACCAAAAACTTGAATGACTAAATTCCGATTAATTTATTCCATCTTCCATAAATTTTACATATACAAATTTACTATAACTATTTTACATATACATATATACATGTATATATATATATATATATTTTTTTTTTCTTTTTTTATTAATTTTTTTTAGTATTATTATTTTTTATTTAATGTCTATAAAACACTTTTAACTAAAAGACTTAGTTGTGTTTTGAATAACAAATATACTAATATTTATGTATTATAAATAATAAATATAATATTAATAAAATAATTTATTTTTTTAATAAATAAATAATGAAAGTAATAAATAAATAAAAGTCCCTTAAAATTGTATAAATGCTACATTTATACAATCAACTTGAAAAATATATACATTCAAGCAAGTATTTTTAACAAAAATAAAGAGTATTTTTTTTTCAAATATGAAAGTGAGAAAAATAAATAATATATATCAAAATGTAATGTCTAAAAAGGATCAAGTAGATTTTATATAAAAATATAAAATTTCCAATAACAAAGGCCATGTCTGATTAATTTTTACATGTTTATAAAAACAAACAAATATATATATTATGTTTGATCGATTTGATGCAATAAGTATGCATGTGATGATAATAATAATAATAATAATAATAATAATAATAAACATTATAAATTATTTTGTGCGTTAAAAAATTACTTTCACAAGCCAAATCTTTTTCTCATGCCCTCCTCCGTTTTGTTCGTCACAGATGGAATTTCGTTCCTTTCTTTTTTTTTTCCTTTCCTCTTAAGTGCTTCATGCTCCTGTTGTGCTCCTGATATATATGTGCGTGCTTGTGTGTGTGTGTGTGTGTGTGTGTGTGTGTGTGTGTGTTTACACACCAGTATGAATGGAGAAAGACACCCTTTGCAGCGTAGCACTTTCAAGTTGCTCCCTGTAGGAAAAAATAATACGAGAGCCTTCTAAACACGCTTTTCGGCATGAGGAGCGTTTCGGGGCTCCCTCGTCTTTCCTTCAGCTCTAGACCCTCTGTCTCCATCAGCCGTCTCTCCACATACACACACACACACACACGATTTTAGTTGATATTTCTGAGGGTCTGAAACAACCACACAACGTTTTTATTATCCAAGGGTCTGCCGGGGTCGATTGAGAGTTTTTTTTTTTTCCTAAAGTCAGGTTCTTTTGAAATGTCTAGTCCTATTAAAGCAAGACAAGTCGGCTCGTGTTATCATGATGAAGACCTTTCTTCACTTACCCCGAAGTCTTTATAAGATTAAAAATGTCTGTCGAGTAGGAGTGCAGATTGGGCCATCTTTTTTACGTCTACAGCTGAACGTCTGCGCTGAAAGAAATTTAAATCAAATGTTTATATCTCAGCATGTACAGTACTATAGACTTACATTATGCTGACGTTCTAAACGGTCATTTACAAATTGTAAAACACTCGTTTCTCAGTTCAGGGAGGGGAAAAAAATAAACATGGACGGCTGCACAAAACTGCGTGTGTTTTGTTTGCTCTGTCAGAACATGTAAAGCTCAGAAAAAACTAATTTCAGTGAACTTTTACACAAACTGCTGTTCTGCACAGACGTGCTGGGAGTATGAGGAGCATACAACTCGAACCAGGGCTTGCGCTGAAATTTCTGGTGAATGAAGATGTAAAGCTGATTGACATTTGCAGAAGACGTTAAGCACGGCACATCACGGTGATGGGACTCTTAGCACGATCCCTGAAAATTGACGGATAACTTGTCGCCTGGGCGGCACGGTGGTGTAGTGGTTAGCACTGTCGCCTTGCACCGCCAGGGTCCGGGTTCAGTCCCCGGCCAGGCTCGATTCCCGTCTCTGTGTGCATGGAGTTTGCATGTTCTCCCCGTGCTTGGTGGGTTTCCTCCGGGTACTCCGGTTTCCTCCCACATTCCAAAGACATGTAGGTTAGGTTAATTGGCGTTCCCAAATTGCCCGTAGTGTGTGAATGAGTGACTGTATGTATGTGTGTCTGTGCCCTGCGATGGATTGGCACCCTGTCCAGGGTGTACCCTGCCATGTGCCCCAAGTCTCCTGGGATCGGCTCCAGGCCCCCCGTGACCCTGAATACAGGATTAAGCGGTATAGATGATGAGTGAGTGAGTGAACTTGTCGCCTACTTCCCGAAGATACGCATCTCTCTGTGTGAGAACTGCACACACAATCATTCACCAACACCACTTGTACATTACAGGATCTCCACTGGGATTTACTGTCACATCCCCCGTACACTCCTGACCTTGCTCGAAGCCATTTCCAAGCCACATTTTTACTCCAGGAGTTCCTGGAAGGCTAGCGTTTCGGAGATGAATCACAGAGAGTTGAGAAAAGTTTCGGTATCCAAGCACTAGTGACATACCGGGATAAGTGTTTTAGTGTATCAGGGGATTATATAGAGACGTAAAGGGAGTTATTCTGAACAATCAAAAGTCCCACTTTGACTCGAACACCCCTTGTAAACAGACCTCATATTTTCATAATGAAATGAGATTTATTGCCATTATTATGACTAGGATTGCTTTCCATCATTGCAGATTGGAATAGACCCGGTATTTAATCATGCCTAGAAGCGATCCAAAATTTCTGATTTTCAAAGAGGCCGGAGTCTTGGACAAACTGAGGATGGACTGTCCAAGAGATACATAGCTAAGAGGTTTGAAATCCCCGTTTGTGCCTTTGTGCTCTTCAAAGATCTGTTGAGACGAACAACGCTCTCATTCTTTGCCTAGGTGCGTTTTTTTACCTTGACGGAAAATCACTAAAGAGAAAGTAAAAGCATTAATAAGTAAACGTTACCTGTTCAAAGATCAAAGCTGTACTACATCGTGAAGCATTTGGGTGTCTATTGCTCAAAAAGACTGTCAAAATAACCATGAGTATGGTCAGTATTATACAGGGTGGGCCATTTATATGGATACAATAAATTGACAATCCATCACAATGGGAAGCACATTGAACACATTTTATAAGTGGTCAGAAACCTGTAAATAACTCATGAAAGAATAAAGTTACGTTAAAACCAAGCACACCATTGTTTTTCTTTGAAATTCCCAATAAGTTTGATGTGTCGCATGACCCTCTTCCTATTGAAAAAACAAAAGTTGGATCCAAGATGGCCGACTTCCAAATGGCCATCATGGTCACCACCCATCTTGAAAAGTTTGCCCCCTCACATATACTAATGTGCCACAAACAGGACGTTAATATCACCAACCATTCCCATTTTATTAAGGTGTATCCATATAAATGGACCACCCTGTAGTTTTAACCAAGTCCTGATTTAAAGCTGGCTTGGCTAGAAATGACCTTCTGAGTGTGAATAGAGACATGGTCGTGATCCTACTATAGGAGTATAAAGGAGTATAAAAAAGCTCAACCAGAGATACAACAGGGAGTGTCCGAATGGATAGTTATTAGCTTTATTTAATGCTTACATATTTTCATGTCCTCAGTCCATCAGAGTGGTACATATACAGTAAGCACTTCAGGATGTGTCTTCATACAATATTTATGCATTTAATGTATTTCAATGCTTATCATGTATAATGTATACAAATTGATTGCTATTATTTTTTACCTCTCTACAGGAGGTGCCGTCACCGTAAATAAATAAATGAATAAATAAAAAGAATACATTTCTAAAAAAAATAATAATAATAATCTTATATCACAGTATTTATTTCACTCGTTCACAAGTTCCTACAGGCCAGGAGCTCAGTTTGTTAAGCGCGTGGCAGGTGTTTTTTTTTTTTTTTTTCTTCCCGCTTATTTTGTGAACAGATTTTACAATAATTACTTGATTATATTGCAGCAGCACAGGCAACTGATTATTTGTCCGAAAAGAGAGAGTGAATGAAAAGGGAAAGAATGAAGAAGAAGGAAAACAGGGCGTGTGAGTACAGTCAGACAATTACTACGTCCAGCGGTGCAGATCTGTAGCTGTAGCATTTCAACGGCTGATAACGATTCTATTTTTCTCAGTGCTAATGAGGGGTTTGATCTCGCCTCGAGCTAGATGGCTGCGCTGAATAGAGCTGCGTTTAGTTCGAACAAATCCTCTGTCTTGGTGTAAAACACCTGTTAAAAAGACAAAGAACATGAGGAACTGAGAGATTGTAAAGCTACAAGACCATAACTCATGTCCCAGAGCTCACGTACGGGGTGTTTGGTCCCTATTAACCACCTCCTGGTCTGGTCCCCACTAGGAATGTTTATGCAGCCTTTGTTTACATATCTATTAAAACTAAATATAATTCGATTTTTCTAAAAATATTTGAGATGAATGTTACTTCTGAATCTGGGAGCCTTATATTAATTAGGTGGACTACTACTAATTGTGTCAGTAGAAGGTCCTCACTTTGCATATGATGTATGTGTGGTGTGTGTTTTTGTACGG
>CM059214.1:3726071-3738571 GCA_030347435.1 Clarias fuscus
CACACTGTTCACTGATGGGTTCTGCTTGTGCGCTGACCCGCTTCTGCTGCTGGAGCTACAAACCATGAGATCACGAGTCTACACATCCGGATGACACGGCTTTCAAATGGAACTGCACTAGCCAGTGCAGTTCCATTTGAGAAAGAAATGTGTGTGTGTGTTGATTAGTTTTCCATTACAGCAGCTCAGCTCCCAATCACAACGCGCTCCCTCTAATATTGTTTCCATGGTAACAGCTCCAGTGTCAGCCGCTAGGTTTACTAATACTGTACATGGACCGAGCTCCAGTTTCTCATCACATGACAAGTTGTGCTTTAGTCTTTTGGTAACTTGTAGACAAACTGAAGGAACAGCTGTTTAGACTGTAGCTGATGTTGTGCGATGAAGTCGTGTTGTTGATTTAGTTTCCTATAACAGCACATCGTCATGTATTTCTTTTATTTACAGGTAAACATGTATAAATGTAAGTGTATGTGTACGTAGAAATTGGAGTAACTAAATTAAGAATGTAATATTTTCCTGCTTTTTCATGCTTTCTTGCCTAGTGTGTAGCATCATTAATAATAAAATCTACATTAACTCTTGTACCCTAAAGAGTTGGGGACTAAATAAGAATCTCTACTCCGTAAACAGAACAATAACAACAACAACAACAACAAAATCATCAACGCGTGATCAGCTTTTATTTCAGAGACTTTTTATTTCGGATGCAAATAATGTTAAGATGTATTTTATTTTTATTTAAATCATTTGTTGCATGAATACTTTATGTTCCTTTAAAATGATTTTCATGAGCTACTATCATAAAACCCAAACAGGCATTTCATCATTGCATCGAATTATGCAGAACAACTCCACTAATTAGTCTTTTTTTTTTTTTTTTTTTTTTACAAAACCTTAAAAATAATAGCAACTATTTAAAGAAGATACAATATTTCTGCATTTGTTATATTTGTCACTGCATTGGTTATTCTACAAGGTTATAATCTGAGTCTGAGAATCCTAACAGAAGCAGAGGTTTTATTGGTTCATTAAACCCATGTGGCTGCAGCCTGACAGACTTGTCCTTATTTTTTTTTGCTTTGCTTGTTTCAGACAATGCTGAGCCTCCGACTAATCCTCCTCCAGTCGCAGAAGAACGCTGCCTCAGAGAAACCCTGCTGGATCAAGCCACACAGCCATATTGTAAGCACACATACACACAAACTACACGCATAAAACTTTGCACCTTGTCTGATTCTTTAATGTTTTATTAGCTGTGAATCTGCTGGGGTTTACAGACGCAAAGCCTCGTTCTCAGTTTTCTATTCAAACTAACATTAACAGCTTCAGTGAAACACGGAGCTCTGATCTCACCTCTGTGCAACTTTTTATCATGAGCACAATCACATGGTCCATGAACACTTAATTGCTCCAGGCTTGGGCCTTCTTACTCCTATTACAGTGGAACCTTGGATTACGAGCATAATTCGTTCCGGAAGTGGGCTCAAATCAAATCAGATTTTCCCTTAAGAAATAATGAAAACTCAAATTATTCGTTCCACAGGCCAAAAAAATAAATACATAAAAATAATTAATACAATCTATAAAGTGAAAATAAAACAGATTAACCTGCACTTTACCTTTAAAAAAAAGGAAAAAATAAATCACGACAGATAAGTGTTTCCTTTTGTGCATGCAGGCGCCGTGTGTGTGTGTGTGTGTGTGTGTGTGTGTGTGTGTGTGTGTGTGTGTGTGTGTGTGTGTGGAATTAGCCCCTTCCCTCGCCTCGTTTTACACAGTAACACTCCTCCTCCCTCTCCCCACCTCGCTTTCTTGTTTCATAACAAACACACACACACACACACACACACACAATGGAAGCACTGTTTTAACGGGGGAAAAAAGAAATCTCTCTGACCTGGCATGAGCGCATACTAACGGAATCACTGCTGTAAAGTAAAAAAAAACAAAAAACAAATGAACCAGCACCTTACCTTTGAAAAGATTCACGACAGAGCTGAGTTTCTGTGTGCGTGAGTGAAGGGGGGGCGGATTTGGGTGAAAAGAGTGTGTGTCCGTGTGTCGGTGTCAAATTACGTGCGCACACACATAGGAGACGCTGAAACACAGAGGGAGATGTTGATTATACCAGTAAGAGACGAGCACTAAGACCCAGGGGAGCAGGGGAGACGATTACCCACAATTCCGCAGCGCAAGAGTGCCGCTCGGTGTCAAAATAAGAGGCCCATGCGTGATGCATGATACTCAGCACTTGTAAACCAACACTTGCTCGTTTTTTAAATCAAAATTTATTACAAATCTTTGCTCGTCTTGCGGAACACTCGTAAACCACGTTACTCGCAATCCAAGGTTCCACTGTATTATTATTATTATTATTATTATTATATGCCAAAAAGCTTAGGCGACACGTAGGGATCACTATTCATCGTCTCATATCAGAGTCATTGCTGTCGTCCATCATTTATCGCATCGATGTCACACTTTTCTTGTATCTGACTTTGAAACCATTGTAACACTCAGCTAAGATTATCTTACCCGATGCTACACAAAAAACGAGAGATCTTTTTCTCCGTGTCGGAATGCCTAAAAACCCGTGAGCAAGAAAGACAAAACACCGACCAATTAGGACAAACCAAACGTGTATTATACAAAAAGTAAACAAAAAAGGTGCACCAAAACCAACAACAAAGAAAATAATATATACAAAATATATACAAAGTCCAACAGAATGTGTGTGAGTGTGTAAAATGTCCAGAGTACAGGTTATTGCTAACGAGAGTGAGAGAGTGGAATCGGTCTCAGCGGAAAATATATCGGATATCGGAGTGAGAGTGTTCTGATGAAGCAGTCCAGACGGTGTTGTTCCTGATGAAAATGTAGACCCGCAAGGCACAGTCCTCGACAGTCTCTCCGTGAACTCCGTGTACTTGTAAACAATATCAGCGCGCTGGTGGCCCTCAGTGCGCAAGGATGTATGGGAATTCGTCAGGTCTTGTAAAACCTGCCAGAGCACCAACAACAGCAATACGTGCACCTGTGGCTTCCAGAGTTCCGCTATTCTCTTAGCTCCACCCATCATGAAACCTCGGGGGCAACATCAGCGGAGGTATCGCTGGGCGGGACAATCAAGGGGCCACTGGCACGAAGCATGGACTGACCACCCACACCAGACCAACCAGCAACTTCTCTCCATCCCAACCCAAGAAACCAAGCGGAGGAAGAAACGTTACATCCAGAGAGTCAGGACGCCAAAAATGCCAGCTCTAGAACTTCCCAGCAGAACGAAGCGCACGTCCTACTGGGCGAACTGGTTTGGCTGAAAGACACACCCCTCTCCTCCGCACCTTCAAAAAACTCTGCTAAGCTAGCGCCCAAGTGGGGGGGTTCCAGCAGCAATTAAAAATTATAAAAGGGCCAATAAATTACACTGCCATAGGGCTAACCCCAAATAACCTTGTGATGAAATGTGTTTTTTTTTGTGTTAATATGGGCTCTCTCTAACCCTGGCGAGACTTTGCCTTGCGGGTCTACATTTTCATCAGGAACAACACCGTCTGGACTGCTTCGTCAGAACACTCTCACTCCGATATCGGCCTCCCGGGATTATTCCATTTTTTCCGGTGAGACCGATTCCACTCTCTCACTCTCGTTAGCAATAACCTGGACTCTGGACATTTTACACACTCACACACATTCCATTGGACTTTGTATATATTTTGTATATTTTATTTTCTTTGTTGTTGGTTTTGGTGCACCTTTTTTGTTTACTTTTTGTATAATACACGTTTGGTTTGTTCTAATTGGTCGGTGTTTTGTCTTTCTTGCTCACGGGTTTTTAGGCATTCCGACACGGAGAAAAAGATCTCTCGTTTTTTGTGTAGCATCGGGTAAGATAATCTTAGCTGAGTGTTACACCATTCATGGAAAAATGTGACCAAACGTTCACAGAATAGTTATTTGGAAGCGTAAACATGCAATAGCTACTGTACCTAATGTATGTTTTATCTAATATCATACAGGTTTAGTAATCTGGTTGCATTGTAATAGAAAATAACACCTCTAGGTGGCACTGTAGACAGAATGTGAGTTCAGAAGAAGTTTCGCTATAATGCGTCTCTGATTCCTTCATGTATGTTGTGAACTACTGGCTTGTATAGTTGATGTTTAGTACCGTAGATGTGCATCAGCTATCCAATGTGTCGCTTACCTGTGATGCATACAGTACGTGACAAATAGAGACGACTATCCACCATCTCGCACCAGCGTCATCATCGTCTGTCATCCTCAGGCTCCTCAGAATCCACAATTCCTCCAAAGCCACTTTGGAGAATTTTACCAAACTGTCACATAACCCTTATTAGCTGATATAGACATGTACAGTACTAGCTATTTAGCTATTTAATTTTTAGAAGTAGCACATTCAGTGGGCAGATGGAATTTCCATGGAAGACTCATTTTTTTGTTTTCGGATTTATATTATTCAATAAGATTCTGTAGTTTAACTTAATGAATCTGACCGAACTGTACTGACCTACAGTAGACCTAGACTGGACAGGTTATGGGTAATAATGAAATGAATTCATTAGTGATTAACTGGAATGAACCTGAACTTTAAAATGAATTTATCTAAACTATATAGACTGAACTGATTTGAACTACATCGTATCAACAGTAAAGCCACGCTTCACCCAGCCAATGAAGATGCGCAGACGTTTCCGAGAGCAACCCGTAGGCAGCTCGATGAGGCTAAACTGTGTGGCCACCGGGAACCCTCCACCATGCATCACCTGGTGGAAGGACCAGGAGCAGCTTCCTGCTCCCACCCGGGCCAAACGCCCACAATGGACCCTTATGCTGAAGAACCTGAAGGCACAAGACAGTGCTCGCTACACCTGCCGTGTCTTCAACAGTGCAGGGCACATTAATGCCACCTACACAGTGGAGGTCATTGGTAAGTTTGTGTGTGCTAATGATTGCATACAATCTGAAATGTCCTGGTCAAATGTACTTCGTGATCTATACAGTTATCACCTCCAATAACAGTGAGATAAACATGATGGAAATGTTAATCAAATTGATGGTGAAGACAAGTTCTGTGCCAGATCTGATTCTGATGTGTTTTTAGAGCGGACAAATTCCAAACCCATGCTGACTGGAAACCACCCTCTGAACACCACAGTGGAGCTTGGAGGCACAGCCTTGTTCCAGTGTAAAGTGCACAGTGATGTGAAGCCCGTGATCCAGTGGCTGAAACTGCTTGAGCCGGGTATGGAGCGGCGATACAACACCACCCTACAGATTGGGGGTCAGTACTACATGGTGTTGCGCACCAAGGAGGCTTGGCCACGGCCTGATGGCTCATACCTCAACAAACTGGCCATCGTCAAAGCCCGAGACGAGGATGCTGGCATGTACATCTGCCTTGGAGCAAACTCTATGGGCTACAACCTCCGTAGTGCCTACCTCACTGTTCTCTCAGGTGTGTGTAAATGACTTTTTTTAGGGGATGTTCCTGCTGAATGATAAATTGTGATTGTGTTAACAAGAAATGTGTATTTTTGTATCTGCAGATCCCCCGGTGGAGAAGCCAGTCCCCCCAGCACATCTGAGTTCTGGTCTTCCATGGCCTCTGATCATCGGGATCCCAGCTGCAGCTCTGCTCATGGTTGGTACGATTGTGTTGTGGTTGTGCCATAGTCGCCTCCGTCACGGGCCCCTACGCCCTCGCTCCGCACCCTACCGAGAGCGCCACGGCCCTGATAAAGACCCCAACACCCCCAGCAGTGGCAGCTCTGACTTTCCCACTCGTAGACTTATGGGAATGGGATCCCCAGGCTTCGGTGGGCCTACAAAGACTTATTCCAAGGTTTACATGGACATGCACACCCACACCCATACGCACACACACTCACATGCTCATATGGAGGGGAAAGTGCACCAGCATTTTCACTACCAGCGCTAACAGGCTATGCTGTGCCTAAAATTTTAAGCTGTTAAAGCTAATGCTGCTAGCCTGCTTTATACGGACAGTGGGTCTTCTGTTTCGGTCAGGAAGCTGGATCTGAACTGCATTACCCTTGAGAACTGACGGGAGTGTTAAAGGAAACAAAAAGCCAGCCAAACATGGAGCAGTGTTCATACCCTTAATGTTCCGGTAGGCCACATTTACCTTGAAAACTCTCAGGGCAGTGTGTGTGTTTTAATAGACCCAAATCAGATTATTTTGTATTTAAGAAAAATCATTGCACATCTGAAATTAAATAAGGTGCTGGAGACCAAAGGAAATATGCAAAGGCAACATATTGACTAAACTGACCGTAGCCCATCTGTGGAATCTCGTACAAACCTTCTCTCTCTCCTGGCCATCAGTAGAAACGTTCACCACAAATTCATTGCTGTTCGGACATTATTTGGGTGGTAGTTCATTTTCAGCGGTGAGACTGACATGGTAGTTTAGGTAGTTCTGGTATACAGTAGGTGCAGCAGATATACTGCAGCAGTGTTTCTAGCATTTAAAAACCCCAATATCACAACTGGGGTGAAAACCAGTCCACCAAACAAAACTCTGTAGTGAACTCAGAAACTGAGGAAGCACAGATGAACAGTACTGCCTTAAAAAATTCAGGATGCTTAGATGTTCTCCAGTGGTTCCTCTGGTAGAACCATTAAAGTATCCATGTAGAACGTCTGAGAAGATTCTTAGTCATCCAGGTGAGGTTATCTGGAAGTTAAGTTGCATCAACTGGACTTCTTTCTTGTCGAGTTGAAACGTGTCACTAGTCATATAAGGAGTGCTATGGTTTCAAACTAACAAGAAAAAATGTCCAGTTGATGCGACCCAGCTTCAAGATTTCCATGTAGAACCATAAAGCAATGTGACTTACCATAAGAATGGGTCTGTCTTCCAAACACAAAGGAAATCATCCAGAAAGAACCCTTGAAGAACCATTGAATCAATTGCGTACATATAGAATGTGCTACCAATTCCAAATGACTGTTTTTTTTATACCCCCTCGTGTGTGACCAGCATGGTAGAGTCTGACCCATGTAGTGTTCATGTTCAGTGTCACAGCTGTACCTGGAATGAACCCATGCTCGCAGGTCGTTTCCACTGAGTGAGGTGTAGCAATGAGATGACTAATGCATCGCCGAAAGATGGACTACATCCAGTATACAATAAGAATATGCAGCACAGTATTGGAATGACTCAAACCTGATAAGGATGAGCAGTTCTTTTTACAGTGTGTAATAATTCTGTTTCAACAAGAGCGCATCAGAAACCCATACTGTGGATATTTTGCAATTTTCTGTTAATATATTAACTTCTTTTAAATGTGATCCCTTTGTGAAGACTGAATAGCTGTGTAAAGAAGCAGAAAACCGAATGAGGGCTTTTTTTTTTTTTAAGTGTCTCCTTTTTACGTTTGTTTTTGTTTTGTTCTATTTGTTATTATGTATTCATCCAATTATATGCAGTATTAATATTGTTTATCCTGTCCAGAAATATGCAAAAATCAGAGAACAATCTAAAAGCCATACAATTCATTTACTTGCAATATTTACAGTTCAAAGTTAGTTTTGTATCTGGGGACATGGTGGCGTAGTGGCACTTTGTCCTCTCAACTAAAAGATCGATGGTTCGGTTCTGCCTCGGGTCTATGCGCATTTAGTTCGTGTGTTCTCTCCATGCTTGGGGCGTTTTCGTCCCACTGTCCAAAAGACATGCAGATTGTGCTTATTGGCGTTTCAAAATTGCCCATAGTGTGAGTGTGTGTGTGTGTGTGTGTGTGTGTGTGTGCTTGAGTGCCCTGTGATGGATTGGATCCTTGTCTAAGGTGTACCTCACCCACGTACAGTACACTGGGATCGGCTCCAGGCTTCCCGAGACCCTGTCCGTGATAAGCGGTATAAAGTATGAGTAAGAGAGAGTTTTATATCTAAGTCATAAAAAAGAAATTATTATAATAATAATAATAAATAAATGTACTGTTTTTCACAATATTGCGGTGAGATAATCGTTTTTATGTATTTTATCCTTCTTTTGCTCTATAAAGCTCCCTTTAAAGAATGCAGATATTGTAAATAGTGCCGCATGGACACTGCGATTTCACTGTGGTGCTGATGTAAGCATATTTGAAATGGTATTTTTCTAATAAACAAACAATGTTGATCTGTGTATTGTGTTCGTTTGATGTTATTCTTTCCAATAAAAAAATAAAATGCCAGTGAAATGGATTTTTTTTTTTTTTTTAGGTTTACAACACTAAAAAGAAATTCTAAAAAGTAACTTTTATGCTTAAACATTTTCCTGTTCGTTTTTTATCGTTTCAGATTAATTTTATGGTTAAAATCAATAACCAAAAATCTTAATGGTGGTATGAAATGATCATATTAGTGAATGTTGTATAAAAATATGGTGCGGGGAAAGCAGAGGATGTTCCAGATGATGAAAGAAGATAAGATATACTTTTATTCGTCCCACAGTGGGGGAATGTCTTTGTTACAGCAGCAAAGAAAAAATGTGCAGCTAGAAAGTAGGGACAGTACAATGTGGGAATACAAAAGAAAAAGAAAAACAATACAAAAGTTGCACTTTCAAACCAATTACATTAGGGTAATATTGCACAGTTTAAAATGCTATTGCACATTTTTCAACAAAGTTTGTACGATGACTCTGTTGGAACTGTGACTCGAGTTTCTTCCCATACTACGGCTTTGACTCGACACAGGATGCAGGATGAAGCTTTGTACTCATCCATGTTCCATGACTCACTTCTCTCATGGCCACCACTTTGGGTTGCATCCATCAATCTTCATCAGCATCTCAATCAACAAGCATGGATCAGGTGATTGGAAACTAACAGAAATATGGGTATTTCTGCTGTCTCTGATGGCAGCCATTGTGGGGTCAGAGTAGTCATTAAGGCAGCTGATGTTGCAGGTATCATCTTGAAGTTAGATTTACCAAATGCATGAGATCACCAACGAGCCCTCTTCCTTTTCGTCATCTATTGAGCCCCTACTACTACTACTAAAGCTGCGGGAAACCAGTTTTTTTTTTTTTTTTTTTTTTTTTTTACAGTATACTACCAATGTTGTCTCCTGATAAACTCACTTATTATTACTTTAGTCTCATTGTATCTTCTCATTGGAATGTTACATTACAACCAGGTCTCTTATAGTCTATATAACTGTATACATATAGAGCATAAGACATAAAGGTCAGCTGTTCTGGAACTGTTCCTACAAGAACAGTATTGTGTCGAGTGCGTTTGTAAAACCCATCAATATCCATGATGAAACTATCTCTCGTGAAGACCTTCCCGGGAAAGCAAGACCAAAACTTACTGTAGCTCTGCTGCAGAGGAGAAGTTCATTTAGAGTCACCAGCCTCAGAAATCACCAATTAACAACCAGCATCTCAGATTAGAGCCGTTATGAAGCTTTACAGAGCAGAAGTAGCAGATATACATCTCAATATCAACTGTTCAGAGGAGAAACGCCTTCAGTGATGTTTAGAAAAAATCAGTGTAGAAAAAAATACAAATCCGGAACGACCATGGGATTAAAAGGTGTGTCCAAACTTCTGACTGGTAATGTATGTACAGTATAAAACAACATAAAAATGTCCTTATTACTTTCATCCAGGACTTTTCATACGCCGCTGTCCTTAATCTAAAGACACACCTTCTCTAACTCCTCCAAGCTCCTGAACACAGCTCTGAGCGCGGCTGATGATCCGGTTGGTTCGGTGCCGAGTGCAGGGATCAGCCTTTAACTGCCTCCAAATTGGCCAGCCTTGTCTCCAAACTCTCACATCTATGATTCATGTTTCTCTCAGATTTTGAAATCAAAGCGTGCGTTGTTATCTCTGGAAAGCACGAGGCAGTCACGCATCAGAATTTCAATTAAGGTAAGCCGAGGGACGGTAAAAGATTTAGCACTGGGTTTGTTTACTTAAATACACACATTTTACACACAAAAAAAAATCAGAATGGCAATTAGAGACGTTACAAAGTAGACAGTCAGATTCTTGTTGTGTATCCTGTATAATACAGTATATAATGTACGGTATATTATGAATATATATAGACTGAGAGACTCTAACCGAGGAGTTGCATGCAGTGGACATGTTCAGCTAGCGAACACAATGTGCTGTTAAATTCAAGCGTGACAACGATTCCTCGACACTTTCACATTTCCTCGTACTGTATGTGGCAGAGAAAAACTCCATAGATGTGATGTGCTGGTGATTCAGTACATTCAGGTGGTCATGTGACTTCATTTTATCTCCACATAACGTTGCTGAGTCTCGACCTGAGCGACTGAAGGAACCCCAGATCATAACACTGTCTTCAGAGGCTTGTACAGTGGACACTATGCATGATGGGAGCATCGCTTCATGCGCTTCCCTTCTCACCCTGACACGCCCATCATACTGGAATAGGCTCAATCTGGACTCATCAGGTCACATGACCTTTTCTCATCGCTCCAAAGACCAGTCTTTATGATCTCTAGCAAACTGAAGCCTTTAGTCTCACTAACAAGTGGTTTTCTTATGTACACACGGCTGTTTAGTCCCAGTCCTGCGAGTTCTCATCACATCATGTGTGTGTGTGGAAATGCTCTCAGTTTCACTATTAAACATGGCCGTGGTTTCTAATATCATATTTTATATGAGTTGATCATTTTGACAGTTCAGCACTATGCGTTCAGGTTTTAACAAGTTGATCAACAGTGTTTAATCCAGTTCATGTCAATTCAAATCTACTAAGTTTAAATGATCTCGGCTTGATGTAGACTAATAATTTGACGTTTTTTAAATACAGTGGAACCTTGGATTGCGAGTAACTCGGTTTACGAGTGTTTCGCAAGACGAGCAAAGATTTTTAATACATTTTGACTTGAAAAACGAGCATGTCTTGGTTTACGAGTGCCAAGTTTTTTGACACCGACACATACACACACACACAGGAGGAGTTTTACTGTGTAAGACGAGGCGAGGGACGGGGCTAATTCCACACACACACACACACACACACACACACCTACACACACACACTTACACACACACACAGACACACACACAAATACACGGCACCTGCGTGCACAAACGGAAACACTTATCTTTTGGGATTTATTTTAACTTTTTTTTTAAAGGTAAAGTGCAGGTTAATTTGTTTTATTTTTACTTTATATATTGTATTCATTATTTTTCTGTATTTATTTTTTTCGGCTGTGGAACAAATTATTTGAGTCTTCATTATTTCTTATGGGAATATTTGATTTGGTTTACGAGTGTTTTGGAATATGCGCCTGCCTCTGGAACAAATTATGCTCGTAATCCAAGGTTCCACTGTAGTGACTTTTTTTTTATTTGTTTTTGGCCAGACAGTGTATATATGCACCTATTAAGTTCAGTATGATTAATTAATAAAAAGTCTTCGGTCAGATCATATACAAATAGCATCAGGTTGCCGCTAATCTGGTCTTTTTTACCCAGTTTGCACACACATACATCTCTTTTTTTTTGTTTTACAATAATGAAAGCGTCTACAGTATAATCCATAATGGGATTTTATAACTAAATTGAAAATAATAATCATCACATAAATGAGTGTCTGCTTTAATCCTAGAATCAAATGTAACAGATTCCCACGCATCGTCCATGTGCATGTGCATGTGCGTCTCACTGTGTGTATTTTGCTAATATTCCTGCAATAAACAAATGATGCTCTATTTCTCTTGGCCGTGCCGTGTGACTAGATTGTGTATTTGTAGTGAGAATAAGACTCTGGCCACCGCTGAGGTATGTGTTGACTTTGTGCTCGGGTGCTGTATGAGTTTAGCAGAGGAATGCGGTGAGAAAATTAAAAGCCACAGTCTCAGCAGGATCTGCTGCTTATTAACACTGAGTTATGTTACAGCCAGTGAGTTGTGGGCTGCCGGAAAGATTTCAGCAGCAGATATTACTGGGTGAGAGGCAGGATGGGGTTCACACTGGTTGGCCTGGTGCTGGTCCACTGCAGAACACACACACACACACACACACACACACACACACACACACACACACACACACACACACACACACACATGCTTATTTCATATAGGGCATGGGAGGAGGTTGAAGCAAATGCCAGGAGGGTCAGGGCACAAGGCAGGGGACAGCCTGGGCGAGCGAGATCATATCATAGACTAAAATGATATTTCTTGCTAAATCCCAGTTGCCTCTACCAGGAGGGTAAAAATAAAACTTAAACCAATTATTCAATAAAAATAAATAATTCAATTTATTATTAAAATTAATTATATAAAAAAATATATGTTTTTAATTGATTTAATTAATCAATTAAAAAAACAAAGATTCATCAATTATTATTTCGGAGGTGTTTTGGAGTGGAAACATATACTATACCGTATCCCATATACCATATATTAAGTCTTTCCTGCGAGCTCTAGGGACGCACTGGTTCTGTATGCGTCCACAAGCATGT
>CM059214.1:3743571-3781071 GCA_030347435.1 Clarias fuscus
CTTGATATACTGTATGTATAGTCTATACCTGAGGCACAAGATGATACACACTGGACAGAGTCGCAATCCATCGCAGGGCTCAAGCGCACACACACACACACACACACACACACACACACACACACACACACTCACACACACACACACACACACACACACACACACACACACACACACACACACACACACACACACACTATGGGGAATTTGGGAATGCCAATCTGCATGTCTTTGGACTGTGGAAGGAAATCGGAGTACCTGGAGAAAACCCACCAAGTAACAGGGAGAACATTCCACACCGTCCATGCACACAAACCCCGAGATGGGCTTGTCAGTCCAATTCTATATAAATGTATTGTACTTTTTGTATTGTACTTCTATATAATTTTTTTTTTTTTTTTTGTACTCAATTTTCATGGCTATCAGGATGAAGAGCCGCTGAATAACTGTGTAAATAGACTGTGTGAATAACATAAGAGCTGACACCTTACAACATATGCGACCATGCTGTTGTGTGTTCAGATCAGCTGAAAGCGCAGTGTGAAGAAGAAGAAAAAAAAAAAAAAGAAGCAAAAACATATTACAATATTAGACATCTATTTAAAATCTGTTTCTAATTTTACATCGTATATAAAAAGAAAAAAAAAAAAAAAAAAAAGGAGAAGAATACGGAGGAGAAAAAAACCACAACGGTGTGGCTTGAGACAAACAAAAATATCCTCACATCCTGTGGAAAGTTTGAGAGGCGAGAAACCGATGGCGTTTCTGAGAAAAGCGACTCGGGCGGTCAGAGCGGCCTGCAGAGATGAAACACAACGAGCTGCAGTGAGTGAAGGGGCAAAGAGACAAACAGCTAAACCACACACACACACACACACACACACACACACACACACACACACACACACACGCACACACACAGAATGCATGTAAATAAATTAAGAGAGAGAGAGAATGTGATTGGTTGGTGTCACACAGTGGTGGGGGCGGAGTCAGGTTACTCATATCACCTCATCGCCACATACATCTTATTGAGTTCAGATGTGCATCAAATGTTCGATGTATTTATTATTTATTTCCGTTCTTACATTTTTATTTATCTCTAAAGTGTTTATTAAAATGATTTACCGAACATCTTGTCAGTGTGGTCCTAGAAGCTGGGACGCCATTGTACATGAAGAGGAGTTTCCACAGTGGATAGGGCTCAGCTTGAACACTCTGATCAGCGGATGATCAGCCGGTGCATTGTGTGTTCTTACACATTTTCCATCAAAGCCAGAATTCACTTTTTCAGCCGATTCTGCTGCAGTAGCTTTTCTGTGGGATTGGACCACATGGGCACCTATTGACCATGTTGTCACTGAGTGTCCTTCATTGGACCACTTCTGGTACGTGCTAAACACTGAACAACTGGAACAGACGACAGTGGCTGTTGTTTTGTTGGCGCTCTGACCTAGGAGTCTAGACATTACAAGCCTTGTCAAAGTCACTAAGATCCTTACACGTGTCCAGTTTATAACACATCAACTGACTTCCTATGCTTATATATACATATATTTATACACGCACGCGCCCACACATATACTTGACAGGTGACACTGTAATGCGAAAGTTGTACAGCTATATAATTATAATAGTTAGCACTTTGTGGTTAGCACTGTCGCCCTGCACCTCCAGGGTCCCGGTTCGATTCCCACCTCAGGGTCTGTGTGAGTGAAGGTTGCATGTTCTCCAAGTCATTTAAGTCCATTATTTGTTCCTGCGCAGACATTTCTGTTTCTTTCTTGATCGTTTTTTTTCATAAGGAGTGTCATTTCTTTTCATTTTAATTTACAAACATTTCTAGGGATAAAATGATTATTCTTTTGGCTTACACTGATTTTGGAGGCACAGTGTTCGGAGTTTCATTTTTTGTGAAGAGTTTCACACTGCTACACAATTTCATCTCAGAAATGATCAGTGCTTCATGGATCAGACCAAATGTGATAGTGTGAGGAAAGTCTCAGGAATAAACATTTGGACTAGGCTTCGGCAAGTAAGTTTTGTTGTTTATCATAAAAAATAAAAAAAATGAATTCACTGGTCATCGCTTGTGTTTAAACCCTGTTATTGAAGGAGAGATGATGAGAAGAGTCAGCTTTGTAGTGGTTTAGAGTTTCTTGGGTGGGATCAGCCTAGAGCAGGGTTGCAGGAAGTGTGTAGGCCTCAAGGTGACCTTAATGTCACGAGCATATGAAGGGTTATGATTTATTATAGAATATCAAGTACTAGAAAAAGAAGTCTAAAGGGAAACCAAAAACAAACAAAAAAAACAGGTTAAACTAATTTATACGCTTAATCACTGACCTAAAGCTCTGTGAAGAAGTCTTAAGATATATAAAAAATATATATATTTAAAAAAATATAATTATTATTATTTTTTAATTATATATAATATAAATTAATTATATTAATTTTAATTATATATATATATATATATACAAAAAGGGTTATTAATTTGATTAATAGAATGAAAAAAAAAATATATATATATATATTTTTTTTTCATTCTATTAATCAAATTAACAACTATAACAACACAACTTCACCTCTACGTATATAAATAAAATACAGGTTTTGTCTGGACATTGGTCAGAACCGATGGAGGCCCTGAAACCAGTCTCAGAAAACATTTCGGTCTGCCTGTCTGTATATCTGTATGTCTGTCCAGCTGAGTTTCCCCTGAGGTGGGGCGTGGCCATGCATGTCACTCAACAGAGACAGTCAATTCAGCGCTTTTCCCTCCAGGTGGGCGTGGCTATACGGGTCACTCAGCAGAGCCAATCAACATGATAGCTTACTGTGTACAGAATATGCGGAAGACACAGAAACAACGGCAATGCAGCTTACAACCTTGCACAATCCTGTAGCATGTAGCATGGCTTGCTTATCAAAACTGACCCCTGCACCACAAAATAAATCAAAATGTTGAGTAGAGGAGAATTTACGAGCAGTTGCTGCATGTGTCAGATGCTTATCAGCTTATTTTTAACTTTAACCTTTTAACTATTTCTACAAATTCTTGACCCGCCTACTAACGCAAGTGTATAAATAATCCTGTATCTGACGGTGCATTTGTTACACCAGTGCAGGGACTAATTGACAGTAGACCCAGTGTGAAAGAAGGTTTCATCACTCCAAGACCAAACCTACCTTAATGGACAAGACATAAGTGTAAAATACTCAACCACACTAACACAACAAGAGAGAGACAAAATAAACTCACGCCCATGAAGACAACGAGCCAGAGTGCACTCCGACTTTCACACAAACTCACTGATGGAGTGTGTGTTAGAACTTTACACTACTACAGTACATACAGCAGACAAAACGCAGCAGGCGCTACTGATCAAAAGAGGTTTGGCAGTTTTTGGTTGTCTTTCCATTTTAAAATAGAATATATTAAAATGCAACATGGAACTCTGCAATGTAGTCTACAAATCAGGAAAGATAAATAAATATATATATATATATATATATATATATATATATATATATATATATATATATATATGGATCTCTGTAAGCATGTGACACATTTTAGGGTATCAAATATATTAACCTTATCATGACCAGAAACATTAATAAGTAATTAACAATAAATTAATTTAAAAAGAAAGAAAGAAAGAAAGAAAGAAAGAAAGAAAGAAAGAAAGAAAGAAACAAAACGGCGGAGGTATTTTAGCAAAAGGCAATATTGCTTTACATTGTACAAACACTGTATTGCTGTTTACAAATTCTAGTAATTAATAAATAACAACATAAATAAACACATAAATGAGTGTTTATTTAGTTTTAAAATGAAACGTTTACATTTTTTCAAGAAACTTCTTATTTGAATATAATAAAATCTAAATATTTTGGTGCTATTCCACTGACCTGCCAGCACCAGCGCTGCGCACCACACTCATGTAGCTCACACTGTGATGTCAGAGTTTCACGTCATGAATGTGAAAAAGTGAGACACACTCAGTTTGACCACCTGACAGTGTAGTAAGAGGAGCCATGCCGGACACACACCTCAGACTGAGGACGCTGACGCTGCTCTGGATCACAGTGATGCTTTTTATTAAAACCAGTAAGTGTCCGCGGTAATCTATCCTCCTAATCACAGACAGGAAAACAATCGTTAATTGCAGCCTATGGATGGACATGGGAATTTAATACATTTTATATAAAAAAAAAAAAATCAATAAAAAAAATCAACATATATTTGAATATCACGTCAGTTACAGTCTATGTGAATTACTGTGAATTAGGTTTGGGTCAATTTGTTAATGTGCTATTGTTTAATTCTTGATATTAGGTTCTGCGCAGACAGATGATGTCACTCAGCCGAATCCACTGATCGCTGCTGAAGTTGGACAGAACGTGACTCTGCACTGCGTTCGCCTGCAAGAAGATACCTCTGGATCCTTCGTTTGGTACCAGCAAAAAGTCGGACACAAACCTCGTGTAATAGTCTCAGTTCAACATGAATCGCCCAGCTATGAAAACGAGTTCAAGCCATCAAGATTCAGCATCGAGAAAGAAAAACAGAGCTGCAATTTAAGAATCGCTAATGTGGACGCGTCAGATGAAGCCATGTATTACTGTGGATATAGAAAATTTTTAACAAGGTTTGGAAATGGGACTTTCTTATCAGTCAAAGGTAAGAATTTTAAATAGACTCAGTATAATGCAGTTTGTGAAGTGCAAATATTAGTGCATATACATCAGTGTGTGCATCTTGCAAGATTCAGATTTTATATATATATATGCTATGATAATTTTAGAATAATAATATTAATATAAAAAAATATTATATTCATATAAAATACATCATTTTTCTTTTCCTGAAGTGTGTATATTTTTTTTGGCCGATATTGTTGTTACTTTTCCTCTTTTTCTTGAATTGTTACGGCACTATTTAATATATTAGTGTTAGTCTTGTTCCTTTCGTTCATTTTGTTTGCACCAAATATGATTCCTGTTCCACTATAATTAATAATCACTTTTTAAGCTATGATTAAATAACACTCTTTGTCTAGCATGCCATGCGCATGTACACGTCATGTTTGTCTACAGAATGTATGTTATATAATATAATGTATATAAAAGTGAAATGTAAAATTAGTGAAAAAAAAATTCAATTGCGTGCCACGTCAGACTGCATGACATGTATGTATTAAACAAGTTTAGAAAGAAACAAGCCACGTACTTACATTACACTATGTATATTACACTGAACAGGTGATGAAGATGTAAAAGTCTCGGTGTTCCAGAGCGGCGTGTCGGACTCGGTTCCTGCAGGAGCGTCAGTGACTCTGCAGTGCTCGGTTCTCTCTGAGAGCAGAGCAGCAGAACTCCAAGTGCTCTGGTTCAGAGCTGCTCCACCACAATCCCATCCTCAAATCATTTACACTCATCACAACAGCGGACATCAGTGTGAGAGCGGCTCTTCTACACACACCCGCGTGTACAACTTCTCCAAGAACATCCTCAGCCTCAATGATACTGGGACTTACTACTGCGCTGTGGCCGCGTGTGGGAAGATCTTTTTTGGGAACGGAACACGAGTACAACTGGGTAAGAACACATTCATTTCGTTGTTCATGTTATGCATACTATATTTCTATATTAAAATTAGTTTAAGTGTTCTTTAAACGTTTGTGTTGCTGACATGACTATCATTAAACAGTTATTATTTTGTATCTAATGTAAAATAAAGTGAATGTTAATCGTTATTATTTTTCTTTGTGTGCATCAGAAAAATCCATGGATCCTGTAGTGATCTGCCTCGCTGCAGTTTTGGGAGCGTGTGTAGTTGGGATAATTGTCTATTGTATGACCTGTAAAGGGAGAAAGTTTAAATGTTGTAGTGGTGAGTCGTCATTACACATGGATGCATAATATACAGCATATATTTACAGATATAAATGCTTTTTATATTTTATACTATTTACAGTTTTTCTATACTTTTCTAAATGTCAAACTGTCAAAACTAAACAAATACATAAACACATCAAACAATAAAATAATAATAATAATAATAATACAACCCATTTTACTAATTTATTCATTCTGCATATATATCTAATCTTTTTTTCTAAAAATCGTTACTTGTACAGTACCTGGCTTGTTCATAATCCACATTGAGTTTTTGAAAATTTCTTCATTTTTAACTTCAGTTATTTATTTATTTTTAACTAAGTCTAGGCGGGTTAAAAATATATTAAACCAATGCTATGTTTTCTTGCTTTGCTTTGTTGCAATATTTCGTAAAAATATGAATATATCAAAATGTGAATAGCGCTTCTTGAACTGAACTCAGCTACACGTTTAACACAAATATTTTCACCCTGACTGACATACATTTACTCTCACAATGGTTTCTCATTTAAATTAATATATTAAATAAATAATAATGTCATTTTTTTGTCTTTCCAGAAAGATCTCAAAATTCTATGGTAAATACAGCACCAGAACAGGTAGCTAATGTTGTTGCTAATAATATTATTATTAATAATATTAATAATATTAATAATAATAATAATAATAATAATAATAATAATGATCCCTATTTAAGTTGGATGATTTATTTTACTACAATTTCCACCGAGCTCCTACAGAAAACATCTATAGATTTTCTATTGGTCTGTTTTAACACTGAGCTCAGGCAGTAATATAATCTAAACTTTGTGAAGGATTCAGATAAAAGTGGCACCTGTTATGCTGAAAGTTATTGAATGTGTTTTTATTCTCAGTATTTACCTACTTTGTGTAAATCAGTTAATCTTAATCACTAATATTGTTTCCCACAGTGTCACGGTGCTGTGGAGCTGAACTTTGCTGCCTTACACTTACATAAAAAAGGAAAGAAGGAACGAGCTTATGATGTGCATACCGAAGTGATTTACTCTCCTCTTTCTTAAATAACTGATGTCACTGATGTTCTTTTATTAATTACTCTAATGGTCATAATGTTCAGCCTAATATCAAATCATTACCTGGTAAATAAATGAACAAATAATGTAAATAAATGTATAAATGCTTGAGTTTTCATTTTGTTATGCAAGTAAAAGCCTTGTCTTTTTTTTTTTTGCAATTTGTTACATAACATTCTTTAAGAAGTTCCTGCAAATGGCAAATCAGCTATCTCTGATCCTGATTTAAAAGAATGTTCGCACAAGGCATATGATTTTTTATATAAGAACATTATATACAGTTTGAGGGGGGGTGGGGGGTTGTATCGTATTTTTGGTTATACTGTGTAAAACAGATTCAATAAAGAGTGTCTATATAACTAGCTGCAGAGAGTCGTCACTCAGGGTTCATCATATTGAGACTGTGTCTGTTCCCCGAGCTAAACATAAACACAAATTTAGAAAGACTCAGAAAGTCTGTTTTAGTAATTTAATTAACATAGATACCACAAACTCAGATCACACTGAATGCGCAGCCGGCAACTCTGATCTGAAGCTAGGACTGTTAAATATTAGATCTCTCGCATCTAAAGCAGTTATTGTTAATGAAACTATCACAGATCAGGAGTTTGATATATTATGTTTAACAGAAACCTGGATTAAACAGGACGAGTATGTAGCTCTAAATGAAGCTAGTCCTCCTGGATACAGCTACATACACCAGCCTCGGCTAACTGGTAGAGGAGGAGGAGTCGCAGTTATTTATAACAATAATCTGTCTATCGTACAAAAACACAGTTTTAAATCTAATGCATTTGAAGTTCTCTATAGTAACATAAAGTCAGCTCAGTCGATCCCGCTAATCATCATTTACAGACCCCCAGGGCCGTACTCGGAGTTTCTCTGTGAATTTGCAGATTTCCTCTCAAACCTTGTTGTTTCTGTAGACAAAGCGTTAATTGCTGGAGACCTTAATATTCATTTTGAGAATCCAGAAGACCCTCTGAGAACAGCATTCTGGTCCATACTGGACTCAGTAGGAGTAAATCGGTGTGTAGTAGGACCCACTCATAAAGCAGGTCACACTTTAGATTTAATATTATCCTTCGGATTAAGTATAGGAAATATAACCACAATTCCACAGTCTGAAGTTATCTCAGATCACTACCTTGTCTCGATTAAAGCGTGTTATAGTAATAATGTATGCAGCACAGCACCGCGCTTCCACCTTCAACGTACATTTACATCAAATACCGCACAGAGCTTTATCAATAATCTTCCAGAGTTATCAACTTTGATTGGATCGCCATCTGACTTCACAGAACTCGAACAGGCGAATGAATATCTAGAGTCAGCACTTCGTTATAGCTTAGATAATGTAGCTCCAGTTAAAAGGAAAATTATTAGAGATAAGAAACTCGCTCCTTGGTATAATGACCACACACGTGCTTTAAAACAAACCGCTCGAAAATTCGAACGTAAATGGCGCCAAACTAAATTGTTAGTATTCAAAATAGCTTGGAAGGTTTGCATCCTGAACTATAAAAAAAGCTCTCAGTGATGCTAGATCAACGTACGTCTCCACTCTTATAGAAAATAACAAAAACAACCCGAGATTTTTATTTTATACCGTAGCTAAATTAACTATAAACAAGACCACTGCAGAAATCTCCACAACAACATCATGCAGTCGTGGGGATTTCATGAACTTTTTCAATAACAAAATCATAAATATTAGGCAAAAAATTCAGGCTTTGAAACTAGACAATTTAAATAATTCAGATGAACTAACCACATCACATCAGAACTTAGAACACTTTACTCCCCTTGAAGCGAGGGAACTAATTTCACTCATCTCTTCTTCAAAATCGTCAACCTGTATATTAGATCCTGTACCGACACATTTTCTCAAACAGATAGTACCAGCAATAATAGAACCCCTGTTGAAAGTAATTAACTGTTCACTCAGTAGTGGGTATGTCCCCAAATCCTTTAAATTAGCCATTATTAAACCGCTAATCAAGAAACCTGACCTTGACCCCAGTCAGCTTTCTAATTACAGGCCAATATCAAACCTTCCTTTTATCTCCAAGATTTTGGAAAAGGTAGTATCACAGCAGCTATGTTCACATCTACACAGAAATAGCATAAATGAACTGTATCAGTCAGGATTTAGGCCTCATCACAGCACAGAGACAGCACTTGTTAAAGTAGTAAACGACCTCCTATGGGCCTCTGATCAGGGTTGCGTCACTATACTTGTGTTACTGGACCTCAGTGCAGCTTTTGACACCATTGATCATAGTATTCTCCTTCACAGATTAGAAAAGGTAATAGGAATTAAGGGAACTGCCCTCTTGTGGCTCAGATCCTATTTGACTGATCGTTATCAGTTTGTAGATTTAGATGGTGACCATTCCTCATGTTCTCAAGTGGAGTTTGGTGTTCCACAGGGTTCAGTTTTAGGCCCACTGCTTTTTCCCCTTTACATACTTCCTCTGGGCAACATAATTCGTAAACATGGTATTAGTTTTCATTGTTATGCTGATGACACACAATTATATGTCTCAGCAAAACCAGATGAGAAAAACCAGTTTGCTAAAATTAAGCAGTGTGTGCAGGACATAAGAGATTGGATGTTAATTAATTTTCTTCTGCTTAATCCTGATAAGACAGAAGTTCTGGTCATAGGACCACAAGTAGCTAGAAGTAAGCTTTCTGATCACACTGTGACTTTAGATGGCCTTTCTGTTCCATCAAACGCAACAGTAAAAGACCTTGGTGTGATTATAGATTCCAGCCTTTCGTTTGAAGCTCATGTAGATAATATCACCAGGATAGCTTTCTTTCACCTTAGAAATATTGCCAATATTAGAAACATATTGTCACTAAATGATGCAGAAAAAACTAGTTCATGCTTTTATCACCTCTAGGTTGGACTATTGTAACGCCTTACTGTCTGGTTGTTCAACTAGGTGTATAAACAAGCTTCAGTTAGTTCAGAATGCAGCAGCGAGAGTCCTCACTAAAACCAGAAGATACGAGCACATCACCCCTATCTTATCTACACTGCATTGGCTCCCTGTGAAATTTCACATCGATTTTAAGATTCTACTTTTGACATTTAAAGCACTAAATGGTCTCGCGCCACAGTATTTGAGTGAACTGCTAGTGGCTTACGATCCGCCACGCCTACTTCGATCAAAGAATGCAGGCTGCCTGTCAGTACCACGTATTATTAAAACTACAGCAGGGGGCAGATCTTTTTCTTACAAAGCCCCAAAGTTATGGAATAGTCTTCCTATTAATGTTTGGGACTCAGACACAGTCTCAGTGTTTAAGTCTAGGCTAAAAACCCATTTATTTAGCCAAGCATTTTTGTAAATAGATTAACCTTAGGTAAAGGAGCAGATCTGGGGGACTCATGGACGTAGAGTATTCTGGTGAACTGGTATGTTTAGATGCTGTCCTCCCCACTCTCATTGATCACTCTGGTTTGTTGACGGTGAGGTGATTGGTTGCTTTACATCTCAGGGAGCCCTCATGTCTGTGTTTCCTTCTGGCTCTCCCTTTTAGTTATGCTGTTATAGTTAGTCCTGACGGAGTCCCTGCTTGCACTTTGCACTAAATATACATTCACCTTATACATGTTGACTGTGACCAGACCTAACTGCCATCTCTCCTTATTTTCTGCTCTTTCCTCTCTCTCTTTCCCTCTCTCCTTTCCCTCTCTCTGTCTCTTTGTCGAGCTATACATGTTCACTCCTGAGTTGCCAGTGATCCAGACCCCTCTGCCCTCTGGAGCCGTCTAACCCGTCCTGGAGTCCTGCTTCTGGTTGGAGATCTCGTCGCATGGATGCCCCGTGTGGTCTGCCTGGATTCATGTGGTGGCTGGGGATGGTTCCCATTAAGACTGTCCTGTCATCGATTGATGCTCTGGGGACCTGTGACTTCAGTTGTTCGATAGCTCAGGACTGGAATCTCCTACAGTCTACCTGAGCCTCCAGGAACAAACTGGACTCCTTTTAATTTTAAACACATCTCCTGTTATACTGAACTTCCAGTACACATTATTATGCTGATCAATCCCTGCTATCCGTTATCACCCAGATGAGGATGGTTTCCCTGTTGAGTCTGGTTCCTCTCAAGGTTTCTTCCTATTACCATCTCAGGGAGTTTTTCCTTGCCACCGTCGCCCTCGGCTTGCTCATCAGGGACAATCTTATCATTTTGATTCATACACATTGCATACAAACTTACTTCTTTTATTGTGTAAAGCTGCTTTGCGACAATGTCAATTGTTAAAAGCGCTATATAAATAAAATTGACTTGACTTGACTATTAAAACCTGGAAGGATAGTGCTGAACCCTCAACGTTGTGGAGAAAATGTGATCAAAAATAATCATGAATGAAGATCATTTAAACACTTAGTGAAGTTGCATGGTAAAAATATAGATAAAAAACAGATCTATGTTTAATAGTGAAAGTAAGAGCATTTTCATACGCACACAATGTGATGAGGATTGGAACTCTCAGGATTGGGACTAAACAGCTGTTTCTCCAAAGGAAGACACTTTTTAGTGAGACTCATCAGTAAAGGCATCAGTTTGCTAGAGAGCATAATGATTGGATGCTGGAATGATGGAACAGGGTCATGTAGTCTGATGAGTGCAGGTTGAGCCTATTCCAGAGCAATGGGCGTGTCAGGATGAGATTAACATTTATAAAGCTTGCACAGTGCTTCCCATCATGCATAGTGTCCACTGTGTTGCTACAGTCACCCAGGTCTAGACTCAGCAATGTTATGTGGCAATAAAATGAAGTCAGCTGACCACCTGAATGTACTGAATCACCAGTACATCACATCTATGGAGGTTTTCTTCCCTAATGGCACGGCCATGTTCCATTACTTTTTCAAGTGTGAAAGAGTGGCTCTGGGAGCATCAGGATTTTTACTCAACATTGTGAACTGAATACCATGTTGTGTGTTATAATCAATGCGTAAGGTGCCTGGATGTAATCTTAGTTTGTGTCACTTGTGCAAGGACAAGTTTCTACTAAGTCCGGCATAAATGAAAATGATTAAAAAAAGAAAGTTTTGGCTATTAAGTTTAGAGCTATAAAATAAGCCACACAACAACACCCTGACAGTGAAGCATGGGGGTGGCAGCATCATACTATGGGGGAGTTTTGTTTGAAAAAAGGACGGATGCACTTTAGACTTTGGCATAACAGTGACCTCACAATAAGATGGTGTGTGAAAATACTTAAATATTTATACATTATAAGTATGAAAATGAGACAAATTGTCTCCGCCTTTCTATCCAACGTTAGCACGTAATAAAAAAAACTGATGCTACCGTGATGCAAGATTGAAAGCCAGCTTTAGTTATCGCAATTTTTATGTTGCATTACAAAAAAAAAAAAAAAAAAAGTATATATTTTTCTTGTTGTATTATGAAATATACACACATATATACTGTATACAGGGTGGTCCATAAGTAGGGTTACAGTTACTTCATTATCTGCTTCACCTTCACAATCACGTTTTAGATATCAAAATTATTATTATCAGGAAAGTGGACTCTTTGAGCACTTGAGAGATTAAATGTTCAATGTAAAATGTCTAATATGTAATTATAATATATGTAAAAAAAAAAAAGTCAAAATTTCTAATAAAGGAGAAATGTTTAACTGTTAACTGTGACTGTAATACTGTTGTATTTCCGTTATTGGGTAGTAAACAATGCAAAGTAACAACACATAACAAGCATGTTTTAACACTGACGACACGTGGCCAAACCAGAGTTACCAAAATAGAAACCTCTAAATGGAAAGGAAATCCTCAAGTACATTTTTACATAATAAACTTGTGACCTTCACCAGCCAATCAGATGAAAGTTTCCAGTACAAAATGTTTTGTGCTTTTGTCTTTTGCCTCCTTTGAGATGCTCAAGCATCTTCACTTCTTCAGTTTCACTTCATCTCTGATGATGTCTGCATTCTGGATTCTTGTTTTACTCTTTTGCTTAATATGTAAGTTTTTAAAGAATTGTTTCTAGAAGAGTTGTTCATTATACATCATTATACTGTAATTACTTGTTCAATATAACTATTTAGTCATTTTATTAAATTAGATTTTTCTTGTTGTATTATGACATTTTATTTCTTTTCTAGCTCCAGCACAATCTATGGATTTTCCCCAAATATCATTTATATCTGTGAAATCTGGAGAAAGGGTTTCTTTTAACTGCCCAATTGTGAAGTCTCATAGTATAGCTCGTATGGTTTGGTACAAACAAATATTTGGAGAGATGCCTCATATAGTGGGAGAAATCTCAGCATATAAGGACATCAAAATGTCCGCTGAGTTTGAGACTTCGGGATATAAAATGGAGACGGCTGATAAGGCTGTTGCTCTGACTATTCCACATGTGAAAAGAGATGATGGAGGACTTTACTACTGCGAGATATTAAGCTGGGAGAATCTTACTCTATCAAATGGAACCTTTTTGGATGTAACAGGTAATTAAATACATGAAATTTGATTGTATAGTATGTAGATATGCATATGTTAATTTTGGAATATAGATTGTACTTAAATTTAATACAATTTAAATAGGCTACAATGATATAACAAATATTGTGTTATTCTGGCACACACTGTAAAAAAAAAATGGTCGTAAATCCGTAAATTTTACGGTAAAAAACTGGCAGCTGTGGTTACCAGAATTTTACTGTAAAAAATACGGTAGCACCATTATTGCACTGTAAAAAAAAAAAAAAAACAAAGCGTAAATTTTACGGTAAAAAACTGCCACTACACTATCATGCTTGCTAAGCAACTGTGGTTCTTGTTGGATTTCCTCGGTTTCCCCACGTCCCCTCGCACGACTTGCACTCGAACAACGACAACACTTATGTAGCAAGCATGGTAGTGTAGTGGTTAGCACTGTCGCCTTGCACCTCCAGAGACTTGGTTTGATTCCCGGCTAGGCTTGAAAAAAGAACAATTAAAATCCGTAAAATATGCAGCATAATGAGTGCGATCCCGTAGAACCAAAAAACATTGCTACCGTATTTTTTACAGTAAACTTCTGGCAACCACAGCTGCCAGTTTTTTCCTGTAAAATTTACCGTTTTTTTTTTTTTACAGTGCATTTAAAACAAAGCCTCTTTAAACATACTGTATTTATCGACTAACTAAATAAACATATGTTTATTGACTAAATATGAATAAAAAATATCTATTTTATAAATATATTTTTATATTTATTTTATGTGAACAAACCACTATGGCTATAAAATGCTGTTTAAATATGCAATAAAAGAAAGTGACTATATACTAATTTTTAGCTATTTCTGCTATGACAATACTTTTACATTCTTATGTCTTAGTCTTATGTCATATTCAGCAGTTGTACAGTTTTGTGAAAAAGTATTTGCCCCCTTCCTGATTTTCCATCCCTTTCTCAATCACTTAAATGAAAATAATAGTCTTTGTATTTTTTTTTTTTTCAAATAAATTTCATTTATTAAAGTGAAAACTTATGCAAACTTACATGGCCATATGTAAAAAAAGTAATTACCTCCCAAACATAATAACTGGTTTTGCCACCCTTGGTGGCAATAAATGTAATCAAGCTTTTGCAATTACGGGCAATGAGTCTTTCCCATCGCTGTGGAGGAATTTTGTCCCACTCTTCTGTGCAGAATAGTTTTAATTCAGTCTCTATGTGTATAATCAAATTCAAGTTAAAATTTTTATTTGTCATGTATACAGTACGACATGCAGTGAAATGCTGTCACGACCACCCGTGGCCTTAAAAAAAAAAAAAAAAAAAGAAAAAAAAAAAAAGAAAAAAAAAAAAAAAAAAGAAAAAAGAAAAGAAAATCATATACCGTATATAATAAATAAAATGATCATTTAAAAACTGCATTTTGGATTTACCTGGATTATCTTTGTGCAACATTAAAATTTGTTTGATGAGCTCAGTAAATGTAAAAGTGTGTAAAATATGCCAACAAATGCAGGAAGGGGCAAATACTTTTTCATGGCACTCTATATAGTAATGAATATTTATTGGATGCACAGTATCTAAATTATGTAAAATTTTTATCATATCGTAAATAAAAAAAATATTAATTGTGAATGTGCTATATATTATTATGTTAATCACAATTTAAATCGCAACTATAATTGTATAATATATTGCCAATAGAAAGAATACATTTCTGTTTTCAAAAAATGCCATGACTTAAGATTATTGCCGTATGTGTGTAGAGTTTTGCCTGTTCTCACTGTCTCCACATTGTTTTTGTGTTTTGTGCTTTTAGTTTCCTTCCATCTCCCAAACACTTTGCATTAATTCAATATTCAAAGACACCTTACATGATTTCCAAGGGTTATTGTGCCCGGTTTGCCTGGAAGAGACTCTGGATCTACCATGATTCTGAAAGAATTCAGCACTTAACATAGATGAATAAATGTTAATTTGTAACTCATTGTTGTTGTGACAATTAAAGCTCTAAATTACTGTATACACAAGTATCAGAACTAAAAGATCTCAAGTAATGGAATAGTGTGTAAAACTTGATCTAAATGTTTTGCTATTAACTGAGATAAACATTGTATATTTGGTCACATTGAACAGTAGCATGTGTTATGGTGCAAATTTGAATCCTCAGATCAAGTTACTGTCTGTGTTGAGGTTTCACACGTTGACCATGTGGCTGTTTTGATTGTCTTTCCTGTACAGTACCTCAGCTTCCTCTCACCAAACTATAGGTGTGATTGAGATGACCTGAAGTCTCATTCCACTGTGACCAATACAACTGAAGAAATCAGTTGAAAACTTTACAGACTGTAAAAAGAAAAATACACTTACACACCCTTTATTCTTCTGACCAGGCGAAGGAGAGATAAACATCTCAGTGTCACAGAGCGGCGCGTCGGACTCGGTTCCTGCAGGAGCGTCAGTGACTCTGCAGTGCTCGGTTCTCTCTGAGAGCAGAGCAGCAGAACTCCAAGTGCTCTGGTTCAGAGCTGCTCCACCACAATCCCATCCTCAAATCATTTACACTCATCACAACAGCAGCCATCAGTGTGAGAGCGGCTCTTCTCCACACACCCGTGTGTACAACTTCTCCAAGAACATCCTCAGCCTCAGTGATACTGGGACTTACTACTGCGCTGTGGCCGTGTGCGGGAAGATCATTATTGGGAACGGGACACGAGTACAACTGGAGAAAGGTCCAGAATTTGGTTAGTGAGCAAATATCTTGTTTATATGTTTATGTTTTATCATAGCCAGTTAATTATTGTAAATTTGGTTAATTTTAAATAAAGAAATAAACAAAGAACTTCATATTTTAACTTTTTTTCTTTATAATATCATGTTTATTTCTTCCAAAGAAGCATTTCATCCTGTAGTGATCTGCCTGGGATCAGCATTGGTATTGTGTGTGATTCTGACCTCTGTTCAAGCTTTTTCACTCTGCAGAAGGAAAATCTGTGAACAATGCAGAGGTACGTGTTTAACCTGAAAGTATAAATACATTTTTAGCTTGTGTTTTATACAAAATTGACCTGGACATTATTTCTCCTGCAATTCAAATACAATTGAAATGGTCAGAATTGTTTTATAGAACTCGTTATCATGTAATAATTAAAGAAGGACATTTATTTATTTATTTATTTATTTATTTATCCATCCTTCCCACAGAAAAAATAACTGATGAAATTTTGAAGAAAGAGAACAGGAACACCCAGGTACTTGTCCACTTGGTACAAGATACATTGGTACAATGTCAAAAAGTATAATAATAATAATAATAATAATAATAATAATAATAATAATAGTAATAATAATACTGCTTTAGATAGATAGACTCCAGGCCTTCACAATCCTGTATACAGCTTACATATAAATATGTTTATAAACTGTTTTGGGGTCATTTATCTTACTGGAGCTGTAAGACAGTGGTGAGATGTGCTGTAGGTGTGACAGAAGAGTTCAAGGTGGAGGTGGGTCTGCATCAAGGATCGGCACTAAGCCCCTTTTTGTTTGCTCTGGTGATGGACAGGATGACAGATGAGGTTAGACAGGAGTCTCCATGGACTATGATGTTTGCAGATGACATTGACATTGGAGAGGTTGAGGTATGTTCTGGAAAGCAGAGGAATGAAGGTTAGCCGCAGCAAGACAGAATACATGTGTGTGAATGAGAGGGACACAAGCGGAACGGTGAGGCTACAGGGAGCAGAGGCAAAGAAGGTGCATGACTTAGGGTCAACGGTCCAGAGTAATGGTGCGTGTGGAAAGGAGGTGAAGAGACTTGTACAGCCAGGTTGGAACGAGTGGAGAAAAGTGTCAGGTGTGCAGTGCGATAAAAGAGTATCAGCGAGCATGGAAGAAAAGGTGTATAAGACAGTGGTGAGACCAGCGATGCTCTACAGCTTAGAGACAGTGGCACTGAAGAAAAGACAGGAGGCAGAGCTGCAGGGAGCGGAGGTGAAGATGTTGAGGTTCTCTTTGGGCATGACAAGGATTGATAGGATTGAGAATGAGTTCATGAGAGGGACAACCCATGTTAGATGTTTTGGAGATAAAGTCAGAGAGGCCAGATTGAGGTGGTTTGGACATGTTCAGAGGAGAGATTGTGAATATATCAGTACAATGATGCTGAGGTTGGAACTGTCAGTCAGGAGGACTAGAGGAGACCAAAGAGGAGATTTATGGATGTAGTGAGAGAGGACATAAAGTTAGTTGGCATAAAAGAAGAGGATACAAAGGATAGGGTTAGATGGAGGCAGATGATTCGCTGTGGCGACCCCCTTTTAAAGGGAACAGCTGAAAGACAAAGAAGAAGTACAGTATCTTACTGGATATACATTTGCATAAATAAATAAGCTTCATTAATATATATTCTTTAATTTATTAATGATTTTAGAAATATGTGTTTTATTAATGTTTTTATGTTTTGTACATTAATGATAACATTATTATTATTAGTATTGTTATTAGTATTATTATTTATTTATTTATTTATTTATTTACTTATTTAAAAAATAGGCTCATGACTCTGTGGAGATGAATTACTCTTCCATACACTTCAGTGAAAGGAAAACTAGACAAATGGGAGAAAATCAAGTTCAATCTCAAGACAGTATGTACTCTGAAGTGAAATATTCCAGCATTACTTAATATTTTTTTGCAGTTTGGTTTAGTAATGTGCTAATAAAATGTCATAAACACTTGAATGAATAGTTTGGTTTTTCAGTACTGAGTATTTCAGTTAAGCTTTACATCACAAATGATTCTTGTGCTTTAAGCTTGTTTTCCAGAAACCAATATCACATGTATTCAGTATCATTTTAATAAAAACCTAGACATTCATCAGTAATACATCAGGAATACACATCGCATATGCAGTTGTCTTCTTTCTGGGTATAAGTGGAAGACATCTGTGGTTTGAGGGTAAGAACAGCCCATTTACAGTAAAATACACCAACAACAAACTTCCTTCAAAAGGTTCTTACTGTATGTATATATTGAGAATTTCATATTTTTGTTCATATATACTGTACAAAGTCAGCTTTGGCATGCTTTAGCAACTAGTTTTAACATGAAACTGTCAAAGTAGAAATTATTAAGATCGCAAACTCATTTTGAAACTTCTCGTCAGGCTACTGGTTTTTTAAAAGAACCAATGTGAACATCATACATACATCTGGAATGAAGGTATGTTGGTAAAACCTGCTGGGACGACATAATACTCATAATCAGTGGACAAAAAACAAGACTTTTAGATTCTTGATCTTAATTAATTATTTAATTTATTTATTAATTTATTTATTTAACTGCAATTTTTGCATACTTGTTGTATAATATGTGAACTGGTAGCTGTAACGGTATAATTTCCCTTTGGTTTAAAAAGTAATCTATCTACAGTATGAGCTTAAATACAGAGAAGCCATGCAACTATGCTCAGGAACACAAGAAACACTTTTCAATAGAGCATTAATAATTATTTTTCATAAGAAAACTCACATATTCATGAGGCATTTTGTGGATGTGCTGACACATGTTCGGTGTAAAAACTAAGGAAAACCTTCTGATTTGACATGTAGACATTGCTCGTACAAGAGGATCATTGTTACGCTTCAGCTTGGTGCAATTCAAGTAGACATGGCCAGTTATGAATTGCCAGGAATACCATTTCAAGGCTATGGAAAGATTCTGAACAACTAAAGACTAAAACAGGACAATTGTATGGAAAAAAACCATTTCAGGATTACACATGATAATTTATCAGACTGTTCAGTGTTCTGCTGCAGCAGTACTTGCTGGATGTGCGAAGCAGTGGGCCAGTATTGACTCTACATCATTGTCAATGTCGTCTGAATTTTTAATTTCCGGTGCTGATGGAGACACACATTTTTGTATAAAATCAAATAATTCGTTTTGTAAGGAATTTGTATGTGCAGTGTTTCGCTTGTTCATGAGCATATTTGCAGAAGCAGTACTGTCACAATGCAGTTATCAATAAAGTTTATGTGACACAAGAGAAATGTTAAAACAATGAAACTAGTCTAAGATGTTGTAATAAGCAATATCACATGAGGGGGGGGGGGGGGGGGGGGTTTACTGTTGTGATCACCACGGCTAACATAATTTTGTCATAACATAACCAGTTGCGGCCGGTCAATACGGGGTGCAGGAGCACCAGCCGACACTGAACATAACATTAATTTGTTTGTTAATTTGTTTGTTTGTTTATTCAACCAGTTATTTTGCTCCACCAACTAGCTGTGACTGGCTGTGCTGGCGACTGACAGTTAGAGTAATTAACAGGAGTGAAAGTAGTTTTAAATTCTTACTGAGAACCTTACAGTACCAGATTTACTTTATATTTTCACTTATTCTACTTTAGAATTAACTTCAAGGATTAAATCCCAAGTAGTGTTAAATGGAAAGCTAGTATGATAGGGTGTACAATCCCTTGTCTCACACACCAAGTTGTGCCCTTGATCAGGGGTTAGAGAGGGAATTGGAATTCCTTGTGCTAGAAGATAGTTAGTTTTGTAGTTATTAGCTTTGTTGCTGTAAATAAAGGAACATGGAGAGATCGTCTGAGGCGATTCGGAATTAATTATTAATATAAGACAGATCCTTTTTTTTTTTTTTTCAGATGTGTTTTCTTGCTGAAAGTGCTACAGTGACTGGTTGTGAATGTGGGTTATGGCAGGCAGTGACCTACTTTCACCCATTATGGGGAGTAAGAGTTAGTGTAATCAATGTTTATTAGAACACTTGTGATATGGAGTGATACATATGGTTACATGTCCCAGTGCTGTTTTTCTATTATCACCGCTCAAGGAATGCCTCTCGTCCAATCAAACTGCTTGGTCAAAACTAACTGGTGTATGACAAAATAGACGATGTTGTTTGATTCACAAGGTCATTTCCTGCACTGAGTAACATGCAAGAAGACATTTCACCTTAAAAGCTGCAAGTAAAAATATAGCTCAGCTCAGCAGCTCAGAAAATAGTGTGTGACTGACAGTCAAGCATGCGGGCGTGTCATCATGCCATGGGGACGTTTTGCTTGAAAACTGGTGCACTTTAGACTTCAACATAAGTGACCAAGTGAAAGGATGGTGTATACATATTTATGAAAGTAAGAAACCAATTGCACGTTGTCTCTGTCTTTCTCTCCAACATTAGCACAGAAAATAAGATTTTAAGAAAGTAAAAAAAAAAAAAAAAATGCTACTTTGATGTCAGATTCAAAGCAAGCTTTAGCTTTCATCACATCTGCTGACACACATCTCATATCCTTCCATAGTTACTGTCTCAAATCATACTGCTGTCATGCCTACACTATGTTTTTACGTTTCTAAACTTTTATATTTTTAATAATTTCATACTACACCGTTTATATGATCATTTTGTAAATACTGCTCCTGTGTAATTTAAATCTCTATTTTAATTCTATTTTATTTTGTAATTTAATTGCAAAATTATTTCTTCTATCACGAATATTTTATTGTTTAATTTAATTGTATTTTCTAGTGCAAAATCTTCATTTGTAGTGTAACTTGTCGGTTTTTAGTCCACTGACATTTATATAAAGATTTCACTTCATGTCAAACTATGTATGGTTATGTATGTGACAAAATTTTATCAATCTTTCTTTCTTTCTTTCTTTCTTTCTTTCTTTCTTTCTTTCTTTCTTTCTTTCTTTAAAATTTGTCACATTACTAAAACAAAGGAATAATTTTCTGCCTTATGCATCTCCTCTAGATACTGAACTAATATTCAACTACAATATATGTAGTTTTTGTACTCCTGTGCATTTCTTTAACCTTTTAAAGCAATTTTTGTATTAATTGTTGGGTAAAACAATGCAAAGAAACATTTACGGTAACAATCTTTTTTTTTTAACCTCCAACGTCTGGTGGCCTGATTTACCTGAAGTACCCAAGTAGAAACCTGTAGATGGAAAGGAAATCCCTACATACTGTACATAGTAAACTTGTGACCTGTAGCAGCCAATAAGATGAAAGTTTCCAGTACAAAACGCATGGTGCTTTTGTCTTTTAGCTTCTCTGAGATGCTCGAGCAGAGATTCACATCCTCTCTCTTGATGTCTACATTCTGGATTCTTGTTTTACCTTTTTGCTTAATATGTAAGTTCTTAAAGAATTGTTTCTAATAGAGTTATACATTATACATCATATCAAACATTTTATCTAAAAGGATTATACAGTACATTCGTCTATTTTTCTATTCTCAATTACATTTTGTATTTCCAATGATTTAGTCATTTTATAAAATTAGAGTTTTTTTTTTGTTGAATTTTATGACACTTTGCTCATTTTCTAGATCCCGCTCAATCTATGGATTTTCCTAAACTATCACTTATTTCTGTGATGTCTGGAGAAAGCGTCTCGCTTAACTGCCCATTTGGGAAGATTAATAGTTTAGATCGTGTCATTTGGTACAAACAAATATTGGGAGAGCTGCCTCAAATAGTGGGAGAAAGAAGAACATATAGAGAAATCCAAATTTTCCCAAAGTTTGAGACTTTGGGATTTAAAATGGAGACGACTGATAAGGCTGTTGCTCTGACCATTCCACATGTGAAAAGAGATGATGGAGGACTTTACTACTGTGAGACATTAAGCTGGGAGAACGTTACTCTATCAAATGGAACTTTTTTGGCTGTAACAGGTAATTAAGTAAATGAAATTTGTTTGTATGTAGATATACATATGTTTGTGGACATATTTGCATTCATTTTAGAATTTACATTGAACTTTAATACGACTATGCTTTTAGTCTTATTGTGCTCAAAATAAAGTCTGGAAATAGTATTTTCTCCACTTTAAAGAGGGCTATATAGCAATTGTTCAAAGGTCCATTTAGTTAAAATAGGCTTTAAAAATATAACAAATATTGTTTTATACCTTCTTATTTTCTTAAAAAACAACAACAACAAAACAAAAAAAACCTTTCCAAACATATGGTTTATTGACTACAAATGAATATATGTGAATAAACTATTATAGCTATAACATATGCAATAAAACTAAATGACTATTAGATTTAATCTATTTTTAGATCTATACCAGATTGAAGCTTTTTTTGCTATGTTACTGCTCATTTAATTAAGAATGTTATGATAAGTTCAACATAGTTTAAGTTGAAGTTTATATATATATATATATATATATATATATATATATATATATATATATATATATATATAATTCACTGTAAATTTGCTATAATTTGCAAAATTATCTATTTGAATTAAATAATTTGGTGGCAATAGTAAGAATACATTTACACTTGATTTGTTTTGGCTCATTAAGAAGGTTTTGTGAGTTTTGCATGGTCTCACCGTGTCCACATGATTCTTGTTTTTTTGGGTTCACTTTATGAACACCGGGGTCAAATTATTCCCATAATTACCCATAGGTTTAATGGAATCTGTGTACAAAGTATACTGCCATTATTTCTAAAGTACAGTATATGGAAGTCTTGTGCCCAGTTTCCCTGGAAAGACTCTGCATCTAACAGGATTCTGAAAGAATAGAACTACAGCTTTGAAATTGGCATTTACTAATGACAGCTGTTGCCATGCATCAAATCTAACAAGCTGATTATCGTCTGAATCCTTGTTAAAAAAATCTGAGACTCTGGAACATTTAGGGTGCCCAAACTTTTGCATAGTGCCACAATAATGTTTTTTTTATTTATTTTTTTTTTTAAATCTTTGTTCAATTTATGACATAAAAAGTAACTATGCACCAATGTTTGCTGAAAATATTTTTTTGTGTGTTATTTATCAAGGGGTACCTAAACTTTTGCATAAAACTGTATTTAATATACTTAAATAAATGTGAAAATTAAGGTGACAATTACAGCTCTAAATTGCACACAAGCAACAGAATTGAAAGATCAATAATCTGAAATTGATGTGTATAAACTGATCTAAATGTTCGGCAATTAACTGAGATAAACATTGTATATTTGGTCATATTGAACAGTAGCATGTGTCATCGTGTGAATTTGAATCCTCAGCTCAAGTTACTGTCTGTGTTGAGGTTTCACATGTTGGCCTTGTGGCTGTGTAGATGTCTGTGTTGTTCTGTACCTCAGCTTCCTCTCACCAAACTATAGGTGTGATTGAGATGACCTGAAGTCTCATTCCACCTTGACCAATACAACTGATGAAATCAGTAGAACACTTTACACACTGGAAAGAAATTATTACAAAAGCTATGCATTACACTCCCTTTATTCTTCTGACCAGGCGAAGGAGAGATAAACATCTCAGTATCACAGAGCGGTGTGTTGGACTCGGTTCCTGCAGGAGCGTCAGTGACTCTGCAGTGCTCGGTTCTCTCTGAGAGCAGAGCAGCAGAACTCCAAGTGCTCTGGTTCAGAGCTGCTCCACCACAATCCCATCCTCAAATCATTTACACTCATCACAACAGCGGACATCAGTGTGAGAGCGACTCTTCTACACACACCTGTGTGTACAACTTCTCCAAGAACATCCTCAGTCACAATGATACTGGGACTTACTACTGCGCTGTGGCCGCGTGTGGGAAGATCATTTTTGGGAACGGGACACGGGTACAACTGGAGAAAAATCCAGAATTTGGTTAGTGAGCAGATATCTTGTTGTTTGTTTAAATTTTATTAGAATCAGTTAATTATTCTACATAATTTTGCTGATTTAAAATAAAATAAATAATAATAAGGAACTTCACATTTTACTTTTTTTATTTTTATTTTCTTTGTAATATCACATGTATTTCTTCCAAAGACACTTTTCATCCTGTAGTGATCTGCCTGGGATCAGCATTGGTATTGTGTGTGATTCTGATCTCTGTTCAAGCTTTTTTACTCCGCAGAAGGAAAATCTGTGAACAATGCAGAGGTGAGTGTTTAAAGAATGACTTAATTTTGTTTTACATAAAATTGACCTGAACATTTTGATCCTGCAATTCAGATTCAATTAGAATTACTACATTTGTTGTATAGAAATGTTTGAAATAAAATGCAAGAAGGAAATGTTAGTATTGTCAGTTCTTTAGTCATAATGAGTCAGGATTTAGTTAGAAGGAATTCTGTTTTATTATTTATCATTTCATGTTATTTTCATATTTCATTTGTATTTTTTTTTTTTCCACAGAGAGACTTCCACATGGAACAAAGATAGAAAACCGAAAAACTCAGGTACTTGAGTAACACTCAGGAAATGCCTCAGATAATAATAATAATAATAATAATAATAATAATAATAATAATAATAATAATAATACATATTCTTAATATTCTGTTTTATCTAATGTCTATTTTTTTCTTTATTACTTATTTATATGTGTTTATTCTTATTTTAACCGTTTGCATTGATTTCAGTTTTCCTTATCTTTGTTTAGCTTCTCTATTTGATATCTACACTTTGGTCAATTTGAAGTTGTTAATAAGTGCTATATGGATTTGGGTGTGTGCCCAAATCTATTATTGGCCCTCGCTCACTTTGTAGGCTCCCTAAGTAGGCGGCGAAGGGACGGGGCCACCTATGCTGGCATTAATTAACGTTAATAGGATCCTGGGATTGCTCCGCGTTATAAAAGCAAGGAGCAGAGTTTAGTCCGGGGTCATAACGCGGTGGAGCATGAGAGTGGCATGTGAGTGGGGCAATGGAACATGCCCCAGAGACTTTAAAAAGCATACTGGATTTCCACCCTTTGATTTCCGTGCTGAGTCCTTCACTCCCGCGCCGCGAAAAGGCCGCGAGGAGGACAGCGTTAAGGCCCCAGATCCCGGCCGGGAACCCCAGAGAGGCTCCCGCCTGAGGACTCACCAAGAGAGAGCTGAGAGGGGCCAGGCCGGCCATCGACAGAGGGAGAAGAACCGTTCAGGGAGCGTGCAGGAGCACTGTCTCCGCGTGCTTCCGTTCTGCCACTCCGCCCACCACCACCTTCCGCCAGCCGCGTGCCCGCATGCCAGCTGGGCACTGCCTCGGACCTGCACGTGCACTTCATTCCTTCCCTTTCTTTCCGTCGCCCTTTTAACCCTTTCATTCCCCATTTTCCTTAAATAAATTACCCTTTTTCCTGTAAGACCTCGCCTTGTGTCTGTGTGACCCTAAGTTACACGGTGCCACCCGTGCAACTTAGGATCGAACCCGTTACATTGATGGAGAATGCGGGTATGGGTGCACCTGGCACAGACCGTGGGTTAAGTCCCAAATGAGGTTGAGGTCTTATTCACAAGCAGACAGTGCCGGCGACAATGGTGAGCTCGGACTTGAGGGAGGGGCAGTGTCACAGTTTGCGCCTGTGATGGGCGTGCGCCCAAATCTATTATCGTCCCTCGCTCACTTTGTAGGCTCCCTAAGTAGGCGGCACCCCTTCTGCAGGTGTGCGAAGGGGCAGGCCTGCCTATGCGGGCTGGCTGGCATTGATTAACGCTAATAGGATCTTGGGCTTGCTCCGCGTTATAAAAGCAAGGCGCAGAGTTTAGTCCGGGGTCCAAGAAGGGCAATGGAATGTGCTCCATAGGATACTGGATTTCCACCCTTCACTCCCTGCGCCAAGCCCGTGTTCGCCACCCCGACCACCGCCACCTTCCGCCAGCCGCGTACCTGCATGCCAGCTGGGCACTGCCTCGGACCTGCACGTGCACTGCATTCATTCCCTTTCTTTCCATCCTCCCTCCTTTCAACCCTTTCCTTGCCCATTTTCCTTAAATAAATTACCCTGTCTGTGTTTCACGGTGCCGCCCGTGCAACTTAACCCCTTATGATATAAAACATATTGAAATAATATATTAATTGATCGATTGATTGATAATACAATGTAACAATACATCATAAATATTGTAACAATAATACTAGTAATAAGAATTAACCATTTTATTTTATTTTGTAATTTAATAATAAAAATTAATTATTGTTATTATTATGAATTCATTAATTTCTTTTTTTTTATTTTTTTTTTTTATATTTATAATTTAGAACAATGACTCTGTGGAGCTGAATTACTCTTCCCTGCACTTCAGTAAAAGGAAAACTAAACGAGTGAGAGAAAATCTCATTCATGAAAGTGTGTACTCTCAAGTAAAACCTTCTAATTTAACTTTAAATTAGTCCAGTTTAGTCATGTGCTAATAAAATAATGATCTACACTTGTAATTGTCAGAACTTTTATAAGTTCTCCTTGTCATGAAAGCATTTGTCCATTTATTTTCTTTTCTAGAACTTAGTGTTATGTATGCAGTGTGTTTTTATTAAATTCTACACATTCATAAATAATAAATCAGAAATACACATTGCATGTACTGTTGTCTTCTTTCTATCTGTAAGTGGAAGAATTCTGTGGTTCGAGGGTAAGGAAAGTCCTTACGTTAAATAACTAATTTGTTACATATTTTATCAGATGTGGCATTAATATTTATTTATTTAGTTAGTTAGTTATTTAGTTATGTATTTTATTCAAGCCATTCTGCTTTACCAGCTAAAACAACAGCCAGATAAAAATAAATAAATAAATAAAAAAATTAAAAAAAACATATTCAGAATTGATTCAGTGGAAAAAAAAAAAAAATTTTTAAAAATTCTAAAAGGAATTATTTAAAGTCCACATTAAACCAAATTTATGTGGGTGAATAATAATAATAATAATAATAATAATAATAATAATAATAATAATAATAATAATAATAATATTTAAGGTGTTGACTGATTCATGATGTAATTTCCTTAATGTAATTGAAAGAAAACATTTCACCTCAGTATCTACTGTTGGCCTCTCAGCATCTCAGAAAGTACATTAACATTAACTTATGAAATGGAGAGGCAGTGACACATTTTGTCTTTTTTTTTAATACAAGATAAAAACTTAAAAAAAACAACAAAAAAAACATTCCATGTTCTTCAGTTCACTACTTGATTCTAAACCCAATTGTAATTATATTAATGTTTCCTTTGCTTGATGCAGACCAATAATTGACTTTTTTTTAACAAGACATAATCTTCCACTTTAAAGATTTAAAACAGTGTGTTTGCTAATGCTCCCAATGTCAAACGAAATCCTGTTTCTAAGAAATCAGTATCTTCATGAACATACACTCCAGACTTGATTTATTCCATTATGCATAATTTAAATGTGCATAACCTTGCATAGCCTTGCAACCTTGTACAGTATGTGGTTGTGCACAACACATGTGGGTGGAATGGAAATGTAAAGTGACCATGTGACTTGTAGCAGCCGACGAGATGAAAGTCTCCAGCACAAATTTATCAGTGGCTCGATCTCAAACACCTCCACCCAAGTATCATGACATTTATGAGGATGGCTCCATTTTGGGCTTTAATTTTATCTCTCAATATATGTAAGTATTTTATTTCTTTATTTAAAAAGGTTTGTCCCAATTTCCTTTTTTTCTTGCATTCGACCTGACCTGAATTGATTTTCTAGTTCCAGGCCATGCTGTGGCTTTTCACAGTTCATCATTTGTCTCAGTGAAGTCTGGAGAACGTGTGACTCTGAACTGCACCTTCCGAGATGAACACAGTAAAGAACTTATTGTTTGGTACAAGCAACGGTTTGGAGAGATGCCTGTGGAAGTGGGAAAAACAAAAACACATAAAGATACTGAAATTTCACCTGAGTTTATCTCTGTATTTAAAATAAAGAATATATTTAATGGCGTTTCTTTATCAGTTCTACAAACCAAAAAATCTGACGAAGGACTGTATTTCTGTGGAGTTTATTACTGGGGCAAATTTGACTTTTCCACTGGAACATTTGTAGCTGTGACAGGTAAATCAATGACACACACACAGACACACAGTGCATTTATATCTATACAGTATCCAAAGTAGAGTGTCTCTTTACAGTACATGTTTTATGCAGTATTAAAAAATAAAACTAAAAACTAAAAAATTGCCAGGACATGTAGAAATATTAGGAATATTCCTTTGTACAGAGGAACATGTTACTACTTAACTTTTCTTATCTTCATTGTATAACATTAATCAAAAACTACTGCTGCTATTGAAAATATTGTTCTGGATACGTTGCAGTGTTCAGTACCTGATTTGGAGGTTTTGTACATCACTAATAATGTCTAATTAATTAATGTTTCAAACTTCACTGAGTAAACAATTGTATGTATACATTTGACATTTTATTTAACATTTAACATTTAATGTATTATAGGCATGAAAGTGGTACAGATACTTTATGCTATATCTATCTATCTATCTATCTATCTATCTATCGATCGATCTATCTATCATTTTTATTTGTACAAAAAATGTATATCATATTTTTATCTAATCATTTGTCCACGATATTTGTCATAATTGTTTAATTATTTTTAATGTTTTTTATGGTATTTATTTATGTTTCATTTTGATCTTCACTTACTGTATATTTTACACTGCTTATATTGCAGTGTAACACTTTTCAACTTTGTAAAGCACTGAAGGCTGTAGTTAATGTTCAATTAAGGGACTTTGTGTTCATTTCCATCCACAGTTTACCTACAATTTTACAATTTCTTTCTGTACAATCTGTAATCATTCATACCCTTTAATTTGAAATATTTATTTTAAATACCAATTTTATTTTGGTAACTTTTTGTAAATATTCTCAGTTTCAGTGTACTTTTTTTTATTTTTGAAAAAAAAAAAAAATCTAACATTACTTTTATTTAAAAAATCTATTTTTAATGTAATTGCATTCACTAGTGCAATTTATTTCATCATAGTGAACATTTTTTTAAGGCCTCCGGCAGTCGTATTAGATTTTTATTCCATAACATACCGTGTATAGTTGTTGATTTGAAAATAAATATTCAATTTGAATTTGAATAGTCATATTTTCATATGTCTTTTGTAGGTTTATTAAGTAACTGCTGGGTATTTAGTGAATAAAGTAGTTGTAACCAAATGTACACTTTTTGTATTATACTGACTAGATGACAAAGATGTGAACGTGTCAGTGTTCCAGAGCAGCGTGTCGGACTCGGTTCCTGCAGGAGCGTCAGTGACTCTGCAGTGCTCGGTTCTCTCTGAGAGCAGAGCAGCAGAACTCCAAGTGCTCTGGTTCAGAGCTGCTCCACCACAATCCCATCCTCAAATCATTTACACTCATCACAACAGCGGACATCAGTGTGAGAGCGGCTCTTCTACACACACCTGTGTGTACAACTTCTCCAAGAACATCCTCAGTCACAATGATACTGGGACTTACTACTGCGCTGTGGCCGTGTGCGGGAAGATCATTTTTGGGAACGGGACACGAGTACAACTGGGTAAGAATGCGATTGCTCACCAAGTATGTATTTGGACTGTTTAACTGTTTGCTTTGGTTTAGTGTAGTTCAACAATGTGCACATATTAATCATTAAGATATTTGTTTTTCTCCAGAGGAATCTGATTCTTTAGTGATCTACCTTGCTGTAGCGTTGGCAGTGTGTGTGGTAGTGAACTGTGCTCAAGCTTTTTTATACTGTAAAAAACAAAACTCTGATTGCACAGGTATGTTACCGTTTTATTCAGTAAAAAAAAAATAATAATAATCTATTATTCTTTTATTCATTACAAATGTTTTATATTGTTGTAATATATTTTACCAAGCCCACACAGTGGTAAATATTACAAAAAATATGAATCCCCAAATTACAAAGTGTATACTTGTGGCAAACCTTTTAATTTGGTGTATTTGTTTTTTAAATGCTATTTTTTTCTTTCTTTCTTTCTTTCTTTTTTTTTTTTTAACACAGCACGACCTCCAACAGAATCATTGATAATGAAAGCAGACAATCAGGTAGCTAAACTGTCACTGTGTATACAGGATACAAAGTTACAATTTCTTTCTGTACAATCTGTAAATCCGGCATCATTCATACCCTTTAATTTGAAATATTTATTTTAAATACCAATTTTTTTTTATGTATTTTGCAAACTACATTACATCTCTTATTTATTATCTCTTTATATTTGTACCTGCAGAACCATGGAGCCATGGAGATGAATTATGCTGCCCTAAATTTCAGTGAAAAGAAAACCAAAAGTGGAAGAACAAAAAGGGATCACTATCAAGATACTGTTTATTCTGAAGTGCTAGTGTTCCCTAGTACTTAGATTTTCTAAAATTATTATATACATTTTGTGTAAACAAAATGTCTGTCTCCTCATTGTTAATAATAAAAGTGAGTAGTCCATTTGTCTATTGACTTAGACAGCTGTAATTCCCTAGAACTGTATGTAACATCTGATATCTTAGTGTATAACGTAAAATTTCCATCAAGCTGTAACTCTAGCATATTTTTATATAAAACAAATGATTTCTTTGACTGTCTCTATTTAACTTCTATATAACTATCTCTGTACAACTCTGTGGATGATTGTTGAACATTATTCCAACTACAGATGGTGAAAATTTTCACAAAGCATCAAGTGCTAACTCTGTCAAAACCTTTACATAGAACGAGAGTTTTTCTCCAGCCACGCCCCAGAATTCAAACGCTAGGTGGTTATAATGTTAATATTTAAATGCTATGGTTGGTCCATGTATTTTAGTCCAATTAACCTACAAACGCTTATAGTATATAGCGTGTGTTTGTGCAATTTTCACCGCTGACTTCTACTGGCCAAACTGACTTACTGTACAATATGTGACTCCAGTACAGAATTCTCAATAGTTTTAGAATGATCATGGCATTTACTGTATGAGGAAGGTGACACTTTGGTCTCCCATTTTATCTTTTAAAATATATAACGTTTTTGTCTTTATTAAAAAGTCACCCGGACTTCATTTGTTGCATTGTATCAGGCTTGAGTTGATTTTCTCGATCCAGGTCATGCTGTGAACAGGTAAATCACTGACACACAGACATACATTTACAGTGGATTGAGAAAAGAACCAATCCCCCTTAAAATAATTAAATTTTGTTGCTTTGTCAATGGCGGCACAGGACGAGACAATGTCTATAAGCTGCTGGAAAGTATCTAGGGCACCATGCAGTCCAAAGGAGAGGACACGGTATTGTCAGTGGCCCTGATCAGTGTTGAACACCATCTTTTTCTTAGCCTCAGGTGTAAGGGCGACAAGCAAATAACCCTAAGTCAGATCTAAGATTGAAATGTATCTGGCCTTTGCCAGCCAGTCCTCAATATCATCTACACAGGAAAACGAATGTACAGAAACATGTCAAACAAGTCACCAAAAATCAGTTCATACATTAATCAACCCATCAGGCTTTGGCATGGTCACTATAGAACTGAACCATGGGCTCATAGATTCCTCTATGATGCCATGATGTAGCATGCTTTAGAGTTCAGCATTTATGATATATGGGTATGGGTACTGTCGGACAAAGGCGTCATGCAGCATTTAAATGTCATGACTTACCAAATGTGTGAGGCCTGGTTCAGTGGAGAACTTTCCATTGCTCCAAAGGCTCACTCATCTCCTCGTTATGCAAACAAAAGAAAGGCAAGAGCTGAGATCCGTGACAACAGTCCAGTCCACATCTTTAATATTTTTCACATATCCAGCTCTTGTTTGCTGGTCCTACTCTTTCCACTACAGGGTGGGCCATTTATATGGATACACCTTAATAAAATGGGTACTGTTTATAACGTCCCGTTTGTAGCACATTAGTATATGTGAGGGGGCAAACTTTTCAAGATAGGTGGTGACCATGGTGGCCATTTGGAAGTCGGCCATCTTGGATCCAACTTTTGTTTTTTCAATAGGAAGAGGGTCATGTGACACAAGAAACTTATTGGGAATTTCACAAGAAAAACAACGGTGTGCTTGGTTTTAACGTAACTTTATTCTTTCATGGGTTATTTACAAGTTTCTGACCACTTATAAAATGTGTTCAATGTGCTGCCCATTGTGATGGATTGTCAATGCAACCCTCTTCTCCCACTCTTCACACACTGATAGCAACACCGCAGGAGAAATGCCAGCACAGGCTTCCAGTATCCGTAGTTTCAGGTGCTGCAAATCTCATATCTTCACACCATAGACAATTGCCTTCAGATGACCCAAAAGATAAAAGTCTAAGGGGGTCAGATCGGGAGACCTTGGGGGCCAATCAACTGGCCCACGACGACCAATCCACTTTTCAGGAAACTGTTCATCTAGGAATGCTCGGACCTGACACCCATAATGTGGTGGTGCACCATCTTGCTGGAAAAACTCAGGGAACGTGCCAGCTTCAGTGCATAAAGAGGGAAACACATCATCATGTAGCAATTTCAAATATCCAGTGGCCTTGAGGTTTCCATTGATGAAGAATGGCCCCACTATCTTTGTACCCCATATACCACACCATACCATCACTTTTTTTGTTCCAACAGTCTTGGAGGGATCTATCCAATGTGGGTTAGTGTCAGACCAGTTGAATGGCCCCCAAACAAAAGTTGGATCCAAGATGGCCGACTTCCAAATGGCCACCATGGTCACCACCCATCTTGAAACGTTTGCCCCCTCACATACTGTATACTAATGTGCCACAAACAGGACGTTAATATCACCAACCATTCCCATTTTATTAAGGTGTATCCATATAAATGGCCCACCCTGTATAGTCAATGGTCTATGCCGGGTGGAATAGCAGTTCAAAGGGATGAAACCCCTAATCCCAGCTAGCTGAATTTTTCAACTCAGTGTGCAACCCCAGCCAGTGGAAGTGATTATGAACTTATTTGATTGTATCGTTGACCCCAAGGTATTCGCCAAAACTTTGCATAACTTTGGCTTGTGGAACTACAAGGAGGTTGCATGGCTTGCTACTCAGTGTGTGGTAATATAAAAAAAACATTCCGCACCAGGAATCAGAAGGCGGGCAGGGGCTGCAGAGACATGTTGGCTTCATCCCTAATCTCTAGAACCTGTTCCCTGCAGTGTTTTTGTAATTGCGCCAAGCTACAGTACCATCATTTTTCACCTGCTGAGACAGCAAGAGAAATGGATTAGAGGGATCATTAGCTTCACCTTCTGCCTGGGTGTTCATGTCATCACTGGAGATTGCACCAGCCACACAGAGTGTGTTGACGCAGTTCTTCACCACCTAGGTCGATATTTCGCACACTTTCTTGGCATGTGGTTCACCTTTGACAGCAGTAAACAAAGCCAGTCATGACCTAAAAGTGGAGGGCAGGTAGATCAGGAATATATTTACCTCAGTGGTCTTCCCGCCGGTCACCATGCACACAGGTAACTGGCACAATTGAACTTATTGGATCGCATGAACTATGCACTAAGGGGTAGGATAGAATGATAGAACTTTTACTGTGCAACCCATGGGTGAGGCAACAGGGTCTTTGACGCATTTGTGGCTCCTACTGGGCTTCTGGTGGTTGATTTCTGGTTCCAACAGAATTGGCGCATTGTGGGGTCACTGCAGACGTTGAGGTTGTGGAGACGGTTCTTTGCAAAGCACAGGAATGAAACTGGGAGGACATTTCTCCCACGGATGCTGCCTCTCATGAATGAGTGACAGAATGCCTAGAGCACACTCCAGCATACACACTAGGTCTTACATAGCTGGTTCAGGAGGGAGAGGACACACAATCCTTTGCGACTTTCTCAACAACTTTGAATGAAGTAGGATGCTCAGGCTAGAGCCACTGACTTACAATTTGGGTCAGGCAGTGCAGCTGGGCTCTTGGTGCAGTTTGTGGGTCATATGTGCACTTATTGAATTCAAGCATGGCTTGAGTCCTAGAAAGGCCACAGCAAGAATTTCAGCCTTATGTATATTATACCTTTCAGCATAACTCTGTAGACGAGATAGACGTATGCACATGTTGTAATGTGGCAAGAGCTTAGTGAACAGGTGCTGCGCATCTCTGCATGGGATTGGCAGAGGAACATCCCTGGATGTTGGTGTTGTGAGTGCTCAACTGTTGTCGTTCTGCAGACCTTGTGAGAGTTGCTCCAGTAGCACCTGTTGTTGAATGCTTTTTATAAGAGATGCCCCAGAGGATGGAAGATGAAAGACATCAAGAAGAGACTGGGGGAGTAGAGGGATGAGGCAGAATTTTGTACCCCAAGTCGCCCGCAAGTTTAACCTTTTTGAATGGGCTGACGCATTGTCATGAGTAAGGCACACTAAATTTTTTTCAATCAGGTGCACCGTTTTGGTTTTGACCCTCTAATGGCATAGTTTGGAACTGCACTGCAGGTTTTTTTAAACAAGAAAAACAATGTTGAGTTATTTTATGTTTTTTTTCATATGATCATACAAATTTTATGACCGCCCCTCGTAAGTGTGGACTGTATGTCTGTATGTTCCGCCAACTTTGTCACAGCATCACGGAAAAACTAGCTGGACAGAATTTAATGAAACTTTGCCAGACTGGCCTTTGTATTTGCCTGAAGTTAAACCTCCACCATGAATGAAATTAAAATGCTTAGTAGAAGGAACGTTATGAGCAATCAATACAACCAGTTTGTCTCATATGTTTAATGCAACTCAATACTGTAAAGCACACTGTGAGATAAAACACAGGTCATCAACAGCAGTCCGAGGTGAGGTAATATCCGAGGTGATACTGTATACTAGTACCTAAGCGTGTATCGGAGTTAGGTTTCATTTCCTGTTCATGTGACATCTATCTATCTATCTATCTATCTATCTATCTATCTATCTATCTATCTATCTATCTATCTATCTATCTATCTATGTCATGAACAGTTTATTTATTTTTCAATTATTATTATTTTTTTATTTATAATGAAATAAAAACAGAGAAGCATTTTTAATGGCAGTGTATCTTATGATACACACTGTATCACAATTTCTTCACACTAGAGTACACACATTCATCTGATGACCTAGTATTGCTTCTGTCAGGTTTGAGATTCCTTTTGGAGAATTGCAAAGCTGCATAACTGAGATTTTCAGCTTCAGATTCCTGGATGAAAAAAAAAAAAAAAAAACAATCCGTCATTACTAGCAAAGCTGCATACATGAATCTAAGTTAAGTTAAGTTAAGCTGATGGTATATATTACATAGCTGTATATAAAGTAATTGGATTTATGAGGGGAACATATATTATTACTTACAACATTAAGGATACAGTACATAAAATATATATTGTACTTAATTCATAAAAAAAAAAATATACTCATGAATATGCACACATACCTGCTTCATTCCTGAAGAATCTTCAATAGAAGCATTTACTAAATACAGACATAATAAATAATAAATAAATATACTTATAATAATAATAATAATAATAGTAATAATAATAATAGTAATAATAATTACACTGCAGTAAGTATTATCAGATAATAAAAAGCACTTACTTTTAACACATTTACTTTTCCTCAATATGAAATAAGCGAGACAGAGAATCAGAAGTGCACACGAGCCCAAAGCCGTTCCTAAAATCAGCACTGTCAAATATAGAGGTCTAATCATTTCTCATTCTGCTATTGTTTCACATTATTACTTACATTAGTATGACTGATTGATAATGTATGCTTTGTAAATACAATATAACACATTTATTATTATGTAATATAATTAATTAATACATCTTACCATTTTTCCCTTGTTTGTTCATGTTTGTGCAGTTTCCGTGCAGGGTTGGTTCACACACCACTGAATTGTGCCACAGAGCTGGTGTAGATGTTTCTGATGTATTAATAAGATGTTCATCTAAAACATTTATCAAGATTTATCGGCGGTCGTGGAGGAAAATGTCACTACATTAATCAATTTCTCCTACATTAATCACCTTTAATTTTTATATATGTTCCACCTTCAAACACATCATAGGGTGTTGTGATTGCACAGTAGTACATGGCTTCATCAGACTGGATGATGTTAGAAATTGTCATATTAGAGCAGTTGGAAGTTTTTTTCGCTTGAAACCGATCATTTTGGAATTCATTGAAAAATATAACTTCAGATTTTTGTACTCTGCTCATAATGCGAGGCTGTTTTTGGGTTGATTGCTTATACCAGAAAAATACCACATCTGTTCCAAAAATACAGCACTGTAGAGTCACCGAGTCACTGATATTCACACAGAGTTCTTCATCAGGCTGATAAACTCGTGGCTCTTCAGAGGGATGTGAAATCCTCTTAAGAGGTTGGACTGTGTCTAGAAAAGCAAATTAATTATTTAGTTAAATTAATGCATTAATGAGTTAACAAATTATTACTGTAAAGCAGGGTACCAATAGAAATATGAGAAATATTTATTATAAGGTATAAGTTAAATTTATTGCGAAATAAATTTAACTTATACCTTATAATTACTCAATAAGTAATTAAAAACCTTGATCAATATAAACAAGCAATATATTAATGATGATATCAACTATTACTTACGCTTAGTGCAGAAGATCCAAAAGAAAACCCAGAAACCAGCCATTTCACATACTCGCATGCAACAGTGTATAGGAAGCAAGATTTGCATTTATAATATAGGCAGTCTTTACTGAGCATGCTCCAAAATGAGACATGTGATTGGTTTTAATAAACATGGAGGGGGGGAAAGTGATGGCCCATGCAATATTCTCCACCCACCTGTCACCCACATTTTCATACTTCTGCAATGCTGCCAGTGCAACATATTATGACGTCATTGCTGTGATGAGAAAAAAAAAAATTATTATATACATACAATAATTTATAGTGCAGTTAACAATGTTCATGCAAATTCTTACTCAGTGAATCTACACCATTTGACCTTAAGAACAGAGCTGTAAACACAAACACACACACACACACACACACACACACACACACACACACACACACACACACACACACACACACACACACACACACCACAGATATAAACTGAAGGAGTTTAAGGAAAAGTGCAAAATGTATTCATATTGACATCATTATTATTATTATTAGTAGTAGTAGTAGTAGTTGTAGTATTGTTGTTAATCAATCAGTTAATTGGTTGATTGGTTGATTGATTGATTGAATGATTGATTGATTGATTGATTGATTGATTGATTGATTGAT
>CM059214.1:3786071-3808571 GCA_030347435.1 Clarias fuscus
ACGGATGGGGACCAGTGACCTCCGAACTCCTGGGTGACAAACTAGCCTGGATGAGTGACCCCACTGGATGACTTTGGAGCGCAGTCTCAAGGGAACATACAACTTGCCCGCTGGAACCCCTCTGGGTATTCGGCACTTCCGCAGGGCCTCCTGAACCTCCCTCTTGACATCCCACAAGAGGGCGGCCACCACAACGCCTTTGGGCAGGATGGTGTCAATAGAAGCCTCCCTCTCGGGGGTCTCAAACAGGCGAGAAAGGGAGTCCGGCTTTGTGTTTTTAGACCCAGGCCTGTAGGAGAGAGTAAAATTAAAACGGCTGAAGAAAAGGGACCAGCGGGCCTGTCTACAATTTAGTCTCTTGGCCGAATTGATGTACTCAAAATTTTTGTGGTCAGTCCAGACCATGAATGGTTGGACTGCGCCCTCCAGCCAGTGACGCCACTCACCCAAAGCCCGTCTGACTGCCAACAACTCCCGATTACCAATGTCGTAGTTCCGTTCAGTGGGGCTCAGGCGGTGGGAAAAGAAGGCACAAGGATGCACCTTACTATCCCGAAGAGAGCGTTGTGACAGGACTGCGCCAACTCCAACATCGGAAGCATCCACCTCAACAATAAACTGTTCTTCAGGATCTGGAGTAGACAAGACAGGAGCAGAGACAAACCGGGACTTTAATTTATCAAAGGCCTCCTGGGCCTCATTACCCCATCTAAACAGTACCTTTGTAGAGGTGAGCGCCGTTAAGGGTGCAGCCAGCTGACTGAAGTTCCGGATGAAGCGCCGATAAAAGTTGGCGAACCCCAAGAACCGCTGCAGAGCCTTCCGAGAGTCAGGGGTTGGCCACTCAGCTACTGCCCTTATTTTAGCAGGGTCGGCTCTGATCTCACCCGCTGAAATCACGAACCCCAAGAACGAAACCGACCTTGCATGGAAGACGCACTTCTCCGCTTTCACGAATAGTTGGTTCTCCAAAAGCCGTTGCAACCGAGTGCAAACACTACTGAACATTGGGTCAGGAAGGCTCGACAGGAGTTGGGGTCCCCGTCATAGGGAGGTGGGTTGTTACAGCGGGGTTCATGCTCATGACGGAAGGAGAGGTGGGCCGAACCTGCTTGAGCGCCCTCTCGCTGGAGTTCCTGGATGCGAGCAGTGAGGTCCGCCACTTGTTTGGTGAGGAACTCGACCTCTCGCGTGGTGCTGGTCAAACGGGTGTCATGCTGGCCTAGGAGCACCCCCTGCTGGGCCACTGCTGATCTGACGGGATCGGGACCTGCTGCGTCCATGTTGGTCAGATCGTTCTGTCAGGGGAACAGGACGGACACAATTGCAGGTCTCCTTCAGGGTAATATTTTATTTATTTGTTTCCCCAAGCGATGCCTTGACTCAGGCAAAAAGACAAAAACAAAAACAGAAAAACTGAACTATCTCTTGAAGTAAAATGACTTGGAGCCAAAAATAAGACACAGCATATACCGGACTAGACAGGACACGAACCAGGCAAGCAGTGGGTGACATGGAACAACGATCTGACACAGGACAACAGACACGAGGGAATAAATAGGGTGAATGATTACAACAAAATGAGGGGAACAGGTGAGTGAAATCATCTTGATAGAATAATAATGAGGAAGTGGGAGGGGTGGTGGTGATGTCACAGAGACACGGGCAAATGGCAGAGGATCAAAACAAAGGCCATGTGCTTGAATAGCCATGTAAACACAGGATACAAGGGGGGGAAACTTAAAACATAGAGATCAGACCAGGAGTTTGACACACACACAGCACCTGCACGCACAAATGGAGACACTTATCTGGGTTTTTTTTTAAGGTACAGTGCAGGTAAAGTTTTTAATTTTTTACTTTATATTTAGTATTTATTATTTTTATGTCTTTATTTTTTTGGGCTGTGGAATGAATCATTTGAGTTTCCATTATTTATTATGGGAAATTTCGATTTGGTGTATGAGTGTACGAATTAATAATTCGGAACGAATTATGTTCGTAATCCAATATATATATATAGATGAAAAAATATATATATCATGATGATCTATGCTGCTATTATGATGTAATGATACCTCATTGTGGTATAACTATTTTGTGATAGTACATCCTAAATGGGGAAACAGCAGTATACTGTATATTCCAATTAGAATTTTAAAAAACATTATAAGTAAAGCATTGTAGAGAAAATTTAAGCTTGAATATGACTAGGATAATGATAGTGAATTAATTTTACAGGTTAAATTTCATGCTGTTTCATGAAGACCGTTTATGAATGGCAATTTATTAAAACTTGTCTTTGTGTTACTGTCTTTACTGCCATGAACATCTGGAATTTCTTTTGGGATCAATATCTATCTATCTATCTATCTATCTATCTATCTATCTATCTATCTATCATCATCATCATCATCATCATCATCATCATCATCAACCATCCATCCATCCATGCTGAAGCACTGTTATTTATGTATTTATTTATTTAATCAATTAATTAATTATTTATTTATTTATAATGAAAAAAAAAAACAGAGACACTTTTAATTAAACTATCTACAGAATGAGTTGATGTGTCATGGTGTCTTATTTTATAATACATATCAATTTTTTTTCACACTGGAGTACACACATTCATCAGTATTGCTTCTGTCAGGTTTGGGATTCCTTTTGGATAATTGTAAAGCTGCATAGCTGAGCATTTCAGCTTCAGATTCCTGGATGAAAAAAAAAAAAAGAATCTGTCATTACTAGCAAAGCTGCATGTGTTAATTTAGGTTTAGTTACACTAAGCAGATGGTATACATTGCATACGTAGCTGCATATATTGTAAATTCAAATCAAAAGTAAAAATTCTTTTGTCACATAAACAGTCATACACAGTATGATATGAATATAAACATGATATGAAATGCGTATATGACCGCTGATGACCTAAAAATTTTAAAATAAGAAAAGTAGAGTTTTCAATATAATAATATATAATATAAAGTATGAAATAAGAGTTATATATATATATATATATATATATATATATATATATATATATAAATGTGTTAGATTTATGAGGGAAGAAATTACATGTTGCACTTAGTTCATACAATTTGTAGAAAAACGAGTGAAAAATAATAACTCAGTCATGACTAATAAAGCTGTGTAATGTAATTTAGGTTAGGTTAGGTTATGTTAAGCTAACTATATATACTGTATATATATATATATATATATATATATATATATATATATATATATATATATATATATATATATTACATACAGTAGCTGTATATAAATTAGTCAGATTTATAAGGTACAAAATTTTCAATTATTACAGTTTATAGAGTACACAGAGAGAACAGAGTACTTATGAATACTCACACATACCTGCCTTATTCCTGAAGAATCGTCTGGAGAAGCTCTCACTATTAATACATGCACTATTATTATTATTATTATTATTATTATTATTATTATTATTATTATTATTGCATTCCAGTAAGTTTGGGATAATAAAAGAACTTACTTTTAAAACATTTACTTTCCCTCCATATGAAATAAGTGAGACAGACAATCAGAAGTGCACACGAACCCAAAGCCGTTCCTAAAAGCAGCACTGTTGAATGTAGAGATTGAATAATTTCTGATTCGGTTATTACTCCACATGATTATTTACATTAGTATAACTGATTTTGGAGGTAAATTATGTTTTATGGATTAAGTGTAATGGATTATTATTAAATTCTACATTTTACCCGTTGTCTCTTGTGTGTTCATGTTAGTGCAGTTTCCACGCAGGGTTGGTTCACACACCACTGAATTGTCCCACAGAGCTGGTGTAGATGTTTCTGATGTAAGAGGTTCATCTAAAACATTTATTATTATTTTCGTACAAAAATGTCTGTAGGACACTGTTTGTATTATTGTACTTTGTCTTCCAGTTTAAACAAGCTAACGGTTCTGGGGGAAAATGTCACTACTAATATTAGTGCAAATTCTACCTTTAATTTTTAAATATGTTCCACCTCCAAACACACCGTATGGTATTATGATTGCACAGTAGTACATGGCTTCATCAGACTGGATGATGTCAGAAATGGTCATATTGGAGCAGTTTGAATTCCTTTTCACTTGAAACCGATCATTTTGGAATTCATTATAAAATGTGGAGTCAGATTTTGGCACTCTGCTCATAATCCGAGGCTGTTTTCCCATTAGTTGTTTATACCAGAAAACTACAGCATCTTTTTCCGAAATACAGCACTGTAGAGTTGCCGAGTCACAGATATTCACACAGAGTACTTCATCAGGCTGATAAACTTGTGGCTCTGTAGAGGATGATGGAATCCTCCTTAAAGGTTGTACTGTATCTAGAAAAGCAAATTAATTAATTGTTAATTAAATTAATGTATCTATTTGTATTAAGGTAATAAATCATTATTGTAAAGCTGTAGCAAGAGAAATATGTGAAACATTTTTTTTTTAAGGTATAAGTCGAATTTATTACAAAATGAGTTAGAGTAATTCAAACTTTGGATCTCAAACAAACAATATGATAAAAATGATTTCAAATTTACTTACCCACAGTGCAGAAGATCCAAAAGAAAACCCAGAAAGCAGCCATCTCAGGTACTTACATGTAACAGAGTGCATATGATGCAAGGTTTGCATTTATAATACAGGCAGTCTTTACTGAGCATGCTCCAAAATGACAAATGTGATTGGCTTTAAGAAATGGGGGAAAAGTAAAGCCCCATTCAATATTCTCTTCCACCCACATCTCACCCACATATTCTCTCAAAATATTATGAGGTCACTGTCGTGCTAGGAAAAAAAAAAAGTATTCTATACATACAACCATTTAGAATGCAGTTAACAGAAGTACTGAAAGTTACTAAATGTGCAGATGAGAATCTACACAATTTGCACTTAAGAACAGAGCTGTAAAAAAAAAAAAAAAGAAAGAAAGAAGAGATGTGCAAAGACACACACATACAGTCATACACACACAAACAAACAAACAACAGCCAGTTCTCCCCTATCATAGCACAGCTATGATGAGATGAAGATGAGGCTAATGATCCCTCCAACTCTTTTGTGTCCCTGTCTCAGCATGTTAAAAGCAAGGGCAGCTTTGCACAGTTAAAAAAAAAAAGCGCTGCCCAGAGTGTCAGCAAACAGCGTCGACAAAGCCCACCATGGTGATTCCACAACAAATCATCAGCTTCATAACCCAAGTACGCTTGCGCTTGAGGACACAAACCATGAACTGGTCATTTTACTTCAGGACTTTCTGGCGGAGCGCAGAATTCATGGTTCCATCAATTATAACAAGTCGTCCAGGTCCTGAAGTTGCAACGTAATGAAAACGCAATGTCTGACTTTCGTTGATTAACATTCATAGAATTCTTATTTATTATTACTTTTGTCAGATTAAAGTTATTTTTGTGACCATTGTGAGTTTTTCTTTCATTGACCGAAGGGTACCAACAATTTTGTCCACGTGTGTATAACAAGTTGTCCAGGTCCTGAAGTTGCAACGTAGCAACAGACCATCACACTACCGCCACCATGTTTGGCTGTTGGTACTGTATGATTTTCTTTTGATGAAATGCTGTCTTATTTGCCTACTTTTATGCCAGATATAATGGGATGCACACCTTCCAAAAAGTTAAACTTTTTCCCAGAATTTTCGACTAAAAGTCGTGGGGATCATCAAGATGTTTATTTTTTTGCCAAATTTGAGGTGAGCCTTTTTGGTCAACAGTGGCTTTTGCCACAGGGATTTTTCCATTGATGCCATTTTGCCTAGTCTTCCTCTTATTGTTGAATCATAAACATTGACCTTTAACTAAGGCAAGTGCGGCCTGTGGGTCTTTAGATGTTGTTCTGTGTTTTCTTCTGAACTCCTGGATGAGTTGTCATTGTGTAATTGGAGTAAATTTGGTAGGCCAGCCAGTCCTGTGAACCACTTTTCAAGTTTTCTCCATATGTGGATGATGCTCTCACTGTGGTTCAATGGAGTCCCAAATTCTTTCTTTAGACCATGGCATGATGTGAGATCTTTTAGCACTTTGTTTTGACTTTGTCAAACATATTCGGTTTCAGTGATTTTCTATTTCAACAGGTCTGGTAGTGATCAGGCCTGGGTTTGGCAAGTGAAATTTAATTCAGCTTTAATAAAAAAAAAAAAGTGTAATAATTAAATGTGTTTGATGATCTCTTATTTAACATCACCAAATGTTTAAGTGATCTAAAATACTTTTAGCCAGACAGTGTATGAATTGGCAATGTTGAATGAAATGTTAAAATAACTTACAGTCTGATCAGCCATAATATTAGAACTACATATTAAAGGCTAGTACCAGAAAAGTCAGTGCAAGACAAATCACCTAAAAAGTAAATGCTGTCCACGATAGAAAGGCATCAGAACACCCAGTGTAGCTCAGTCCACCACACGCATGGTCAGGCAGGTTAAGAGCCCAAGGATGCCGACCCACGCTCCGAACTTCCCAGCTCCAAATCCGATTGGACAAACAAGTCCAATGGACAGATACCGCATACCGCGCCCATTAACCAACAGCAACCAAAGGGTCTGCTGCCAACATCCTGGTGCGAAACACTACAGAACTCCTCTAGAGAGCCTGTGGTGCCAAAGTCCCAGGTGGTTAGAATGTTTTAATGTTATGGTTGGTCTGTGTATTTAATCAAATACACTCCTCAGACATACATTTAGTTCTATTAATTTAATTGAAATGTACATTTACCTGCAAATACTTATGCACCATGTGTTTGTACCCATTTCACCACTGACTTACTTACTGTACAAACATACGTGGGTGGGGTGGAAATTTGACTAGATCATGTGACTTCTAGCAGCCAATGAGATAAAAGTCTCCAATACAAAAAGTCTCAGTGGTTTGGTCTTTAAATTCTTTCAAACACCTCCACCCAAGTATCATGACATTTATAAAGATGGCTCCACTTTGGACTCTTATTTTATCTCTAAACATTTGTAAGTATGTTTTTCCCCCTTATTTAAAATGTCGTCCTTCATTTGTTGCATTGGACCTGACCTGAATTGATTTTCTAGTTCCAGCCGATGCTGTGGATTTTCACGGATCATCATTTGTCTCAGTGAAGTCTGGAGAACGTGTGACTCTAAACTGCACATTTCGTGATAAACACAATAAAGACCTTATTGTTTGGTACAAACAACGGTTTGGAGAGATGCCTGAGGAAGTGGGGAAAACGATAATACATAGAGACACCCAAATTTCACCCGAGTTTAGCTCTGGATTTAAAATAGAGAATATTATTAACGGCATTTCTTTATCGATTCTACAAACAAAGGAATCCGATGAAGGACTTTATTTCTGTGGAATTTATTACTGGGCTAAATTTGAATTTTCCAATGGAACATTCGTAGCTGTGACAGGTAAATCACACACAGATATACATTTATCAATGGAGTTTCCAGAATAGAGTGTCTCTTGACATGTTAATGCAGTATTAAAAAAGTCAGCCAGGACATGAAGAAATATTAGGATTATTCCATTTTTACAGAGCAACATGTTAGTACTTCTTAGTACATTCTTTTTTTTTTCTCATCTTCATTATATAATGTTAGGCAAAAATCTCTGCTGCTATTGAAAACCTCGTTCTGTATATGTTGCATTGTTCAGGACAGAAAGTTTTCACTATTAATGTCCATATTAATATTTCCACTTCACTGCCTTAAAGTGTCTAAATTTGTTCCTTCCTCAATTTTGTCTTCTTCTTATCATTGTTATTACTAGTATTATCAATACATCGATATATACTTTTTTTTATTTGTACAAAATGTTTCCAAATATACAAAACAAAGCAAAATCATATTTTTACTCATATTATTTTCCATTTCATGAATAATTGTTAAATTGCTTTTTTTTTTTTAAATAACTGTTTCGTTGTTTAACTTTATTCTAAAACTGATATTAGCATATTTTAAATTTCCTTCAGTAATAGTTGTTTTAGTAGAAGGACTTTGAAAGAAGTTATCATGTATTTTCATATATACTTTACAAGGCTTATATTGCAAATCGTTTCATCTTTGTAAAGCACTGAAGGCTGTAGTTAATGTTCAATTAAGGCATGGGAAGGGAACTTTGCGTTTATCACCATTCACAGTTTAATTTCTTTCTGTACAGTCTATAAATCCTGCATCATTCATACCCTTTCATTTTACTTGCATTTATTTTGGTAATTTTTGTAAATATTGTACATTTCAGTGTACATTTTTTTATGATTTAATAATTTTAAAAATAATATCTTTTTAAAAGTCATTCTTAGTTTTATTGTACTTTTATTGAAAAAAAAATATATTTAGTTTAAATGAACTCAATCAATTAATTTCATCATAGAGACACCTTTTTTATTATTATTATTATTATTATTATTATTATTATTATTATTATTATTATTATTATTTATTTATTATTATAAGGCCCTAGGCATTTGCTTTTCATTGCATACCATACACTGTGTATAGTTGCGGATTTGACAAATAATATTATATTTTGATTTAAATAGTGATATTTTCATATGTCTTTTATGAGGTCATTAAGTAACTGCTGGGTATTTAGTGAGTAAAATGTTAGTAACCAACTTTACACCTTTTGTATTATACTGACTAGATGACAGAGATGTAAAAGTGTCAGTATCACAGAGCAGTGTGTCGGACTCGGTTCCTGCAGGAGCGTCAGTGACTCTGCAGTGCTCGGTTCTCTCTGAGAGCAGAGCAGCAGAACTCCAAGTGCTCTGGTTCAGAGCTGCTCCACCACAATCCCATCCTCAAATCATTTACACTCATCACAACAGCAGCCATCAGTGTGAGAGCGGCTCTTCTACACACACCCGCGTGTACAACTTCTCCAAGAACATCCTCAGCCTCAGTGATACTGGGACTTACTACTGCGCCGTGGCCGTGTGCGGGAAGATCATTTTTGGGAACGGGACACGGGTACAACTGGGTGAGAATGAATTTGCTCACCAACATTTCAGTAAGCTTTCCATTGTAGATCTGTTTGCTTGTTTTTTTTGTTTCGAAACAGTTCTGTGTGCAATCAAACCGGAGTTGTCATGATATTCCTGTATTAACAGACAGACAGACAGACGGACCTGATTCTGTAGTGATCTGCCTTATAGTGGCATTGGCAGTGTGTGTGGTGGTGAATTTCACACAAGCTGTTTTATACTGTAAAAAGCAAAACTCGGGTAAGTTTAGCATTGTATCTAATGTAAGCATTCATTTAAAATAAAAAATAAATTTGAAATATTGATAAATTCATGTGCAGTAGTGCAGCAAAAAAATACAAAGAACCTCATTATAGAATGAATTTGAGACAGACTCTTTCAAGTCAATGCATTTTTGCTGTACATGATCTAGTGTAAGTTAAAACATGTAAAAATAACTACATGTACAGTTTAGGACATGGCAACTTTTTTTTTTTTTTTTCCTTCTACAGTGAAACAACCACATGGTTCTTTGATAGGGACAGCACACACTCAGGTAACTAATCAGTAACTGTGTATACACAGCATAAAAATGCACAGGTATACTAATTGTCTAACTCTGATTACCTGTTTATATCTGTTCTTTTAAGGACCAAGATACTGTGGAGCTGAGTTATGCAGCTCTGAATTTCCATGAGAAGAAAACTAAAAGTGGAAGAACTAATAGTGGACAACCTCATCATAGTGTTTATTCTGAAGTCATATTCACTCCTGTTACTTAGATTACTGTTTTTATCCCTGACTGTTATAACAGATTATGGTCTGCTATAAAGCAATGTTTGACCAACATTGATTTTACACCTGACCCATTTGTAAAAATCAATTGAGAATGAGAAATCATAAACTTGGGTTTCATATGGTACAGGCCTAACTTGCTTGAATGATTATTATTATATGAAAGAAAAAGAAAAAAAAAAATAAACATCATAAAACATTTTTAACCTAGTTCAGGGGTCCGCAATCAAAGAGCCATTTGGAGCCGTTTCCCACAGTGAAGGAAACACCAGGAGCTACACAACCCTTTGAAATCTAAAATGAAGATAACACTACATATATTGGTTTTACCTTGATGCTACTGTATAAAATAAATAAATAAATAAATAAAAACTCTATAGTGTTTTGCATTTATGAAATCAATGAACTGCTACAGTGAAAACAAGAAATTTTATATCTACAACAAAAACATTTCATACGCTGGGTTGAAGGACATCATCCTTTTATCACATCTACTTGAGCGTGCAGTCAGCCGTCAACCTGAATATTAGAATAGGGACTATTTACTGTATATAAATCGCCTGCTGGCGGGTGTCGTACATCGGCACTTGTGACGAATATTTTGAGTGACAAAAAATGTATTTAGTAATTTCTTTTGATGTTACAAGATCACCATAATTTTAAGATCACCATAATCTTTCAATTATAACTACATGTAAAAAAACCAATGAACTAAAATAAAATACATTTAAATTAAGTACTCATTAAGGGGTTGCTGATGTCTTTATTTACAAGCTTGTATAACTATTTTGTTATAGTATAGCACCAATAGGGAGGCAGCAATACACACTGGAGATAAACCATTTAACATTTTAAAACATTATGAGTAAGACAATGTAGTGAAAATGGAACTTTTGAACTTATTGCAGCTTGAATATGTATAGAACAATGTGCACTGAATTTCTTATACAGGTTAAATTTCTGAACTAGTTCACATTTACAACAAGAGATAATGTAGCTTTCGGACAGTACCATGTCAGTGGAATAAAATGAGCCAATTCAGCGGTTATACAGTAATAGCATGTCCTGAATTCTCAGTAATATGCAGGGATGATACCAAACTTTTTGGCTCAATGTCTCAATTAACAGATCGTTTTTAGAAATGCTACAATGAAGTCAGCAACATTTACTTTCCACTGTCTTAGAGCTCAATACCAGTATGTATTATTAACAGTAATTCTCTAGAGGAATGGTATTGAGTTTCAAAGCTTTTACAGATTTTTTTGTTGTTTGTAGTCTGTAGTCAGGACTGACCTCCATACACACAGATCACCCATAACATTAAGATCACATGAAAATTTTAAACTTTAACTTTGATTATCAGATACAGTATATTTATCAGATATATACCAGTAACCTGGTGGGATTATGGGCACCTACGGCTCGTTTCCTTTTGGTGGGGAATAAAGCTCATGCAGTCCGGTACTACACAAAAGTAAATTATGTGATAAAGTCATATAGGAATGCCATGATAGGAATGCGACAACCAGTGCACCACAATCTGCCGCGCATGGGGCGCAGGAGGCAATATTGTCATATTGACCATCAAATAATCATATTGACTTACATTTTAATCAGAGAGGAATGAAAAGCATGAGAAGAAAGAAAGATGAATCTCAAGATTGTACACTGTGTTTACTGAAGTGACAAAGTCAACAAAGTTGTGGTTGTGAGTAGAAGCGTCCTGTGGTCTGAGGCTGAGAGCAGATCTTAATTACAACATTGAGGCGGGGGAGATAAAGCCTGTAGCATCATATACAGACCAACTGAACTACTAAATAGTGCCCTTAGTTAGCACACTGATCTATCTACATCTACTCTACCTACCTACATCTACATCTAGGCATTTGGCAGACGCCCTTATCCAGAGCGAGTTACACTTTTATCTCATTACATCTGAGCAATTGAGGGTTAAGGGCCTCGCTCAAGGGCCCAACAGTGGCAACTTGGTGGTTGTGAGGTTTGAACCTGGGATCTTCTGAACCGTAGTCGAATGCCTTAACCACTGAACTACCCCTGCCCTACCTACCACTGAGCTACTGTACCTACCTACCTACAGTATAACTACACAGTGTAGTTAAAGAGGTTGTTGTTAACAGGTGAGAAATTATAGCAGCTTTTATAAGTTACATTTTTAAGACTATTATTAAGTTAGAATTCTTAAGACTCTTATAAGATTTAAGAATTCATGGGAAATCTTTAAGTGTAGTATGCACTTTGTAGACAAATTATGTGATAAAATGTACAGCCTAAGTAAACCATTAATAATAAATGTGCCACCAACTGTCAATTCAGATAAATAAATAAATAAACAAATAAATAATAATACAATCCCCTCGGGGCAATATAAGAATATGGAAAAAGTTTTAAGTGTCAAAAATCAAGAATTTCTATGGTATTAAGGCTGAAACAATGCTTCAAGCCTTAAGTATAAACCTACATCATCAACTTATATAATTATTTGTAACACTACAACATGTATTATTATTATTATTATTATTATTATTATTATTATTATTATTATTATTATTATTGTGATTATTATATGCATAGTAAACAGAATATTTTTTTCATTTGTTTTTAATATATATATATATATATTTTTTTTTTTTGTGTGTGTGTGTGTGTGTTTACTAAAGTAAATGTCATGAAAAGAAATGTCTTCTTCTTTCTCACATTAAAAAAATGCTGACATTAACACAAACATGGAAAAAGTACATAGGCACTTTGACATCTCTTTATTAGTTATGAGTGTAGAATGACTTATTAAGTGTAGAATCCAAATGCAGGGCTACTAGCAACAATAAACCTTTGGCTTTTAAATGAGCTTATAATTGCACACTTATGTATGTCACTTAAAATGGTTCATCTCATATTCAAATGATTTAAAATGATTATTTGGCAAATGCATGTAGAGCAGCTATTATTTTAGAGTAACATGTAACCTGCCAGCATACTGTGTGTGTGTGTGTGTGTGTGTGGGCGTGTGTGTGTGTGTGTGTGTGTGTGTGTGTGTGTGTGTGTGTGTGTGTGTGTGTGTGTGTGTGTGTGTGTGTGTGTGAATACTGATCGTGACATAAATATTATGTTATTTATAAACTATTTTATGTATTTATTATTAACTTTTTTATTGTATTATTTATACATAATAAAAGAATAACAGATAAGCATTTTTTTTAAATTATCTACAGAAGGAGTTAATGGCAGGTCGTCTTATCTTATGATAAATATTACTTTTTTTTCACACTGGAGTACACACATTCATCTGGTAACTCAGTGCTGCTTCTGTCAGGTTTGAGATTCCTTTTGGAGAATTGCAAAGCTGCATAACTGAGATTTTCAGCTTCAGTTTCCTGCTGAAAATAAATATCTGTCATTAAAGCTGATTGAGTTACATTTACTGTATGATTTATGAGGGGCAAAAAAACATTTAATTATTAATTAAAATTATATATCATTTTATTTCTATATATTAGGTATACAGGACATAAAATATATTTTACTTCATTCACACAGAACAAATAAAGCACAGAGTACTGCACTGAATATGTACATATACCTGTCTCATTACTGATGAATCTTCTGTAGAGGTCTTTACTAATAATACAGAAATAAACATATTATTATTATTATTATTATTATTATTATTATTATTATTATTATTATTATTATTATTATTGCAGTAAGTATTATGAGATGATAAAAGCACTTACATTTATCACATTTATTTAACTTCAGTATAAAGTAAGTGAGGCAGACAATCAGAAGTGCACACGAGCCCAAAGCCGTTCCTAAAATCAGCACTGTTGAATGTATCATGTAGATTTAATCATTTCTTATTTCTCCACATTATAATTCACATTAGTATAACTGTTTGTGTAGGCAAATTATGCTTTATGAATTAACTGTAATGAATTATTATTCATTTATAAATCTTACCAATTGTCTCTTGTGTGTTCATGTTAGTGCAGTTTCCACGCAGGGTTGGTTCACACACCACTGCATTGTTCCACAGAGCTGGTGTAGATGTTTCTGATGTATTGGTAAGATGTTCATCTAAAACATTTATTATGATTCTCTTAGCAAAATGTCTGAAGATCAGTGTTGTTGAGGAAAACACTGTATTATTTGTTATTAAGGTTAATTTGAAACATTAATTGAAAATGTCACTGTATACATAAATAAATAAATAAATAAATAAATAAATAAGTGCAAATTCTACCTTTAATTTTTAAATATGTTCCACCTCCAAACACACCGTATGGCATTATGATTGCACAGTAGTACATGGCTTCATCAGACTGGATGATGTCAGAAATGGTCATATTACAACAGTTTGAAACTCTTGTCACTTGAAACCGATCATTTTGGAATTCATTATAAAATATAACTTCAGATTTTTGCACTCTGCTCATAATCCGAGGCTGTTTTCCTGTTGGTTGTTTATACCAGAAAATTACTCCAACATCTGATCCAGAAATACAGCACTGGAGAGTCGCCGAGTCACAGATATTCACACAGAGTAATTTATCGGGCTGGTAAACTTGAATCTGTACAGAGGGAGGTGAAACCCTCTTAAGACCCTAGAATGCATCTAGAAAAGCAAATTAATTAATTAGTTAAATTAACGTATCTATTTTATTGAGTGAACAAATTATTCTTATTAACCAGTGTACCTAGAGAAACATGGGAAAATAATTATTTGAAGGTATAAGTTGAATTTATTACTAGAGAAGTTTAAAATCATAGATCTCAAATAAGCAATAGATAAATAAATTATATAATTAAATAATTTCCCATATTACCTACCTGTAGTGCAGAAGATCCAAATGAAAACCCAGAAACCAGCCATCTCAGGTACTCACACGTAACAGAGTGCATATGCAGCAAGGTTTGCATTTGTAATACACTCGGTTTTTACTGAGCATGCTCCAAAAATTAAGACTTGTGATTGGTTTTAATAAACCTGGGGGGTGGGGGGGGGTGGGGGGGGGAGTGATGGCCCGTGCAATATTCTCATCCACCCCCATCTCACCCACATTTTCATACTTCTGCAGCATGCCAGTGCAAAATATCATAATCTCACTGACGTGATGGGGGGAAAAGCATGATATACAAAAAATTATAATGAAGTTAGCAATGTTTATACAAATTCTTACTCAATAAAGCAACACTGAAGTAAGACTCAAGTGTTAGTATGTAGTATGTGTATATAAATATGCAGATGGGAATCTACACCATTTGCAGAATAGAGCTGTTATAAAAAAAGAAGAAGTTAGAGATGTGGAAAGAGACACACACACACACGCGCACACACACGCGCACACACACGCGCACACACACGCGCACACACACACGCACACACACACGCACACACACACACACACACACACACACACACACACACACACACACACACACACACACACACAAACACACTAAATACATAAGTTAATACATACATAAATAAATAAATAAATAAAAGCCAATTTTCTCCAATCATAGCTCAGTGAAACAGTGACGTGCAGGTTAACACAAGCATCTTTCAAGGCACATGAAGCCAACAGTCACGTCTTTGCAAACTGTTTCTCATCTGCTTCACACAGCAGTGGAATACAATCAGAGGAAATGCCATCTACTTTGTTTTACGCAATAGACTGTATAGTGTTGCTGTAAGACGGGGGGAGGGGGGGGGGGGAGGGGGGTGCAAAGATATCACCCTCACACCTGGTTAGCAGAATGAGTTTCTGTTGCTCACCTCAGGATCCTTTAAGTGAGGAGTTTTATGTAAGCAATCACACATCCTGACTGGCTCAGTGTCATGTACTGTAAAGACGTACTGTATACAGTAAGTAGAGCGAAACTTAAATGGAGGCCCTGAACTGAGTTGCTGCGTATATATTTGTTATATTTATTAAGTTAATTAAGATGTATGTATGAATTATTTTTATTTTCCTTATACTTATGTATGATTGGCTTTTTTTCTCCAGTCACATTTTTCAGCGCAGATACTGTAGATTCACTGACAATTCTTTCTGAAGAGACCTGATCTGAATATCACACACACACACACACACACACGCACACACGCACACACACGCACACACACGCACACACACACACACACACACACACACACACACACACACACACACACACACACACACACACACACACAAATATGCAAACTCAAGGGGCTCAGGGAAAAGTTTGAAATGTATTTATGTTGACATAGTTTAATGAATGAATGAATTAATTAATGAACAACAACAACAACAACAACAACAACAACAACAACAATAATAATAATAATAATAAAAAATATGATCTATAATAATAATAATAATAATAATAATAATAATAATAATAATAATAATAAATACGGTCAATAATAATAATAATAATAATAATAATAATAATAATAATAATAATAATAATAAATACGGTATATAATAATAATAATAATAATAATAATAATAATAATAATAATAAATACGGTCTATAATAATAATAATAATAATAATAATAATAATAATAATAATAATAATAATAAATACGGTCTATAATAATAATAATAATAATAATAATTATTATTATTATAATAATAATAATAATAATAATAATAATAATTATTATTATTATTATTATTATTATTATTATAGACTGTATTTATTGGCACATATAGATAAGTGAAAGCCCTGCGGCAGTTAAGCCAATAATAATACAATTATAATTTCTTTTATATTACATTATATATTAATTTATTTATATTATATTTTCACATACATCACATCAGAGTACACCAAATCATCCCGTCCTCCAGGTTTGATTTTCCTCTTCAACAATTGTGAAGCTTCATAAGTCAAGCTGTCCAAATTACATTCCTGATTAAAACAAAAAAATAAACAAAATCATTAAATTAATTGAATTATACAATGTTTATATATGTACTGTATTGAACAGATATTTGTGAAGGGGATCACACAATGCACAGTAGTGTTTAGCGCAGCACTGATAAATGCTCCATTAATCATAAAGTGGTGATTTCTTCTCCACTGATCTGTCAAGTTTTATTGTACGAGTGTTCATATTTTATTCAACTTTGCTGGGATCATTCTGCTCTTCTGTGTTCGACACATACAGTACACATCCCCTTTCTCAAAATGCTTGCTGCAGTACTGAAAGTTACAGTATCAGCAAACTGTGGTTTGAAGTTTGAAATGAAGTTCATAAAACTGTTTAAGATGGAAGAAAGAAATGATGCTAATTTCACAAGGAGCATAATTAACAAGGATGTACAAAACGTCACGTCATTAAGCCAGTCAGTGGTATCTGTTATATTTTAATAATTAATAATAAAATACACATACATTGCATGAATACTATATGTTTATTTATTTTATTATTTTTATATTTTTATATTTATATTTATTTTATATATATTTATATTTTATATTTATATTTATTTTATATATTTTTATATTTTATATTTATATTTATTTTATATGTTTATATGTTTTATTTATATTTATTTTTATTATATTATTTATTTTATTATTTTATTTTACTTGTATTTAATTTAAATCAAAAAAAGTGTTTATTTCTCTACACACGTACCTGTCTTGTTCTTGGAGAATCTTCTACAAAAGTGAACACAAACAGTAAATCAGTAGGAGATTATTAATAAATAACTATTAAGGCATGATTACTATTATTTTATGACGAAGCACTTACTTTTAGCACATTTACTTTTCCTCAATATGAAATAAGTGAGACAGACAATCACAAGTGCACACGAGCCCAAAGCCGTTCCTAAAAGCAGCACTGTCCAAGGTAGAGATCTAATCATTTCTGATTCTGTTACTGTCCACAATATTATTTACATTATTATAACTGATTTTGTTAGCAAATTATGTTTTATGATTTAAGCATAATTTATAGTATTAAATGATATTTTTTACCAGTTGTCTCTTGTTTGTTCAGGTTTCCGTGCAGGGTTGGTTCACACACCACTGAATTGCGCCACAGCGCTGGTGTAGATGTTTCTGATGTATTAGTAAGATGTTCATCTAAAACATTTGTTATGATTCACTTATTAAAATGTCTGAAGGTTACCATTGTTAAAGAAACCACTGTTAGCATTATTGTACTTCACAATTATTTGTGACGTTTTAAAAAAGTTTTTAAAAATTACAACCAATTTTTATGCAAGTTCTACCTATAATTTTTAAAAACGCTCCATCTCCAAACACATTGTATGGCATTATGATTGCACAGTAGTACATGGCTTCATCAGACTGGATGATGTCAGAAATGGTCATATTGGAGCAGTTTGAATTCCTTTTCACTTGAAACCGATCATTTTGGAATTCATTATAAAATATAACTTCAGATTTTTGCACTCTGCTCATAATCCGAGGCTGTTTTCCTGTTGGTTGTTTATACCAGAAAATTACTCCAACATCTGATCCAGAAATACAGCACTGGAGAGTCGCCGAGTCACAGATATTCACACAGAGTACTTCATCAGGCTGATAAACTTGTATCTGTACAGAGGGGGGTGAAACCCTCTTAAGAGGCTGGAATGCATCTAGAAAAGCAAATTAATTGATTAGTTAAATGAACATATAAAACATTAGATTAAAATGAAATATATTAATCATACTTAAAAAAAAAATACAGAATATTTACCCACAGTGCAGAAGATCCAAAAGAAAACCCAGAAACCAGCCATCTCAGGTACTTACAAGTATCAGAGTATATTTGAAGCCAGGTTTGCATTTATAATATGAGCGGTCTTTACTGAGCATGCTCCAAAATGAGACATGTGATTGGCTTTAATAAACGGAGAAAAAAAAAAATGATGCATCCTCCACCCGTATCTCACCCACATGTTCGTATGTCTGCTGTGATGCCAGTGAAGAATGTCATGAAAGCACAAAAATAAGGAATCTACTGTATACTGTATAATGTAAATACCCTGATATACTGTATAGTGCACTAACTATGTTACAATGTTATACAAATCTACCCTCAATTAATCAAATCTAATTAGGGCATTAAATATGCAAAGGTTGTTTGAAACTTTAGGCATTTAAGAACAAAGCATTTTATTAAATAGTAAAGTGCAAATGTGGAAGGAACAAAAAATAAAAAATAATGTTGACCATGATAACACAATGGTGGAATTTAAATGAGATGCCTCATCAGGTCACCTGGCATTTCCCAGACACACAGCAGGCTCTCCCCTTCACAGAACAGCTACAAAACAGAAAGTGAAAGCTAACACGTGTTTTTCATTGACACAGAAAGCCAACGTCCCCTAAATCTGTTCAGCTGCTGCTTGTAACATGGGGCAGCATAAATCCCTTAGAGGAAAATACTATCTACTCTCTTTTGCATACCTGATTGTAAAGTGTTGCTGGCATGGGGAAGAGGGAAGCTGTGTGGATGTGAGCTGCAGGAGTGATTTTTGGGAAGTTCAGAGATAACGTCGGTTTATTAGTGGAAACACAAAGGCAGATGCAATAATAATAATAATAATAATAATAATAATAATAATAATAATAAAACTAACGCTAAACACATCATGGCAAAGAGATCCCTTGTCTTCTTGAGACAGAATTCTCTTCACAGTGTAAATAAACCCGAACACCAAGCACAAAATCACAAAACTCCATTGCCCCCCAAAACAGGTTATTCTTTTCACTTCTCATTTTTTTCACTTCTCAGTTTTTTTTTTTTCTTTTGTCTTCTTTTCTTTTCCACTATACTGGTGTCACACATTCCCCCTGATTGCCATCATGGCGACGTCACTCAGAGACCATACATGATGTCAGCCATGAAACCAGTGGTGAAGCTGTTCATAGGTTTGTCTGTCACCAGACCTGAGGTGGTACCTGTTGTACTATTTTTTTTAATGCCATTCAGTGCAGATAGAGTTCATATTTTAGATCTGCCTCATTGACAATCCTTGCCATCTAGTGGTTTAAACTGGTGCATGATTACAGCATCAGTTATTTTTCAGTAGGAGGACGTTAATTTGCAGTAAATTCCAGCACTGCTTCCTGTAGCAAACTATAGTGTGACCCTTAAATATTACGTAAACAACAAGATCATGTTTATTCCATGTACTCATGATACATACTAGGAATAAATAAATTGATAAACTAGAAACTGTAATCTGTGAACTTTTTAATCTAAAATGTAATCAGCAATCATCTCATTTTTATAATATTTATTGATATTATATTATATAGGTTAGTTGAATAATAATGTGATCAGCGATGCCAAAATCAAGGGATGTATGGAGGAACATAACAAGCCATGCTGGATTGTTGAGTATGTCTGATTCTGTAGCTTTTATATCTCATACCTAATCATGCTATGAGCTTCCCACTTTTTTAGATGCAGCCCCTCCTGAACTTTATTAAATACTTTATATACCACTAAAAGGATATAGTTATTGATGGAAACTTTAAGGCACTTATTTAAGTTGCGCTGGATCAGGACACCTGCAAAATGCGTTTATTAACTTAGATTTTTCCTTCTGAAAAAATGGAGGGGAGGCAACCAAATAAGGCTATGAAATAGTTTGTCTGGTTATGATTATTAAAATATAGTGTGCACTGTAATGTATAGGGTGTGAGGTTGATTAAAATATGAGAAATTAGTGGTTGTGGATGTGTCATTTTATTGCAACCTTTCATATTAAATATTGGAACATTAAATTAACACAACTCTGCTTTTTTAAATGATTCTTCAATGGAAAAAAAACACAAATAACAACAACAACAACAACAACAACAAAAACCTATTTAAATTCTTTTAAAAATAAATTGTACAGTTGTGAAATGATAAAATTCTGTTACATACAAAACCTTGTGGATACAGGTTCATAACAGAAGAAAAAATGCAGTGTGCATTTAATTTCACATCAATTGCATATTTGTATAAAAAAAGAGCAGAGTATCACTCCCAGCCAAAGTTCGCCACATCAGAATATAACGTTTCTCCTTTTTCTCTTTCAGATTCTTCTCTTTCCATTTCTTCTGGCAAGATGGAGAAATCCACCACAGCATACTGTAGATTATCTTCAGGTTCAATCTGGAAGTAAAAAAATATTTATTTATTTATTTATTTATTTGTTTGTTTGTTTGTTTATTCATTCGTTTGTTTGTTTGTTTGTTTATCTATCATGGGAGGAAACTGACTTGTCTGAATTGTTATTTAAAATTACATAAAAGAACATTACATCTACTTTTTGGCTTTGGAAATCAAATGCATTACAACATGCTTATTAATATAAATGTATGGTTTTGCAACTGGTAGAGCCAATGTTATAGACATGACATTATATAGATAATTATATAGGTTGCAGTATATAGATTGTTTAAGATATTTTTTTTTACTATCACTGTAATTTGAAAATAATTTGTAGCTGAGACGGATCAAAATCAGATTTGTACCTGTTCGTCTGTTTCTTCATCATGCTCTATGGCATCTTGAGTGTCAAAACAATCTCCTGAAGTCACGAAATCTGCAGTAAATATGGAGAAAAAAAAAAGGTTTCATTTTCTATATGTTCAATAAAATACCAGATCAGACAGAAAGCACAATACACACTGTTATTATTTAATGATAAATAAAATGAAAATAAAATAAATAAAAATGACTTGTATATTATTATATGATTTACAGTAAATATTGAGTTATTGATTCTGAATGGTCAGAAGTGTTTAAATTCCTATAACAGCACCCTGACCGTCGTGCCTCTACAATTCACATTTATATTGCCATTATGTTCATTCCACAAGGGGTGTTTGGGTCAAACTGGAACTTTTGGTTGTGCAAAATAACAGAACACAGTTATGAGAGTAAAACATCCCTTAATTTCTTTATTAAATATTGGAACATTAAATTAACACAAATATGCTTTTTTAAATACAAAAAAAAAACCACACAAATAACAACAACAACAACAAAAATCTAATTAAATGTTACAATAAAGCACTTATTCCAGTGTTGCACTAGTGCTTGGACACCATTAAGGTAGAAATGTTTCTCATTATGCCGGAACCATGATCAGACAGCTACAGTAGGTTCACATCTGAAAATTTGGCCTCCCAGGAATTCTTTAATGGCTCAAACATGTAGAAATGGCTTGAAGTGAGTTCAGACCTGTACGGGTAATTCAGCAATAACTCCCAGCTGAGTTCCTGTAATCTGCAAGTGGTGTTGGTGAATGAATTGTGTGTACAGTTCACACAGACAGATGCATCTCTCACAGGAGTCACTGCAGTGGGCTCCGAACATCCTCAGTTTGGATCGTCGTTCACAACGTATGACCTTTTTTAAAATGGTTGCACCATTCACCATCTCAAAAGAGTCTCATTACTGTACTGTTTGTTTTTAAATTTCTGTAGATATCAATACATTTTATGCCTTCATTCACAAGAAATTTAATCACAAGTCCCAGTTTGACTTGAACACACATTGTAAAGTTATTGGTTATATAGTAACGCTTAACGGAAGCATATACGGCAGACATTCCACATAGCCTAAGACTAATAATAAACTGCCCTTTAAAAATATGCTGTTCAACAATGAATCATGAGCATTGATACAGTATAAGGACTATATTTAATATTCTGTAAAAACATGTTTAATAAAAAT